>WOXC01003152.1:0-315640 GCA_011680675.1 Gymnobelideus leadbeateri
AAGGAAATAATTTAAAATCCAGTGATTATCCTAGAGAGCAGGTAAAGGAATAACCCTTTGTCCTCTTGGCTATGGGATGAGGGACTACTTGGGAAAAATGCTGTATGCTTTATCAGGTGCAAATATTGTATCAGTTTTTTTTTTCTTAACTGCTTTTCTTTGTTATAAAGTAGAGTTCAATTTTTGTGTGGGATGGAGGAGGTGCCTAGCTTTAGAAATCACTGTGATGAAAAAATGAATGATATGAATAAAATTTTTAAAAATAAATAGCACCCCTTGTTCTGTCATTTGTCAAAAAGTTTGCAAATTTTCAAAAGGTATATGGTCAATTATAAATTCTTATGGGCAGTCAGAGTGTGTGTCTGAATGGACTTGTATAAACTCATGTTGCCATGTGACTTGTCACATAGCCTGCTGACATACTGTTCACAACCCCACTGTCCAAAGAATGACATGTTGGATGAAGCAGATGAATAGGATCATTCCTCTCCACTCTGCACTAATTTCTCTTGAGCCTTTGACACTGTCTCTTTCTTGTCATAGATTCTTATGGTTTCCTTAAACTGTCTCTTTATGGCGGTGTTCCAGTTCTGGCTCTGGAATTTCTTTGTGCATTACATTCTTTCTAGTTTCTATTTTCCGTCTGCCCATTGGTCGGATGCCTGGCTCTTATGAGTAGCTGTTCACAACTCCTGATTCTAATGCCTGCTCATTAGCCTATGAATCACTACCACCCAATGGTAAGATGTGACCCATAATAGAAATATTTTCCCTGGAGTAAAATTAGCTTTCCTGTGTGTGGGGGGAGGGGGTACTGGGTGAGGGATGGGGGATGGCAAGTTCAATGGAAAGTATCAATGGGAAGGTGAGACCTCTAAGATTGGCATCACAAAAATGGGATCTTGGAAGACATGATCTGGGGACAGTTGTGGGATATCAGCAGTAGATCAGGGCCACAAGACAAGGTATGGAGAAATAACAGCTGCTACACAGAAAAAGCATGGACCTCCCAGATGTTGGTGCCCTGGTGCAAGGTCCCATTCACCTTATATCAGTTCCAGTTCCAGAAATGGCATATATTACTGTCATTGTGGTCCTATGAATTTAGATTCTCACTTTGAGCTGGTGTAGTGATTAGATCAAGTTTATAATGCACGTTAATAAAAGAATCAAAAAGACTGATTAATGACATCTTCCATAACCTCAGGAATGACTCACATCAATGCTCATAAACTCAACCTGATTTGTATAGAAATATGAAATCTAATGAAACCCATTCATTTCCAACTGGTTATTTTGACCATCACAAGCAATTGAGGGAAATTTGGGGGAGGGGAGATTATATTTTTCTTTTTAAAATCTATGAAAAAGCATTTGCTACACATGAACTTTAGGGTAACTTATTTTTTGTTATCATGTACCATAATCACAGGCACAATTCCAAACATAATGAATCTGGGATTTTAATTATGTGTGTATGTATATATATATATACATATATGTATATATACACATATATGTGTGTGTATATACACACATATATGTACACACACACATATATATACACACACACATATATATATATATTTTTTAAACTAGCTTACTCAGTGAAGTTGAGAAAATGGCATTGAGTCTCCATGTATCTTGTTTACTTCCATTGCAAAATGACTTAAAGATCCCTTCCTCATGTTAGAAAATAGATTATGCAGACTGAGAACCTTCAGAACATGCAGTGGCAGTCTAGAGAGACATATTTAATTCAGAAAATATTGGTTTGCAATGTGGGCTGTGAAAGATCACTGCTCAACTGTAACAACATTGTCAGAGCAATGAAGACAAAGGGGGATTTCACTTCATTGTTTCCAGGGGCGGCTGTCTGCTACACTTGCTACCAGAAAATTAAAAAAGAACTTCAGGGTGAACAAAAGGTTCCCTGAGTGAATTGCTGTTTGTCCTCCCTTTCTTAAATAAGCACTCCTGGATTTCATTGTCATTTCCCATTAACAAAATGGGAGCAAGTTCAGTTAACTGGAACACAGAACCAGCTGTACAAGGTCCCTGTGGTATCAGTCTGATTGCTGACTGAAGCTAGTGGAAGTCAGTTGTCTTTACAGCTCAGTTTCCCGAAATGGAAAATAAGGATCCTTAATTATCTGCCCCATACATAGGTGTCATGGGCACATTGACCTCTGGTCCTTAGGAAGCAAACATTCAATTCTCAAAATGTTTATTAAATGCCTACTGGGTGTGAAGCCTAATTCTAGGTGCTGGAAAACTGTACTGGAATAATCTAGCCTTGTACAGAGTTTCAGCTATTTTTTACTGACCTGACGCACATACTCAGTAATTATAATTACTAATTCTTTGGCACTGCCTACATCCTTCTCTTTCTGTTAGTATGGCTTACATTTCTATAATGCTATCATGGTTATAAAACATTTTTTCTTACAGTAGTTCTATCAATACCTCGGAGAAATATTATTTCTACCTGAAAGATGAGGAAAACAAGACTCTAAAACAGTAAGTGATTTGTCAAAAGTCACATCTAGATAAGTGTCACAACGGAGATTCAAACCCAGGTCTCATCTGATTTCAAATGTACATGTTCTTCTGACCTAAGGGCAGGAAGGACGCTCTGCACTGTTTGGATTCAGAGGACTCTTCCTCTGTCATAAGCAACATGGCTGGGAACCTGTGGAGCCCTGATTGGCAGAACATGCCTGCCAGCTCTGATCTGCCCATGCACAGTATGGCATATATGGCCTGAGCAAAGAGTGTCTGCCTACGAGCGGTTATTTGTACTACTCTTCTGCCAGTTCTGTGTACCTGCCCTTCAGTGTCCAACTCTGAGATGATTTTTACTCCCCAACCACCCACAGAGTCTACCACATATATTTTCTCTCTAGTTTGTGCTGTGATTGAATGCTAAACCATCCCTGCCTTCTTGAAGACTATTTAGCCCTGCCTGACTGTCCTGAATGTCTGAGGGTGGGGAAGGGGGGCCAGACAGACACAGAGAGAGAAGGAGGAGGAGGAGGAGGAGGAGAAAAAGAGAGAGAGGGGAGAGAGAGGAGAGGGAAGAGTGAGAGACAGACACAGACACACAGACCCAAAGAAGATGGAAGAGGAAGGAGAGAAGGAGAAAGAGAAAGAGGAGAAGAGGGGGGAGAAAGGAGAGGAAGGGGAGAGAGAGAGAGAGAGAGAGAGAGAGAGAGAGAGAGAGAGAGAGAGAGAGAGAGAGAGAGAGAATATATGTACTTACAGTGTGGTAGACATTGGAAATACAAATATAAAAAAGCAAGACAAGCCTAGCCCTCAAGGGAGGATGTTAAAAGAGGAGGGGGCATGGTGTGTAAATAACTGGGAAGAAGTGAGGAGGCCTGGTTCCTGGCAAGATAGAAAAAGAAACCCTCACTTATCAAAGCCTGATATCACAAAGGTAGAGTCCAAGGCTGTAAGAGTGTGGGTGGATGAGTTAAAACCAAATAGTGTGGAAATGGCTTGAAAGTGACTTGGGAGTATCTTTGGAGAGTCTTCTCCACATTTTCCTTTCTGTTTGCATGTTTTTCTTAGACTGCGGATTTGACTTTACCCCAGGAATAGAAGTGTTGAATACTCTTCTCCTTAATACCCAACCTCCTGATAATACAGATTGTCTGCCCAAAACCCTTGTGTCTTTCTGAGCGACTGGTCTTAGCCACTTCTAGACTCTTCCAGGGAAGAAGGCGAAAGGCAAAGGAAGTACTTCGGTGAGTTTGGTTATGAAGTCAAATGGAAGAGCCCTTGGAAAATCTGCTATTCCACACATACTAGAGAAATGGTGCAGCTTACCAGACAAGTCATATAACTTCTCTGAAACTTACTTTTCTCATATGCAAAACAGAGATAATAACACATGGTCCCTACCTCCCAGGGTTATTGTGAAGCTCAAGATGTATTTAAAATGTCATGCAAACATTAAAGCATTCCATAAATATCAGTTATCCTTATCATCAATGCCTCTGCCTTCAGACAGGGCCATATTAAAACTGTGCCCAAAGGAAAGCTAACCTTTTTAGGGAATAAAAGCATTCCAAAGAAGGCTAACTACAGGGGGGAAAACATTCACAAAGAACATCTTGAAAATCTAGATTCCCAAAGGGCCAGATAATGAAAGAACTAGAAAACTGACATAGTTAGGGCTGTCTTGGCTGTGAGCTTAGTCCCTTATGAAAGAATGTGCTGCATCACTCCTCCATGTCCCTCCAGTGCCCTGTGTAGTTATCCCCTTTCTGTTCTCTTGACACTGATTTTTTTTTTTCAAAAGATTTTGGCTTCTCCATCTCCCAGAATGGGCCCCAGGAACTATGTCTGTCCTTTTGACCTCTTGCAGCCCATATCATTCTCTAGAGTGATAGAAAATACCCACGGCTGCTGTTCAGGATTGCTCAGTTTTCACCAAACACCCCAGATATAGAAGAAAGAAAAGCTAGCCCATCTATGGTCTCAGTTACCTACAGAGAGATTAACCAGTGGCATGTGTGTGCAAGCTGTCTGGGGGGAAAGGAGATGTCACAAAGTCATCCTTCCTCTCTCAGTACACCATACAAATTCTGGGTTTTTTTTAGGCAAAACATCATGGGGATGACCCAAAGTCATAAATGGGACACCTTTTCCGGCATTTGGTTAGGTATAGCTGCTTCCTGTCCAAAATGTAAAGTGAGACCAGAGCTTGACCCAATCTAGAAACAAACTCTTCTTTCTTTTCCCTCCTTTTTTCTTCTTTCCTTACCTCCTTTCCTCCCTTTCTCTTTTCTTCCTTCCTCACCCCTTCCCTTTTTCATTCCAGCCTTTCTTCTTTCATTCCTTCCTTTTTCCTTTCTCTTCTCCTCCTTCTTTTTCTTTTATTGTTTTTTTACAGAAAATTTCTGAATTTGAGCATTACCCTGACTAGTCCTTTTTCCTCTTTCTCTCCCTCTTTACCTTTCTTCTTTTCCCTTCCATCCTCCTTTCTTCTATCTTTCCTTCCTTACCTTCTTTCTTTCCTTCTGCTCTTCCTTCCTTCCTTCTTTTCTTCCTTCCTTCCTTCCTTCCTTCCTTCCTCCCTCCTTTCCTCCCTTCCTTCCTTCCTTCCTTCCTTCCTTCCTTCCTTCCTTCCTTCCTTCCTTCCTCCATCTTCTTCATAATATTTCTGAAGGAACTTAGGTGGAAGTTACTCTGTCACCTATCCAGAAAAACAAACCATTTGTTTCAAATGGGTGGTACCCATAGAATACAAGTGGATAAGGCTGTCTGTCATGCCCCTCCAGTCCCTAATGGAGAATTTAATAACTAATTTGATAGTAGATACTGCTAGATCAATAGATCATTTTAGAATATAACACTGCTAGAGAAACAAAAACTGACACTGTCACTGATTGACATTGTCATGTGGGACCCACGTGAGTAACGTGATTGATTTATCCATTTGTAGTGAGTATGTTTTCCAACTCTTATTAATCCTAAAGTCGAACAAGTATTATTAAGTGCCTACTCTGCACCAGGAAATCGGCTAGGCACTAGGGATATGAATACAATGAACAAACAACATCCACACATAAGAAGTGTAGACATAGAAGAGACAATCAGGAGGTTTTATGCACACACATACATGCATACAGCCTTTAAAAAATGACCCAAAATACTATTCAAAATGCATTCTCAATAGATAAGAGGAGATGCAAATCCAGAGAGCTCACTTTGTGCCATTAATAAAGAAAGTAGACCTAAGTTGGAATCAATTTGCCTTCAGTCATTGTGGTGAAACATATTTTTAAATCTGCCATTTATTCAAAAGATAATAGTAAGCTTAACCAAATAGATAAAGACATATTTTGGTTTTCTATCTATCTATCTATCTATCTATCTATCTATCTATCCACCTATCTCTCTATCATCTATGTATCTATCAGTCTGTCTGTCTGTCCATCTGTTCACTTGTCTCTCTGTCTATCCACCCATATATACACAGAATAAATATAAAGAGAATAAATCCAAAGTATTTAAATACCAGGAAGGGCACTAGCAGGTAAGAGCAGGAAGGGTTCACATAAAGGTGGTACTTCAGCTTCAGCTTGAATGGAGAGAAGTGAAGCCAAAGTAATCCCAGGCATGAGAGACATCGAATAAAAGGGCAAAGAGATGAGAGATGGAGGCTATGTATGAGAAACAGAGAAAGCTAGTTTGGCTGGAGCCCTGAGTACTGGAGGGGTAATATATGATGAGGCTGGAGAGGCTGGAGCAAAGTTGTGAAAGGGGATTTTAAAGCTAACCAGAGAGATTTAATATTAGTTTGACTCTAAAGGCAATAGGAAAGCTCTGCATTTTTTAAAAGTAGGGAGGTGACATAATGAGATCCACACATCAGCAACAGAATCAAAGATGAATTCAAATGGCGAGATATGGCAAAGAAAGTGCTTAGGAATCTTTTGCAACAATCTAATGGGAAGTGACAAGGATCTGAATTAAGGTACAGGATAGTGACTAGAGAGAAGTGTCCAGGCACAAGATGTTATGAATATAGAAGTAATAAGATAAGGTGACTGAAGGGATATGTCAGGTGAGGTAGAGTGAGGAGTCAAGGATAATGCCATGGTCACAAATCTGGGAGACCCGAAGGATAATGGTGCCTTTGAAAGAAGAGTGAACTTTGAAAGAGGAAGAGCTTTGGGGGGTAGGGGGAAGAAAATGGGTTCAGTTTTAGACATGCTGAGTTTGGAATTGCAGCTCTAGTTTAAAATGTCCATCAATTACAGCAAATAGAGAAATTTGGAATGCTGTGGATACTTTGGCAGTATACTGTCCAGATGGAATTATCAAAATTCTTACTCTAAATATTCCCTGTACCCTTCTAAGTATCAGATAGAAATCTTATTTTTCAAATTAATATGAGGTAGGAAATTTTAAGAAGGTCATTAAGCAAGCTATACCAATGTACGACGACCCATTTGAAATGTTGAAAAGGGACAAAACTATAGAATTCAAATGAACTGAAGACATATCTGAATTCAGGTCTTCCTGACTCCAGGTCCAACATTATATCCACTACCCATCCCAATATACTATAAGACCCTTAAAGATACAAATACTTTTGTTTTTATTATTGTACCTCTATTACTTAACATGGTACATTTAACATAGTGATTAATAAATGTTACATAAGTGAATGAATGAAACCAATAGGAAATGCTAGACGGTGCAGAGTTCCCCACTTTTTTTTTTCATTTCTCCTTGCATTTAGTCAATTGCAGCCTCTTGTTTGTCTGTAATGTCCTGCAAGACTCCAAATCATGTTATAAATAGTATTATTCTCCTTTCAATTCACTTCTATATGTATATATATATATATATATATATATATATATATATATTCACTGAATGCCTCCACTTCCAGTTAATGTTGCTTACCTTATATTTAGTCAGAGCAAGTGACAATGTCGGCACTAGACAGCAACTTCTGTGCCCTCCCATTTATGAAAAAGTAAGAAGGGAATTCCCAGGCTGACCAAAGAAATGGAAGTCTTCTAGGTTTCTGAATGCCAAAAAGCTCCATGTAGACAGCGGATGAATTGCTGGGAATACGGAACCCTGAGGAAGTGATGACAGCTTGGTAATGAAGTCATTCCCAAGTTCACCTTACAGATAGTGATATTGTTATTTAATATTTCAGTACATGTATATAGAAACAAGAATGATCCAGTCTCCTGTACCTTTAATAAAAGGATTTGCTCTGTAAAATTTAGACTCAGTCAAAAGGCCATACCCAAGGACTTAGAAAGCCACGTGTAGCCTCGAGGCTACAAGTTCCCCACACCTGGTCCATGGGGTCACAAAGAGATGGACGTAACTGAATGCTTTAATAGCAACAACAGCAAAAGCAACAACATATGTCTATAAGATCCATTTCATATAACATTCCAAAGCTGACTCTGTTGACTATGTCCAAAGATAAGGGGAAGGGTCCTGCAAACAGGAGATGGAAGGACTTTCACAGACAAATTGGTTTATTTGCCATTACCCTCATGTTTGGTCCTGCCCGTATTATTGTTTGATATCAGTAGACATTTATATCTACAATGATATTACAGTTGTAATGTTTCTTTACGTACTTGACTAAAGAATGCCCTTCTTTGCCTCACAAGAAGAGGAGTGCAGAGTAATCCACTATTTTTTCCCTTTTAAAATGTAGAAAAGATGGCTTTTCCCTCTCATTTACTTTAACTGGATTTATTCACCAGTTCTATTGCCTAATAGAGCAGCAGCTCCAGGGATGATTCAGGTAATGAGGCAAATGTAAGTTTCCCATATTTCTCCCCATGGCCTGTACTCAGGAAGGCAGACCACTGTCTATCAACACGTCTGGCACCAAAAGAAAGCAACTCTGCTCTCCCTGGGCCAGGCATCTGGTTGCCTGGAAACAATGACTGAAGCCTATAACATCTTGGATTTCTATCTAATTTTTCTTCCAGGTCCAGAAAGCAAACAGTGTTTGTTTTAATCGAAACCTTTGCACTGAGGAGACTTCCTTTAACCTTGCCCAGAATGATTTCAGCAGCCTTCATAAACGTAATGTGTAAAGACAGCAACGGCAGTTCCAAGCTCACTGTCATTTGGTTACCAGTGCATGGGGCCATAATTAACAGTGAAGGCTGAAGATGGATAGTTTCCAGAAGAGGCAAGAGTAAAGAAGTAAGAATCAACCTCTCACTCTCTCTCTCTTTCTCTCTCTCTCTCTCTCTCTCTCTCTCTCGAGAGAGAGAGAGTGAGTGGTTGAAATTGACAGTTTTACACATTGGAGCTTTTCATAGCCACGTGCAAATTGGAATATAGATTTTTTTTCTCTGAGAGAGAGTGCCCAGCATGAAGATAAATGTGCTTCTGACTTTACAAAAGCAACCCAATTTAGAGCAAAGGCTCCAAGAGCGTCTATCCTCAGATTACCCTGCTTTGCCCAAACAGGAATGTAGATCAATGTTCGGATAGGGGGATAGGAGGAAAGGGAATTTTCACATAGTCATATAAATATGAGAACTTCCCCCCTCCTCTTTTTGGCAAGAAGGATGCAAAAGGCTGAACACTAGGAATGCCTGCCAGGAGTGAAAACAGCTCCAACCACTGGTCACTTCTAAATTTCTCTGCTCTCAGGCCAAGTAGAGGCTGTATTTTCTACAAGACAGAAGAGCTTTTAATTTTAGTAAGACCAATGATTCATGGGATTTGGGTTTTTTCCTTTCTAGTGGACGCTGTTCTGGGATCCTTATGCATAACAACTTTGGGGAAAACATCACTTTGGCCTCGAAATTACTTAGGTTCTGTGTGATCTGGCATAGCACTTTACACATACCTCCTTAGACTCTCATGTTCTACACTGTATTGTATTGCATACATATTTAATTTGATACGAGGAATGCTTATTATATAATGCTGTATATTTGTAGAAGGTAAGGCCCTTGAGGGTAGGGACTGTTTCCTTTTTGTCTTTTTATTTCTATTCCTACCACAGTTTCTAGCTGAAACATAGTCATCAGTATAATTAGGATAGCTAGCATTTATATAGAACACTTAAAGTTTGCCTAGTGCTTTGTATATTATTTTCTCATTTAGTTCCCAACACTCTTTGGAGTAGGTGCTGTTATTTCAATCCACATTTTACAGAAGAACTAAGTAAGGCTGATGTAGGTGCATGATAAATTTTTGTTGATTTAAACTGAATTGAATTGTGTATGGCCATTTAGTCATTCCTGCCCTCCTGCAGTAACCATTTTTTTCCTATAATTCCTCATTTCTCCACTACCATAGACTAGGCTCAGGCCCTCAAAACATCTTGCCTGGATTATTGCAATAGCTTATTGGTTGGTCTCCTTGCCAAATCTTTTGCCATTTCAATCCATACTCCACTCAACTGCCAAAATGATTTACCTAATATATAGGTCTTATTGTATCATGTTGCTATGCAATAAATTCCATGGACTCCCTATTACTTTCAAGATGAAATATAAAATCCTCCTTTTGACATTTAAAGCACTTCACAATTCACCCTTCCTTCCTGCCTGGCTATTTGTTGTTCATCACATAAGGCATCTGTACATCCCCAACCTTTGTCCTGCCTGCCCCTCATTCTAGAGGGTTTTCCCTCCTAAGCATCACCTCTTAGTTCCTCTGGCTTCCTTCAAGTCACAGCTCCAGTCCTACCTTCTCCCTGTGGCCTTTCCTAGAGCCCCCAGGTGCTAGCATCTTCTCTGAGATTACCTTTCATTGATTACACACACATACACACACACATATGTACATATACATATATGCACACACAATGCAGTGTATTTATATAGTAATTTATATTATTACTATATAAATTACTATATTATTTATTTATGTTATTACTATATAAATTACTATATTATTACTATATAAATATATATTACCATATAAATTACTATAGTAATTTATATAGTAATATCTGTATACACATGTTCATACATGCATTTATGTATGCATACACACATATTCATATGTATAGGTGTTGTACACATGTGTATATGCATATAAATACGCATGTGTGTACATTGTGTGCACACACATATACAATATCTTCTATGTCCTTAGTTACCTTTATGTTTCATTAGAATCTGAGTTTTTTGAGGGCAGGGACCATTTTTTCCTTTATTCTCACCATGCTTAGCATGGTGAACATTACATAGTAGGTGCTTAATAAATTTAGTTGACGAGCTGCTGGATAGCCAGTTTCAATATGTCATAAGGTCTATCTTGATTATCCTCATTATCTTCACAAATTCTTAGCACAGAGTCTCACATATCTACTGTGGTTATAAAATGGATGGATGAAGAAAGGAATGAATGGGAAGCCTTCCAGCAATGCCATTATATTACATAACTAAATTTGACATTCTTTCTATATCTGAATATCTTTCAAGGAGACACAGCATGCTGGAGTTGGTTATCACTTAAAAAATCCTTATCACTTGATAAATGAATTGGTTTGGGCCTGGAGTCAGGAATATTTGAGCTCAAATCAGGCCTTAGATGCTTACTATCTGGGTGACCCTGAACAAGTCACTTAACCTGGTTTGCCTCAGTTTCCTCATCTGTAAAAATGAGCTAGATAGAGAAATATCTTTGCAAACCACTCCAGTATCTTTGCCAAGAAAACCTCAAATGGGGTTGCAAAGAGTCAGACACAACTAAAACCACTGAACGACAACAAAATGGACATGTAGCAAATATCGAGATATTTGAGGGAGCTAGGCAGCCCTGTGGAAAGATTATAGGGTTTGGAGTCAGGAAAAACTGAGTCTAAACCCTGCCTTAGACAAATGTCTATTAGCTATGTGAACATGGACCTCAATTTCCTCTTCTGTAACAAGAGGGTGATAATATTCTCATCTATCTTGCAGGGTTTATGTGAGGACCAGATAAGATAACATCTATAAGTGCTTTGCAAACCCTAAAGCAGTATATGAATATTAGTTATTATTATAGTTATAACTATTATTATTATCACATCTAAACAAATTGTCCCCAAAGACTTAGTTTAAAATTTTAAAGTCTATTTAAACTTATTAATTTCAAAAGTACATATGCCTTACACTTATAATTATATAAATTTCTTTTACACTTACATAGTTTTGTGAATTTGGGATGATAAATCCTTAGTTTTCATTTGAACATGATGGGGCATCCTATCATTACGCATTATGTGAATAACAGTTCCTGGACAACTCTCTCAGTCCAGAGGATTGAGGACAGTCCTCTTGTTTGGCCATCATGGTCACTTGATCTATCTCCCTTGGACCTTTTTTTTTGGGGGGGGGGGGCAGGTTACATCAAAACTGTTTTATAGGCATCATTCCTCATTCTTGGCATGATCTTGAAACTAGGGTTTAAAATGCAGTCTTTTCAATAATTGATGAAAAGTTTTTGTAAAGTTCAAAATTTAGCTAGTACAGGGGCGGCTAGATGGCGCAGTGAGTAGAGTGTCGGCCCTGGAGTCAGAAGAACCTGAGTTCGGATCCGACCTCAGACACTTAATGCACACACAAACAAAAATCTAGCCGTGTAACCTTGGGCAAGTTACTTAACCCCAATTTCCCTCCAAAAAAAAAAAAGCAAAAAAAAAATTTAAAATTTAAAAAAAAATTTAGCTAGTACAAATAATGCAAGATGGGATTATAGGGAATTTTAATAAGAAACAGGCATTATATTTAAAATAAGGCATTAAATAGGCATTAAAATTAAAAAGAATTAAAATAGGCATTTAAAAATTTTAAATAATTAACTTTAAAATGCTCTTTTTATAAGTCAAATGCTTATAAATGTTCTTTCTATAAGTTTGTAGCATTTATTCTTCTGAAATTGCTAAAGCTTAGAAATTGAGCTAAGGCTTTTGGGATATGATGTATATTGGATCCTAATTCACATATTTTTCTCAAGAATAAATATTGGGGGGGGCAGCTAGGTAGTACAGTGAATAGAACACTGGCACTGGAGTCAGGAGGACCTGTGTTCAAACCTGACCTCAGACATTTGACACATTTACCAGCTGTGTGACCTTGGGCAAGTCACTTAACCCCAATTGCCTTGCCTTCCTCCCCTCTAATAAAATAAAATTAAAAATAAATATTGGAATTTCTTGTTGTCACAGGTTCCAAAGTTTCCACCATTAGAATCACCCCTTCAGGTTATTGATGCATTTATCTATAGAAACCACAGTTAAAAGATAAATCTATTACCTTGACTTACTAGGCTTACTATTTATTGAAAGATAGAAAATGGTGGAAACTTTTCCATAATATGTGTTTTCACTTTCACTTCATTTTCCTACATTGTCTTAAATGGACTGTATTTACCTCTGAAATGGTATTCTATTCAATTCATCAAACATTTATCAAGTATCTTCTAAGTATAGAGTTTCCAGGTTTGGCTAAGGAAGATAACAACTTTAGGTAGGATATCCTGCCCACAAGGAGTTTCTAGTTTAGTCTTTCACATTTAAGGAAGCAGTTTCTATTGCCAAGTTTCCTGCTCCCTCTTTGGGCAAGGAAGCTTTTCTCAGATCATACTATGTAGAGAGTTGTCTCCCTGCCTACGTCTGCCCATTTACCTGTGGCTATCTTAATACTATTTTTCCAAGTACACATCTGGCTTTGATGAACACCACTGGTCACTACTTTTATTTTTCTTCAAAGCGGTTGCAGACAGTAGAGAGATCCTCCGAGTAAGAGGATCAGCAAGCTGAGTCTGGTGGGTCTTTTCCATCTGCCATTCCTGTGATTTGTCATTCAGTGTTTCCAGGAACGTAATGGTTCTACCATATGTGATGTCCAACAATGTGATGGGCCAAATAACTCTCAGAAAACTGAGATGCTAGCCACACACAATGAGCCACTGAGCAAAAGGTCTCTGTTCATCTTTGTTCCATTGTGGTTGGCCTGGCTCCTCTAGGAATGGCTTCCATGCTTTTACCCTGGAGTTGGCCCAAAGTACCATAGCCATAAAGTACACCTGGAGAGCAGGGCCAACCACCAGCAACCTCTCACTGCTTTATTGCTTTATTATCTCTCATAATGTGAAAAACAGGCTGGCTGCATCCTTGGCTTCAATCTGTCAGGCTGCACCAGTGAGGACACTCTGACTCCTCCAGAGTATCCCCCAGGAGTCAGGAGCAAATTACTCCTCCACCCTCCTTTCCCAAGTCACCGTCTTCCAGCAAACTAGTCTCACACTCTGTTGCAGGCTGCCACATATCTCCGGTCACCTCTATTTACACATAGCCCTGCTACCAATGCTTGTGATATATTTTATCACTAGGGAAGGAAAGCTGGCCAAATGAGTTTCTCTAAAGACATCTGTGCTTCATCTCAAATTGCATTTTGGGGATGGATGGGCCTTCTTAAAAGTGATGTCATTAGTTAAACTGAAGTGATGGAGAACACTGACATGTTCCTTATAAGATACTTTGGAAGGCATTATGGCATAGTAGGACAAATGCTGGATCTGGAGGCATAGAACCTGGGTTCAGATCTTGGATGAGTCTCTTAATAGTGTTTAGCCTCAGTTTCCTCATCTGTAAGATGGAGATGATGATGATGATGATGATGATGATGATGATACCTACCTCACTGTTACGAGAATCAAATGAAATAGCTTATATAAAAAGCTTTGCAATCCTTTGGAAATAGAAATGGCCTTAAAGTTCTTTCCACCTATTAATCTATGATCTTATGTCACTGGTTCATATCTCTACTTACTATGTGAACATGAGGAAGTCACAATCTCCCCAGATCTCAGTTTCCTTCCTTATAAAGGAGATAAGAAATATGAGAAGGAATAGATGGCCTTGAAAGTCTTTCAATTCTAAAACGATAATCCTATGATGTCCAAGAACATTCACTTGTCTCTGACTTCAGAGTGTATGGTTAATAAATAAAAGGGCATTTATGAAACTATGAAAGATTCTTGTTTTCTTGTTGGAGCAACTTACTAACTGTTCATAACCATAATAGGTTAAAATTCTCAAATCCTCAGGAGCTCATTCATTCCAAATACTTTTGAAATACTTGGAGTAAATGCTAGAAATTTATTCTTAAAGATTATGGATGTTGTCAGTGGTCATTTTCTTTAAAGTTGAAAAACATTTAATAAGTTTTTCTTTCTCTGTATTTAAGTTCAGAATGTAATGAAACGTTTTTGGGTTGGTAACAAGAAATATCCATTCATAGGCAGATGTCAGACTTCTAGATTTGGAAAAAAATCTAGAAGTTCAAACCACAGCCCCCAAATTTGCACATTTTGGAAACATGGAAATAGATTCATGACTTTTACATAGGTCGTCTGGCTTCTAAGGTGGTGGTAAGGCTTAGGCTTTCAAGGTGAGAGAATCATAGATTTAAACCTGGAAGAATCCTCAAAGGCTCTCTTGTTCAATTCCTTCATTTTATACAGAGAAAACTCAGGTTCATGGAGGTTAAGCGACTATCCCAAAGTCATACAGCTAAGTAATTGTCAAAGGTGCAATCTGAATCCAGGTTCTCTGCCCCTAGAACTAGTGAGTACTCTTTCCACTATACTACCAACATCTTTTGGATTATGCCAAGAGTAAGAGGAAGACAGATTAAAGGCTGCACATAGTTGCAGTTACTTTTCTGTTCAAATGAACTTTATATCAGAAACCCCATCAGTCACATTTTCACATTAAATCAAATCACATGACCTTCCATACATAGATATGAATAGAATCCTACAATTGTTTGAAAATGATGATGGGATTTGTGCCATTTTTTTTTTTTTTGCAGGGAGGAAGGCAGGGCAGTTGGGGTTAAGGGACTTGCCCAAGATCACATGGCTAGTTAAATGTTGTGTCTGAGATGGGATTTGAACTCAGGTCCTCCTGACTCCAGGGAAGGTGCTCTATTCACTGAGCCACCCTGCTATTTGTCTAAGGGGAAAAACAAAAGAAACATGAAACGATTCCTATCACAGAATCATTGAATTTCAGGGTTTGGACTCTGAAGGTCATTCAGTCTGATCTGTAACTCTCTATAATGTACCACACAAGGAGACTTCTAGCCTTTGTCAAGAGCAGGGGAGGGGAACCTACAGCCTTAAGTCACATGTGGCCTCAAGTGCGACCCTTTGACTGAATCCGAACTCCACAGAACAAGTGTTAGAGTCTTAGGTTAATTAAGTGACCATGGCCACATAAAGGGGTATGTATCAGAAGTAGAGGTTAGTGATAGGCCAGTCTTCCAGACTCTAAGGCCAGCTGCCTATCCGTTATCAATGGCCAGACTTCCTCTCACAAAGTAATTAAAGAACATATACAATATAGTAATGAGCCGGATGCAGACAATAGGTGCAATTAAATCCCAGAACCAATACAGCAAACTTTTAAAATAATAAATAGCTCACCTTTGTTAGATACTCAACAGACACTGCTTTCCTCACAAGACCCTACAAAGTCAGGTGCAGGGCTCATTACCAGATCATTGAGGCTGAAATGGGCTAAGTGTCTTACCCAAAGTCACACAGCAAACAACAGAGATGAGGTATTTGAACTCCGGTCCTCTCTCTCTGTGTGAGGTCCAAGGTTCTCTCCCTTACATGAGGCTACCAAGGAAGAGCACAGCATAGACTTCACCAGGGCTGGGGCTCAGCATGGAAAGTGCTTCAAATGGAGCAGACATTCCAACTGATGCTGATTGTTTATAATGTGCCAGGAATGTTTGGTATCTCGGGATAAAGAATGAAAGCGAGCCTACAGTCAGATGGATCTGGATTCTAATGCTGCCTCGGATACATAATGGCTATATTAGCTTGAACAAATCATGGAATCTCTTTCCTTCCCCTCACCACCCCTACAACTAAACAGAGCTTTGGTCTTTTTGATACCAGGGACCCCTTGGTCAGTCAATCTGATGAAACCTAGAGACTCTTAAGACTCCTGTTTTTAAATGCATAAAAGAAAATATATAAGATTATAAAAAAACAAATTATATTCAAATATTTCTTCTTTAAATATTTTATTTTCCCCAATTACATGTAAAAACAATTTTTAACATCTGTTATTTTTTTCTTTTTAAGTTTTGAGTTCCTAAAATATATACATTTAATAGCAATTCATGAACCTATGATTAAGAACCTCTGCTCTAAGACAATAATTTGCCAAGGAAGTATTCATCTGCTTGGTAGAGAAGATTTTTCTCTGAGAGCCCCCTACACAGATTCAATCATGGGTATCATTTTTTTTTAACGTACAAAGAGGTTTTAACAAATTCATGGATTTAGTTGTAACTGCTTGTCAAGAGAAATTAGATTTAGGGAAACACGTCTAGACTTTTGAAATTAATATCATTGAGGACACTCCAACCCTGCTATTTATTTTCTACTGGTGCATCTGTCAAAGACAGAATACCATCCAGGCAGGCAGTAGCCATGGACCTGACTTAGTGTGGTGATTCTGAGGTTCTAAGTTATAAAGTATTCCTCCTAAATAAAATGAGGAAAATGCAAGCCTCTCGTGGATAGGGACTGTATTTTTGCATGTCTTTTTGACACACAGCAAGTCCTTAATAAATGATTCTTAACTGACAAAAAGATGCCCTTTCTCAAACAATATTAATAATGCTTGAAATAGGACTCCATATTTTTATTTGTTTGTTTGGGACAGGGGAAGGAGTTGGGCAGCAAGGTGGCGAAGTAGAGTGCCAGAGTCAGGAAGATTCTGCTTCATGAGTTCAAATCTGGCCTCAGACACTTACTAGCTGTGCAGCCCTGGGCAACTCACTTAGCCTTGTTTGCCTCAGTTTCCTTATCTGCAAAATGAGCTAGAGAAGGAAATAGCAAACCACGCCAATATCTGTGCCAAGAAAAACCCAAACGGGGCCAAAAAGAATTGGACACAAATGAGAAATGAGTCAACAACTTGTTTGGAGGTGGGGAGGAGTGGTAGTTAATTCAAGTCAATTTGACATTTACAGAGTTCTTCCTACTACAGGACTCTGTGTTTGGCTCTAGCACAGAGACAAAATAAGACTTTGCCTTCAAGGAGTTTAGAATTCAATAGGAAAAGCACAAAATGAACCTTAACAGAAATCAGATTTTTATTGTCACTTTTGAATGAGTGCCAAAACATCACATTTCTTCCTTCTTTCTAAGTGGTCCATAGGTGGAGAAGGATGACACAAGACAGAGGGCATGTCTGATCAAGGCTGGTGGCAGGACCTCTTTTCAATTCTGGTTTGCCTTTTTTTTTTCATTTTACCTTGTGGTTTGAACATTGGGAGACTTGGTTACTGAATTACCCTGGGGTCCTGAAATACAGAAGCCAGGACAGAAAATGAAAATTGATGAGCAGAAACAATGTTCCTAATATATTCTGGACTTTGAAGAAATGTGAACTTTTGTTTTGGATGGAAGTCTGTGTCTGTTCTGTTCTTAATTTGTCTTCACTGATTTGCCAAAGTGTTGTTAAAACTAATGGAGAAAGAGGGATTGAGAGAGGGAAGGAAGGAAGGTTTCCACATGTCTATTATGAGAATAGGAAGAAATGGGCAAGGAGTCTGAATTTCTGAAGCTAATACACCTGAATTGACAGAGGAATAGGGGAGTTTTCTAAATTATCCCTTTCTTACTGGTATGATCTCATAGAAGGTGGTACTCTTTGGAATCTAGGTTATTCAACCTGTTGAAACAGGCCTCCTTCCAAATGAACAGACCTTTTACCACTTCATACTGCCTTGCTTTTTTTGGCATTTCTTTGGTTTTAAGATAAACATTTCAAATAAGAGTTCGGAGATTGAAATCTCAGGTTTAAATGGGGTGGGGGAGCATCACCCAGAGAAATAACCATGGCCTAGAAATTGGGGAACTCAGATTATGATTAATCACATTACCTTGAGCCTCCCTGCCTTTGATTTTTCTCTTAAAATTGAGGACCCTATTACCTGGGGGATGTGAACAGGATAAATGACAGTGATCCTCAGGAATGAGACCATGGATAATTGAAACTCATAGTCAGTTCCAAAGTTCTGTTTCAGGCAATAGTATTAACATCTTGTCCTATCCCTACTCCCCTGGCCCCCTTCTATTCCCAAGGTCAACACAATCACTTCCATGAAGCTCTCTCTGATTTCCAAATGCCAAAGTGACCTTTGTTTATCACTCAGTGCTGTTTGTTTGTACCTCTGTTAAGATTTAGCATCATAGATTTAGTTATGGAAAGGACCTCAGAGATCATCTAATCTTAAAGCCCACCATTTCATTGGTGAGGAAACCGATACCCATTAAGTTTAAGCAGCTAAGTGGTATAGTAGAGTGTTGGACTGGGAATAAAGACCTGAGTTTGAATTTTTCCTCAGATATTTACTAATTAGATGACTCATGATAAGTTGCTTAACCTTTCAAACCTTAAGCCTCAGTTTCCCCATCTGAAATTGGGTATAATAGTATGTACATCACAGGATTTCTGTAAAGATTCAATGAGATAACATATGCTAGTTGTTACTATTATTAAATGCTTGGCCCATAGTTGTACATCAAAGTAAACATCAAAGGAAGAATTTGAAGGAGGCCCTCTGACTCCATAGTCAGTGTTCTTTTCAATAAACTTCAGAAACTTCAGCCTCTCTCTCTCCCTCTCTCTCTCTCTCTCTCTCTCTCTCTCTCTCTCTCTCTCTCTCTCTCTCTCTCTTTCTCTCTCTCTTTCCCTCCCTCCCTCCTTCCCTCTTTCTCTTTCTGTCTCTTTTTGTACTACGGTTATTTGTATATTTGACTTCTCTACTTGGCTAGAATGTAAGCACTACTTATAAATGTTTATAAATAAATGTTATTTTTTTGTTGAATGAAATATTCCCTTACCAAACTTTTCCCAGTAGCAAAATAGCTTTTAGAGTAGTATAAAATTTTATTTTTCCTGCTTGTTTTCCAGTGAGGACCATACTAACTCCATTCAATCCAGTCTTGCCCAACAAGTGTTTTTTAGATACCTACTAATTTCAAGACACTCTATTAAGTACTGAGTGCCCAAAGACAAGAGACCAGAGGGGAAAGAAAGGAAATCAAAGAACTTGAACATTCACAAAGTGTCTTCATCCCTTTCTAATTAATTGAGATTTAGCTGGGTGTGAAGTATAAGCTAATCTAAGATACCCAAACCTTGAGTTCTTACACAGCAATCTGAAATGCCAGTACTGATTTCTGTTTTGTGTCATAATTTTGCTCTCTCTTTGAAAAGTATTAAAGGGAAAACAAAATGAGGAGGGACTCTGGGGACCTTTTCCTTTTTACTGCCAGGAAGAATTTACCAGTGCAAATACAGCCAAGCCAGGACCTCCACAACACACTGGAATAGTATTGTTTCCATGGTTGACAATGCAATCAGTCATTTTTATGGGTGTGGAGTGTATTTTCCCCCTGAAAGGATCCTGGCCCTCTTAAACTTTGCCCACTGGCTGGTACTTGCTATTGTAAAACTGGACATTTTTCTTTTCAAGTCATGCAGAGAAGCTACATTCTGACTTGAGTATAAAGCTTCACGGAAGGAATGCAACCCACCTTTGTCAGCATTTTTTTTTCATTGCAAAACTCCAGATCCCCTTATTCAGGCATTTAAATAACTTACTGGCCATATGTGTACCTTGATTCAGGGTTGCTGTGTGATTGAGCATCCTTTTAATAGCATTTGCTAAAAGTTTATGTCTCTTTCTGAATGTCCGGATTTATTCTTATAGTATCAACACCAAAACAAAAAAGAAAATAATAAAATCATACTCTTAAGTATGCTCTTACAGAAAACAGAAGCCAAATTTTGTCCAGTGACATTTTTGGCTTGAGCCTATCCAGCTAACATACCTATGCCAAGTACTTACTAGATAATTACTTCGGCCTTATAAATCTTTGCTTTCTTCTTTTTCCTTTTTTCTTAACTTTTTTTTCCCTAAATGAAATTTCTAAAACTGTTTGGCCCAGTTGGATTTTCACTTTCCTTTCTTCCTCTTCATTTATTAATTTCAAAAGAAGTGCTTTAGAAACCCTTCAAGGTTCATTTCAAATGGGTACTTAGCCAAGTGAAGTCTACTGTGACTATTGCAACTCCATGATTTTATTTTATTTTTCTATTGATCTCTGCTCTGGAGTAGCACCTCACTTCTTTCTCAAGGAATCTCTACTAGTAAAGAAGATGGCATATCAAGTTTTTAAAAGAATAATTTATTTATTAAGTTTAATATATTTTATTTTTTCCTCAATTGCATGTTTAAAATGTTTATCATTTAAAAAAAAAGCTTTTGAGTTCCAAATTCTATTCCTCCCTCTCCTCCTCCTTCCCTGAGATGGTAAGCAATCAGATATAGGTTGTAGATAAGCAGGCTCCAGGAAAGGTCAAAACAGTCCCAGAAAAGCAAGTCAAGTCAATCCAGAGGTTGCTTGCTATATGGATGCTTTTGGAGGTGATAGACCACTCTTTCCACTCTTAAAAAAAATGTCTCTTACACCCACACAACACAGAGTTTGATTGTGTAAGGAAGACAGATCCAACTGCTCATTACTGGGCATCACAGGGAGTAGTGATGTTTGAAAGCCACCATCGTGCTGTAGAAAGAGCACCCTACTGGGTAATAAATATTATTGATAACAAAGATAAGAATAAATAATACCTCTTACATAGGCTTGCAAAAGTACTTTGGATATATCTTCTCATTCAATCCTCACAATAACCCATATTGGTACTATTATTATCAGCATTTTATAGATGAGGAAAATGGGACTGAAGGATGTTAAGTAACTTGCCCAAGGTCTCATTGGGTCTTGCCAGTGGTGGGATTTGAATTTAAGTCTTCCTGTCTCTAAGTCTAGCATTCTAGCAACTGTACCACCTGGAGTCTCAGAAGGATTTGGATGAACTTTGCCTGGGACTTAGTTCTTTGACCTTCTAAGAAGGCTGTTTGGGTAATCCTAAAGCTTATGCCACAGCCCTACTCCCCTATGCCAAGCTCTCTCCTAGCCCTCCACCTCAAAGTCCCAAATGCCATTTATACATTTCACATTTGAGCATGCATTCCTTATTCAAGGAAGATCTTTAGTGGGAATCACACACAATGACTTCTCCTGCGATAACTGAACTCCTTAAGCCTTCCTTTGGGCTTGGTTGCTAGGCTCTTCTTTAACTTATTTGTACAATATTTACTTTGACTTTTTTCAGAATTTGTTCTTGTATTGAAAAAGTCCGGGCAGCACCCAGGATGTTGTGACTGGGGATTTGCCGTAGGGATAAAGCTTATTATTTACCAGGCTGAGTTTGCCCATACCTTGATGACAGGTATGTCAAGGTTCTATTCACACAAGGGCTCCCTTTTGAATTATTGCCTGCATTTCTTCTTTAGGGAGCACGTGTGAGAGATCAGATTAAAGGGTGGAAAGTCGAGCCAAGCCAGGGAATCAAGAGACAAAGCAACTCCTAAAAGCTGGCACAATAATGCTAATCCATGTATCATGGCAGGTGTGTGTTGACACACCTTTTGGGAGACCTGTTCAAAAGTCCTCTAGGTTCAATTACTTGTGTTTGGATCTAGCAAGTAGTATTTAGTTCACAAGCAGAGAAATACAACTGGCTTCAAAGACCCAAGAGGCAGTGCATTTGGATAGGTAGAGAGCTGGTCTAAAAGGGAAAAGTAAGGGGAACATGCTTGTTATGTACCAAGTATTTTTCTAAGCACTTTATAAATATTATCTCATTTGCTTCTCACAACAATTCTAGAAGGTAGATGGTATTATTATCCCCCCAGGAAACTAATGTAGACAGAGGTTAAGTGACTTGCTTAGAGTGACACTTGTGAAGGAGCATCAGAAAACATATTTGAATTCAGATCTTCCTAACTTCACACCCAATGCTCCATCCATTATGCCATCTCATGGTCAAAAATGCTTGGCCTCCGGGGCAGCTGAGTAGAGTGCCAGCCCTGGAGTCAGAAGGACCTGAGTTTGGATCTGACCTCAGGCACTTAACGCACACCCAAACAAAAAAACCTAGCCATGTGACCTTGGGCAAGTTACTTAATCCCAATTGCCCTCCAAAAAAAAAAAATGCTTGGCCTCTGAATGAATAGAGAGGAGATAGGATGTGAGAAATGTGGTGGGAGATAATATTTAACATTCAATGTGATTCAATGTGTGAGATGAAGGATGATGGAGCTTAACAACAAGGTTATGGATCTGAGTGAGTAGAGCTACCTCTGATAGAAATAGAGACATTTGGAAATGGTTTTGGGGAAAGCAATAATAAATTCTGTGTCGGACATAGTGAATTTGAAATGCTTACAGGACATTAGTGTGAAACAGGCAAAACACAAGTTGGTGATGTGATAACTAGAACACAGAAGAGAGACTAAGGCTGCAAACAGCAATCTGTAAATAATCTGTCTAGATATTTAAAGGAATGGGAGCTGATGAGGTCAATGAGAAAGTATAAAGAAGAAAGGAGGGGACAGAACAGAACCATGGGGATGAATACAGCTAGATCAGGATTAAGATAGGAATGATAAGTCATGAAAAGGAGAATGAGAAAGAACAGTCAGACAGGTATGGGGAGAACCAAGGGATAGTCTTGTCATGTACTAGCACCAGTGGCAATTGTATCTTCCAGAAGGTAGAGGAATTCCATTTTGGTTCTACCCACAGGGAGGAACTGCATCCTGTGATGTGAAACATTTTTTAAGTTATTTATTTATTTTTAATCGTCAATATTCACTTCCATAAGTTTTAAAGTTTCTCCCCTTCCCTCCCCTCCCTTCCCAAAGATGGCATGCAATCTGATAGAGGCTCCACATGTATTTCCTATTAAACATATTTTCACATTAGTCATGTTGTAGAGGAGAATTAGAATGAATGGGAAGAAAAGAAAAAAAAAGAAAAGAAAGAAAAAAAACAAAGCAAACAAAACAAAAAAGAAAATAGTCTGCTTTGCTCTGTACTCAGAATCCATAGTTCTTTCTCTGGATGTGGATGGCGTTTGGATGGGAAACATTTGTAACCAGGGAGGAAAGAAGAGGCAGGGATGGTTTAAGAAAGAGTAGAGTAAAATGGGTTCAGAGGAAGGCTACTTAGGATCCCATGAACAAAGGTTTATGGGAAAGGCGTACTAAGAAGGAAAGTAAAGATACCAAGACTGAAATTCTGAAGACAGAGAGAGAAACAATTCCAATGAGAAGGAAAAAGCAGGAGTTACCTAAAGAGACTAATTGGAAGGCAAAGGGACTCATTAACCAACATAGATTCTTAAAAGATGTGGATGTATCTAGGCCTCCTTCATCATTGCCATGAGACAGAGGAATACTCTAGAAAACTATTGCATATGCTATTAAAGGTGGTCACTTTATCAGATGCCTTTGTTTATTATGCTTCTTTGTCTATAGAGAATATTCAGTTTGGTGTGGGACAAGCCTCCTTCATCCCAAATGATTAAATTATTATGATGTAAATTTAAAGCTATCAATAAGACGCTTAAGAAAAACATGTATAGACTACGAAAACAAGAGTGGGTCAAAGAGAAAGAATATAAAACTCCAGCATAGTCCTGTAAGACTGGTATAAAACCTGATAAAGATCAGAATAGCTGAGGATAAGTAAAGCTAAGGATGACCCTCAAAAAAGCACATATTCATTTGACTTTAAGTGATACTGAGGAAAAGGCAGGTAAAGGGAGGAATTGATGAAGATGGTACCAGCACTCTGGCTAGATGTTGTGATGACAGACAACTAAGCAGATAGAGAAGGCTTTGCAGTTACATTTAATTTTTGTTTCTGTTTTCTCTGCCAAGTAGAATGATCTTCGGACTGTAAAGGACAAAACAAATATGTCTAAGGAGTCGGTACCCAAGACAAATAAAAACATCGTCAGAGAGCACCAAGCTTCTCTGGATGAGCTCCATTCACCTGACTCAGGAGAACTATAATACCCTTTGGTCCTGAAAGAAATAGAGAATGTGTTGCTGAAACTTCATGAACAATCTCTGGAAGACCATGGAGGAGAGAGGTGTAATCAGATCAGAGAAGGACAAATACTGTCCCTTTAAAAAGAAAAGGAGAATGGAGTTTGTACTCTATAGGCCAATGAATTTGAAATATATTCTTGGGGAGGGAGGGATATTCTAGAATATCTTAGTAAAAGAAGGGCTAGAAAGTAAGTGATGGTCACAAAGAGTTGTCCTTGGTTAATCAATAATAATTAATGGTTTGATTACCTTATCTGCATTTTAAATAGGGACAACCCCCAGATATACTGGGGTTAGATGTTAACTACAGACTTGACAAAGCCCTGCCCTCTCCTGCCTTCTGCTGTTCTTGAGGAGTATATGGCAGATGTAGGCTAGTTGATTAGAGTATTAGATGGATTTGGATTTGGTTGAAGGTTTCAAAGAGTAGTCATTTCATGTAAGAGTTAGACTAGGTGGCAGCTGAATCCCTTCCAACTCTCAAATTTGCGATTTCAACTGTTTAATGTTAATTTGGAGGGGGTTACCAATTGGAGTGAATTTCCAGAGATCTGCATTTGACCTTGTGGTATTTGATAGTTTATTAATGACTTGAATGAAGATATAAATGTAGGAATATGTTGCTAAATTTTTTAACAAATGGCTCTCCAGGGGGGAAATTGTAGGCAACATACTTTTAAGTATAATCTGTATTTTAACATTTACCCATCACATTCTCAAGTCTAGACAATAAATAAATCAATAAATCCATCTCTGATTTGTAATATTTGCTGATTTTCAAGGTGTGAAAGCTCATACTGAAAATTTAATAATGAGCTCCTAGGAGCTGGTATAAGCTGTCTCTAGCATGGCTTATAAAATGTGAAGATGTCACAAAACTAGAAAGAATAATTAATATACTCGATGATAGCAAGAATCAAAAATACCTTGGTAGGCTAGAACATAGAATTGAACTGAATGAGATTAAATGAATAAGAATAAATATGAGTTCCAGATTATGTGAGCAACAAGATGTCAATCTAGGCTTTTTTCCTGATCTCCATGATCTCTCACTTATCATTATGCACCAAAGATAAAACAACTGCAGCTATCTCCATGGTGTAGGATCCTATGATTTTTTAAAAGGTTAAAAGGTTTAAAAGAAGTGTTTTAAAATACTTTTAAAATGGTTAAAAAACAGCAGTCTATGAACTAATACTGACTCCAACCTCACAAGGGCCTCTTCCCCACTTCCTCCACTACCAGCAGCAAAGCTGCACTGACAGACGCTATGCACTATTTTATAGGCTAACAAAACTGAGAACACAAAAATAGAGAAATGTCTACAAAAATATGAAATACCCAAACTATCAGAAGATCAGAAAGACATCAGATTGAGATCCTAAAAACCTGCTGGGGGCCATGACAGATGGTCAGAGCTTCAGCAGAAGACTCACAGCACCAGCATAACAAAGCTCATAACTACTGGTGCTGGTCCAAAGTATTAAGGAACAGAAGGAGGGAGACAGGACACTGTGTTTATTGGGGGAAGGGGCATAGCTTACAGCACTCCACTAAGCCTGTCCAGCTGGAGCCAGTTAAGCCACCCAAAAGACACTTGTGGCAGAGACCTGGGTTGGTAAATTGTGAATTGCCCAATGTGGAAGGAAGCTGAGAGATGAGAGATCCAGCCTCCAAGGAAACCAACACCAAAGGTAGATAGAAAGTGAACAATAGAAATAAAAAGGAAAAAAGATCTCAGAAAGAAGAAAATCCAAAGACCTTGAAGAGAAGCAAATAAATCAACAAGGAAAAACCTTAAAAACAGAAGGAAATATGGCCTCCAGATCTAATAAGTGCAGACATTCATGAATAATACTGCAAAACAAAAGGAAAATTATATAACCCCTGATGAAACAAGAGGATCATGTGGAATGTGAGGAGAACATGAAACCACTACGCACTATTTCTGAGTGGTTCAAAAGAGAAATGAGAATTATGAGAGCAGAATTTATGACCTGTAAAGAAAAAATAATGCACAGAACAGAAAAATTTGAATCTCCAGTGGCGGGTCTCTCAAAAGAAACAAAGAAGACAACAATAGATTGGGAATGCAAACGCACAGAAATGAAGGACAATCTAGAAGAGAAGCAAAAATACTAGCATTAAAAGAAAATATTCTCACTATGCAAGCAAAACATACTGATATCAAAGTCAGAATGTGCAAAGATCAAATGTTTCCCAGAGGAACATGACAAGGCAAAAAACCTGAACTCTATAATGTAAGAAATAATACATGAGAATTGCCTAGAGCTTCTGAATGAGAAAAATAAAACGCCAGTTGAAAGCATAGATTACCTAGAAAAAAATCCCTCCATAATAAAAACTGCTGGGAGAACTGGAAAGCAGTCTGGCAGAAATTAGGCTTTGACCAACCCTTTACACCATATTCCACAATACATTCTAAATAGCTACATGATCTTAATATGAAAGATCATATTATAAAAACTTAGAAGATAAACAAGTCATATCTCTCTCACTGCTTTGTGTGATAGAGGAATTCTTAGCCAAACAAAAGATAGAAGCAATTACAAAAGATAAATCAGATACCTTTGATTATATGAAACTGAAAAGCTTCTGCACAGACAAAATTAATGCACCTAGGATAAGAAGGGAGGTGGTTAACTGGGGAAAATCTTTATATAAAATTTCTCTAATAAGCATTTGGTCAAGATATATAAACAATATATGTGTGTGATATAAAATACATATACACATGTATATATGACTAATAGCCATTCCTAGATAGATAAAAGGTCAAAGTATATGACAAATAGTTCTCAAAAGAAGAATTACAAAGTATTCACAACCAGATGAAGGAATACTCTAACTCACTATAATAAGAAAAGTGTACATCAAAACACCACTGTTTCATTTCATGCAGGGAAATTGGTGAAAATAACAAGAATGGCAATACTCAAAGTTTAAGGGGATGTGGAAGGATAACAGCACTAATACATTGTTAATAGAGCTGTGAAATGATACAAGCATTGTGGAAACAATTTAGAATTATGCAAATGAAGTGGCCAAAATGTCCATATCCTTTTAACCAGAGACCCCATTACTGGGGTTATACCCCAAGAAAGTCACTAATAAGAAGAAAGTTCTCATATATACCAAAATATTTATAGCAGCACTTTTATAATAGATAAGAAATGGAAACAAAGTAGATACCCATCGACTGGGTAATAGCTAAACAAATTGTGGTACTTGTAATGGGATATTAATGTGCTATAAAAATGACATGATGAATACAGAGAATCATGGAAAGGACTGTCTGAACTGAGGCAAGAAAACAATGAGCACAGTGACTACAACAGTATAAATAGAAAGATATACGACATACAAGAAATCAAAAGTAAATGTAACAAAATAAAAAAAAATATCAAGCAGGACTATGTATTTTCAAATAAAGATATATGAGAGGACACCCCCCAGTCCACTCCTTCATGGAATTGAGAGGTTCAAAAGTGTTACACATTTCACAAGTTTTCATACTTTTTCAATGCGTTGTTCAATTATGTTGACTTTCTAAAAACAAATGCTTGTTAAATGGGATGGCTCTCTAGGAAGCAACTGGGTAGAGACTCAAGATAATTATGATAATATAAGATATAGAAGTCATCAATAAAAGCTTATTTTAAAGAAATATTGAATAAGAAGTTTTATTCTTATGCTCAAAAAATCAATTTCACAAGGAAAAGATGAAAGAGGGTTCATCTGGGAAAAAATGACTTAGGAGTTTTAGTAGAATGAAAGTTCAATATGTGTCAATTGTGTCAATTGCAGCCAACAAAATTAATATGATCTTAGGTTACAGTAAGAGAAGCATCACTTCCAGGGATACCCCTGCATTACCTTGCTGTGGTCCAAATACATCTGTAGAATTGTGCTAGGTTCTGGATGCCATATTTAAGGAAGGAAATTAATAAGCTGGAGAGAAACCAGAGGAAGACAATCAAGTTGGTGAAGAGCCTTGGGTTTATGCTATATGGGGATCTGTTAAAGAACTGAGTATACCTAGACTGAAGAAGCCAAGCATGATGGGGCATGATTCAATTTATTCTGTTGGGCCCTAGAGGGCAGAACTTGAAATAATGGTGAAAGTGGGAAAGGGAAATTTATACTTGATATAAGGAAAAACTCTCTAACAAACAAAATTATCCTGAAGTCAAATGGGCTGCCTGGGAAAGTCAGGAACTTCTCTTCATTTAGAAGTCTTCAGACAAATATTAGATGATCACTTACGTATTGGATAGAGGGGATTCTTTTTCAGATATGGGTCATGCTTGAGGGCCACTGAGGTCTTTTCCAAATCTGGAGTTCTGTCCAGATTCCCTTCTATGATAGGCAAGAAGGTGCAACAATGGATAGAGGGTGATGGGCATGGATTCAGGGAGATGATTCAAATCTTACCTCAGACACCTCTTAGCTGTGTGACCCTGGGCAAGTCACTTAACCATATTTGCTTTAATTTCCTCATATATAAAGTAAGCTAGAGATGGAAATGGCAAAATCACTCCAGTATCTTTTTCAAGAAAACCTCAAATGGCATCACAAAGAGTCAGATATGACAAACTCAACAACAAAAAAGACTCAGGGTAGTACTATAAGTCAAAGAAACTGTATAAGTCTCTTAGGAAGGTGGGGTTCACCAAGTAGGAGATTTTCTTGACAACAAGAGGAAACTCTTCTGTGACCTCAGGAACAATCTAAGACAATATTAAAAACCTAGAGAAATCTATGGGTCCCTAGAGAGGGCAATAGCATATAGAATGTCTTGGCTGTATGTGGGCTCAAGTGCAGAGTTACTGAGGTTTTTGTCAGACTAAATAAGTATATTAAATAAAACCCGTTTGGTAGTTGGTTTCCTGTTGATCTCCTAAGTGAGATATTCCTTTTTTGTTGGGGTGAGGAGGAAGACTTAGATACAAACCCCAATCTTATGGTCCCAAGGTAATCCCCAGGTGGGGACTTAGACCACATAATTACATAGTATGAAGCCCCCAAGACTAAACCTAATTCATATGAATTTGGATTTGGGGTATGTGCATGTTATAGGCATTCAATAAATGTTTGTTGGTGTTTGTAATGTGCTCTGTACTCTGCTTACAGCCAAGCCACTATTGGAGTTCAACAAAAATGATATTTTTGCATGTACAAAGCCTGAAAGTCCATTAAAAGGTAAAGCCCACAATGAAGAGATCCAGCTAAAATGAATGCTCCCAAATCCTGATGAGAGTTGCTATCATGATCTAAGGGCCAGGAAGAATTATTGCAGAGGTAGCCTATCTGTTTTAGCCAGGTGTTCAGCAAATTTTAGAGAGGAGAAGCTTACTGACTTATACACAAATCCAAGCCTGGGGGTTTAGGATGATTGTAAATTGTTCATATTTCTGGAAATTATTAATCAATCATGCAGTGCCACGGGAGACAGCAAACCTAGGGGAAGTGTTTATTAAAAGATTCTATCCCAGAGTCAAGGTAAGCTGGGAAATGAAGCTGTATAACCCTTACCATTATCCAAACCAAATGCAGAAAATTTCCATGCTGCCCAGAGGTCCCCGAGAACTGCTGTTGGAAGTTAACTCTACTACACAGGGAAAGCATGTTTCTGGTGCAGCTCCTGCATTCTCTGTAGGGTTTGTGGATAGCACAGGGGGCCAGGAATCAGGAATACTTAGGCTTAAATATTAACTCTATAACTTACTAGCTGTGTGACTGTGGGCAAGTCCTTGACCTTATGGACAAATCAACTCAACTGAGACAGAGCTCTCTCATCTATAAAAGAGGGGTGATAATTCTTGTAGAATCTACCTCACAGTGTTGTTGTGATTTTTCAAATGAGAGAATACATGTGAATTGTTTCACAAATGGGCTTTAGCCCACATAAGTGTCAACAGAAACAAAATGCATTGTAGAAGAGATAGCTGGTTCCTATAAAGACTGGCTGGGTGGCACAGTGGCTAGAGTACTAAGCACAGAGTCAGGCACGCTCATCTTCCTGAGTTCTAATCTGGCATCAAACACTAGCTGTGTGATTTCGGGGCAAGCCACTAGTTTGCCTCAGTTTTCTCAATGGGCTGGAGAAGAAAACGGCAAACTACTCCCCTTTACTGGGGTAGTTTTTTTTTTCTTTGCTAAGAAAACTCCAAATGGGGTCACAAAGAGTCAGACACGACTGAAAATGACTGAACAACAAACGAAGACCTGTGCTGTTCATGAGAAGATCAAATGGTGGGGAGCTTCATTCAGGAAGAAATGTATCATAGTAATGGATTGATTTTATATCCAATAGAGCCTCTGAAACACTCTAAAACAGGGTGTAGTGGCCACTCTTATAATATCTGCTAAGGGTGGTGGATCTCTTGAGCTCTGGAGTTCTGAGCTATAATACTGGGCTTGGCCAATCCTATGTCCACGCTAAGTTCGGCATTAATACCCCGGCCCCTTGGGCAACAGGGTTGTCAATAGGTTGCCTGAGGAGGGGAAAATTGACCTAGGTCAAAAAACCAAAATGTCTATGGGTAGTCGCTATACTTCCAACTTGGGAGAGAAAGTAAGACATGGTCTGGATAAAGAAATGATAGATAGATAGATAGATAGATAGATAGATAGATAGATAGAAAGAAAGAAAGAAAGAAAGAAAGAAAGAAAAAAGAAAGAAAGATAGATAGATAGAATGTCTACTGCACATACTCCAAGGCATCACATTCCCTAACCCCCCACCCCAGAGTTTATATAAAAGCAATAAAATAAATTAATAAACCAAAGGATGGATGGATGAATGGATTAAAATAAATAAACAAAAATAATTAAATAATAGAACAATATTCTCAGGCAAACTATTACAAGTAAAATCAAATCATTGTTTTAAGGCTCAAGGAGTCCAACAAGAATTTATAAAATGTTATTTTGTTTTACAAGAGCTGGGTGTCTGCAAAGGAATGGTGGCTGAGGGCTAAGGCTATGGATTCCTAAGGCTTAATTGTACTGCTTTTCTGGGAGTACCTTTGGCCTGATAAAAGCCTTTTTTCTTGGTGTCTTAATATACTCAGCAGGAAAATAAGCTCATTGCTAAAGTGGGGGTGTGGGTGTGGGTGGCTGAGTTAATGTTTTTTAAAAATTCCTTGCGATAAATAAATACACTACGTATCTCTGGGCACACATAGTACTCTGATTAGCATGTGCATGCCCAGAGGCTTTTTTTCTTTCCAGCAATAGCATCTTAGAGTTCTCTGCACCAAGTCTTACACTATAATTTCTCAAACCCATGCCTCAGGGAGATAGAAAAGGGAATTTAACTTCTGAACCAATAGTTAAGGAAGAGGGAGATTCCTAGGTCAAAAATCAGAGGGGTGGAGTTTCCTTCTTAGTTGTAACAGCAATGGCTATGCAGCCAGTCAGTGAGTAAGTGAATAAACATTTTTAAAACACCTATTATGTGTCAGGCAGTACTTGGGGTAGGAGTATAGTTTCCTCCTCCACACTGGCCCCTTTCAACTCTGGATCTATGGTCCAATGATTATATCACCTCTCCAGCTTCTCAGAGGCAGTTATGTGGTGCTTCAGAGAGAGCTCTAAGCATGGTTATCAGAAAGACCTGAGTTCAAATTCAGTCTCAGACACCCACCTGTGTGTTACTGGACAAATCATTTAACCTCTTCCTGTCTCAATTTCCTCAACTATAAAGAAAGAGTAATAATAGCACTTACCTTTCAAGGCTGTGTGTGAGTCAAAAGAGATAATATTTACAAAGTACTTACCATGGTACTCGGCACATAGTAGGTCCTATAAAATTCTCATTCCTTTCCCTTCCACTCCCCAAACTCTCACTTATTTTTAGTCCCTCATTTTTTACTCATATCATTATCAGCTCTTTCTCTATCTTCATGGAAGTTTGTCTTTTCCTGGGCAAAATGGTTAGTATACCAGGTAAGGCCCAGCTTGAGATGCTGTCAAATGAACTAATTAATCTAAAGCACTTTATAAACCTTAAAGTTAGCTTTATTATCATTATTAATTTCATGGCCCCCTGCAAGATTCATCCCAAACATGAGCTTTCACAAGGGGCCTTCCCAGGTCCTCCCAGTTGTGGGAGATTCTCCACTAAGGTTATTTTTCTTAGACTCTCTGTATACCCTGTACATACCTACTTATTTACACATTGGCATTCCCATGAGAATGTAAGCGTGTTGAGAGTATGGATTGTTTTTGTTTTTCCTTTATAAGCATCAGTGATTAGCATAGTGCCTGGAACAAAGGGAGTTTTTCTTCATTGATGCTTTTTAATCTATCCATTGAAGGATGCCATAAAGTGATTATAGTAGAATATGACATAGATACGGTGTGTTAAAAATGGCAGGAACCTTAGGCACCATTTGGTTCTACTCTGTCATTTGGTAGAGAGGAAACTGGTCTTGATAGGGAAACTATACACCTATTCAGTGCAATTTGTCCTTCATGACAACATCCTTAAGCATTTCCCTATCTTCACTTAAAATTTCTCTGACTCCTTCTAGCCAAAGTAATCTTTTCTTCTTCTTAAGTCAATAGCACTTTTACAATAATCTACCAGCATTTTCAGACTAATGCAGAAGGATCTCAATAAATACATATTCATGTTAAGATAATAAGTACTTATAAAACTTTTACTTTGTACAAAGAACTCTGCTAGCCAATAGAGAAACAAAGATGAAGACAAAATGGTGCCTACCCTTGAAGACCCTACATTCTACTAGGAGAGGCAGAAAACATGTACATAACCAAATGAATTAGAGATAATTTAAGGAGAGACAGCACATTAAGAACAGGAGCATCAGGGAAGGCTTCACAGATGATGTGGAAACTAAACTGAACCTCCAAGGAAAAACGTTAAGTAGAATGTAAACTACTTGAGGACAGATTGTCCTCAGTTTTGTTTCTATCAGAAACTGGCGAATATGATGCCTTCTTCAAAGTAAGCACTTGACAGCTACTTCTGTTATTGCATTAGAATGAAGATTGTGTGGTTTGTCCTTCATTCTCGACATCAAGAAGATGATACCATGACTTGCAAGTGAATTGGATTTAAGTGAGGGAGGGCTATGCAAAGTCACCAGCCTCACTTTCTCCTCTGGAGCTAAATGGATCCAGTGGCCAGATATAGATCAGGACAACTGGAGATGGCCCAGAATGCCAGAAACAAACAAAAGATTTTGCAAAACAGAAATAAGGAGACTATGCCTTACAGGCATTGGGCAGAGATGGGAAAAGAATGCAGTGTTCACAAAACAACTATTTGTAGTGTTCAGAAAACAGCTAGTACTGCCCTTTGCCTGGAATGTACAATGTTGGTACGGGAATAACGTAAAAAAAAGTAAGGCTAGAAAGGTAGGTTGAACCCGAATTGTATAGCACCTTATATATCAAGTTCATTTTTAAATCCTAGAACACGGGCTTTTAATCTTTTTTTTTTTTTATTTCATAGGCCCTTTTAGAGATAATCTCGTGAAACCTATGAACCCCTTGTGAGCATAATGGTTTTAAATGCATCAACTAAAATATATAAGATTACAAGGAAACCAAATATATTGAAATATAGTTAACAAACATTAAGAAAGAAAGTTCACAGACCCCAAGCTGAAGACCTATGGAGGTAATAAGGAATGAGTCAAGGCTTCTTTCTCTATTCTTTCTTTTCTCCTATTCTTCCTCCTCCTTTTCCTCTTCCTAAAACCAATCTAGATGGGGAAGATCCTCAAGGATTCTTGCCAAAATAAAAACAATCATTATTTACATTGACTCTGAGCCAATCAAGGCCCAAACAATGACCAAATGGGGCTTGACTTGGGACCTATTGGCCAATCAATGAGAGTTAGTGATTTGGGTTTAAGGTGTGATCCTTAAGGAAAAGAAAAAGGTTTCAGCATCAAAATCTACATTTTTACACACACACACACACACACACACACACACACACACACATTTACTGCCTTTACTCCTCTCTTCCTATTTACTTTTCAGTCCCTTGTAACCTTGTTCTCAGCTTTATTACTTAATGGAAATTGTTGTTTACTAACTTGTCAGTGATCTCTTACTTGACAAATCTAAAGGTCTTTCCTCAAGTCTCATCCTTCATTTGAGAGGCAAATTAGTATAGTGAAAAGAGAGCCAGGAAAAATATGGGTTTAAGTTTTGTTTCGCACACATCCTGGCTATGTGACCCCATTCAAGTTACTGTGCTTCTTAGAGCTGAAGGCAATTCCTTAAGATTGTAAATTGAAGGCAAGGCATCAACCTGTACTGATGATAGCAATTTCCTCATCCAGGAGATCCCTGGGTACCAATTAAATCACAGCTCTAGTCCCATGCTTCTACATATTTCCTGTCCTCTGTGTAGCAACTGACACCCTGTTCTTGACTCTAAACTTTCAAGTACTGCTCTCTCTCTTTGTTTTCTTCCTACCCATCTGGCCATTCTTTCTCAGCATCCTTTGCTGGGCCATCATTCGTACCCTCAGCACTTCACCATGGATGTACCACAAGGCTCTGTCCTGAGCTTTTTTATCTCTCTACTCTCTCTTATTGAACTCATTAGGTGCCAAGTATTCAATCATCATCTATATGTAGACGTTTTATAGATCTATACAAACTAGATTTGGTCTCTCCCCTAAGTTCCAGTTGCACATCATGAACTGACTATTGGGCATTTTCTATATTTTCCATAAGCTTCTCAAATTCAACATGTCTAATCATTTCCCCAAAAGCTTTCCTTCTGAAATTTCCCATTTCTGCCTACAGTACCACAATCTTTCCAACACAAAACAATTTATTTAAATAATTTTGAATGGAAAACTTCCAGAATATATTATATGCTTATCATGGTACCTAAGGGCAAAACTTATTTAGAATATGAACTAATTGGTTAATAATTATGAATAGTATAACTCAAAAAAGTGAGAACCAGAAAGGTGGGGAGGGAAGTCTCCTTCACAAACACCTTGAATTGAAAATAAAATTAAACTAGATCATCCCCATAGAATTTAAGTATAAAACTTAAAGACTGTAGACAGACAACCAATTCAGAAATTAATTTCACATAACTGAGTAGTTATTATTACTATCATTCCCTTTAGGTCACTAACTAGTTTGTTGATACAAAATAATCAATTTCATTTTTGGTACCATTGTTCTGTGCTCACAAAAATTAGTGCCTTCCAAATCCCCTCTTGCAGAAAATATTCATGGTATATCAGTGAGGATCTTATATTGTCTTGAATTGAAGCCTTTGGCCTATTTTATTTCTCACTCCTGAACTATGGTTTTCACCATCCTCCTTCATGCCAACATTTACATTGAAGTCACTGAATATTGAAGCATATACTGATTTAATTCGAAAAGAGGGGCATCTTATCAAGTTCTTTATAAAATTTTTCTTCCTCTTCATCCTCTGTAATAGATGCTGCAATTATCTTTATGGTGGTCTCTTTAAAAAGAAAAAAAACAGATGGAGATCAGCAAAGGTTCTATGAAATGATGTTTCTCGTTATCATTCTATAAATCCATAGAGAAGCCTACTCAAGGCACTAGAAAGCTTTCCTCTGGTTCTTATGTTACTTTATAGTTACCAAAGTAGCTTTTATATTATCTACTAATAAATAATTTGCCCAATTTTTTCCCATGTTGCATATGCCCTTCATCATATTATTTAAGGCAATCTCTTCCATTGTGAGCTATCATTTGTGACAGCAAGATCATAGAGTGGATAGATTACTGTGCCTAGACTCAGGAAGATTTGGCTGAATTCAGACACTTCCTAGCTGTGTGGCCTTGGGCAAGTCACTTCACCTGTCTGTCTCAGTTTCTTCAACTGTAAAAAATGAGATAATAATAGCACCTACCTCCTAGGGTTGTTGTGAGGGTAAAATAAGATATTGTTTGTTTAAAAAAAAAAAAGCATTTTGCACAGTGCCTGATACCTTGCATTGCTATACAAATGCATCATTTATACATTTATATAGCATATTATATGCTAGTATACTAGAATATGTTGTTATATGTATAGCATCAAATTAGAAGAATAATATTATGCAACATCAGTGTTGTTGCTATTGTTGTTACATGCCTTAGTCTACTCCCACTAGCCAAGGGTCTTTTTATTATCCTTTGTCTGACTCACAATTTTGATTCTTCTGAAATCATGATGTTTTGTGATTTTCTGACACAAAATCATTGGGGAGAAGATTGACATTAAAAAGATGGATTGTTGCAGCAATGCATAAGTCAAGATCCCTCAAAACACTAAGCAATTTCTCCCACACAGTCTACCTTGACATACTTTTTTTCTAAGCAATTTTGGTCTCAGATCACAGAATATCTGAAATGCCTGCCCAAACTTGCCATCAATATGGTTTTCCCTCCCCTAGTTTGGTCGTGAAAGTTCTTTTACATAAATCAGGTTTTTCTAAGAATTGAAAAAAAAATCTCCTTCCCCTCCTTCCATTTTTCAGAATTATTAGCTTGTTTAAACAAGTCGGGATGGAGCTGCTGCAATCACACCTAGTGTGTCTTCTCATCTTTATCCTTTCTTCTAATTTGGTATTTCCTTTGACCTTTGCTCTAACTAGTAATTATTTGACTATACACAGACAGCTGAAACTGAAAGACTGTCGCATCTGTAACCAGTCATTTCCTGTCCCTTAAGCTATAGTCAATTTTTCTTTTTTTTTTTTTTTGCTTATGTTTGGTGCCTTAGTGTCTTGTGACTCTTACAGAAAGTATTCATGATACACAGATGTAAGGCTTGTGAGTAGCCTCCATTCTTTCACCTATCTAAAATAGTTTTTGCTGTCAATCAGTCAGTTAACAAGTATTTCTTGAGTTCTCACTATGTGTCAAGCACTGTGCTGAGTCTTGGGAATAAAAACAAAAGCAAAAACATGGCCTCCCATTCTGCTCATTTTCCCAATGAAGTCATTGACTATCAAGGTATACTTCTTTTGGAAATTTTGGCGAAGTTTTCAAAGACTTTCTCCCCTTCATTCTCTGACATCGATGTTAGTACATCAGCTGAAATTATCTTTGCAGTGTTTTTTTTGTTTTTGGATTGTCTTTCATATATGCTGCATGGAAAGATGAACAAGTCTCATGCAATGGTTCTTGTTGCCTTTGGAGACATAAAAAAATCAACTTTGTTAATTCTTTTATTAGGTTCTTCAAGGAGAATTCTTGGTGTGGTTCAGTTCCCCCACAGGTGTGACCACTGGTTGATTATTTGACAAAGATCACACATTCAGAATGCTAGCATTTAAAATGATATCTATAAGTGGTTTAAGAAGTAGGTGGTTCTTAGCACCCTCTGTCCTCTTTTTTACCACCATCTCTGAAGAAACAGAAGGGGGACTGCACAGATCTAAGGGCTGTTTCATGTTCTAGTATTTTACTCTATGGTGAGAGACTAAAGTATTAAAATTTTCTCCCTGGAGATAGGCATTATATATATATATATCTCCAAGGTATTAGTCTTAGACTTATAAATCTAGAGCTGGAAGAGATCTCAGAAGCTATTTCACCTAACTCCCTCCTTTTATAGATTAAGAAATCAAAGTCCAAGAAGGCTGTGAATTGATTAAGGTCACATAGGAAGTAAGCATTACAGGTAAGATTCGAACCCAAATTCTCTGATTCTGGAGCCAGTACTACTTGCATTGTGCTGTGATGTTCCCAAGCTCCCACCCATTCCATGTTTTTTTTCCTGATAAAAATAATGGCTAATTTGATGTGGACATCCCAGTGTGTTATTATTTTTCATGACTGTTGTTCCAATTAGTGTTAGGGATCCTTCTTTAATTCTAACAGTACTCCAGTTATCTGGGTATGATGGAAGCTCTATAAACCCCAATAACTCCTGTTATAAAAAAGATAAGATGAAAGAGATCTATTTATATGGTTACTTTGTTTTTCATTGTCAAAAACAAACTTTAATGACTCTAGGACTTTTAGCTAACATTTATTACATTTTATGCTCGATAATTTCCCATGCAAACATTGTTCCATGAAATCATAAATAAATATTGCATTTGAATGTAAACAAAAGTAGGTACCATGAGCTCCATACATAATAAACAATGGGAAAATTCTCAACAAGAAGACCAGACATCCAGTGGGTTTTCATATTTTTTTTGCCTGAATTACTAAAGTAGATTGATTCTACATTTCTTATTCACCCTTCAGTTGTTCAAGCCTTGACTTCATATTTCATAAGCAATTCATGGCTTGAAATAAATCCATATGACTCATAAAGCTGTACCAAGGAAAAGAATCACCACTGAGAAAGTAGAGAAGTCAAATATTATTCCTTATTTTTCATTTTGGGTACATTTAGTATCCTAAAATTTCTTAAAAGAATGTGATTCATAGTAACCCTGAATTATAGCAATTACTAGCAATTTTGGTGCCCAGGGCAGGCAGCTAGCCTTCCCAAGATATACCAAAGACACACCGAGAAGCAGGATAGTATTGGAACAATCTTTTTACATTTAATATCTACTTTTATAAGAAGCTAGAATTTCTTAGTGTCATCTAAAATCCTCTTTTTTCTGTTCTTTCATAACATTTACGTTTGTTGGTATCTGTCAAGTTCATTAAAAAAAAAAAAATTAAGACACTCCAAGGGCAAGAGGTGCAAAATATACTGGCTTAAATTAATTATTTAGACAAATGCAGTTGAGAGGTAAGAGAATAAGCCAATTATTACAAGGTTATTGCTATGGAGGTTGCTTTTAATTAATAGGGCATAATAGAAAGGAGATGAGGGGAAGCAAGATGGAACCCCAAAGAACTCAGCTGGAGAGAAAGAATTAAATCCTTCTATTTTAACTAATTATTCTTCCTATGGACTTAGTTATGTCTAAGCTGCTGGAATATAAGTGGTGTCTATATCCTATAGATTTCAGTGTCCTAGTACAAAGCCCTGACAGCTCTACCCTTCAGCACTGAATTTCATTTTTAGTATGCTAATTTCTCCCATCATTAAAACTCTTAACCATTCCATGAAAATTTCTGCAATACATAGCTTACCTCTTGCCCTTGATAGTTGAGACAGTTTGTTCAAAACTAACTTGAATTTAACAACTGCCCTGTTGCCCGCATGATAACTCACCATGAGATTTATTTTTAATAATAGTAGGTAAGTAGTAAGAAAAATCAAAACAGGCAAAAACAGTAGCTAGGAAACACCTGGCTGCATCATTGGCTTAGAATACTTTTTTGCAACTTGTTACAGTGAACATGTCATTGGGAAAGGAAGTTTTTTGTTTGTTTGTTTTTTAATGAATAACAAGTTTATTTACCATAGCACAGAGGGTGATGATGGCAGGATGTTTTGTTTTTGAAGTTCTGCACAAAGGAACTATGAACTCTGCTACTGAGATTCTTAGAGAGGAGTGAATCTTCTAAGCTATCAGCCAGAAAGGGGCCTCCAGAATCATTTTCTACATTTCACTGCATCAAGAATTTCAAAGGAGTAGAGCTCTAGAGCTGGAAATAACCATAGAGGCCAGCTAATGCAGCAGCCTCATTTTAGAGATGAAGAAACTGAGACCCAGGGAGATGAAGGGATTTGGCCACAATTACAGAATTAGTTCTCATCAAATGGGAGACTGGAACGCAAGTCGCCGACTCTAGAGTTGGTGCTTTTGCCTGCTGTTGGTTGGACACTGCCTCTCTGTCTGGGAGGCACAGTTCTGTGGGCTGTTATCTGTGAAAATAGATTTTGGTGGTGGTGATATTCAGTCATTCGGTTGTGTCTGATTCTTCACGACTCCATGGACCATAGCACACCAGGCCCTTCTAATTGCTCTCGTTTGTAGAACATCTTAAGCTTGCAAAGTGCTTTGAAATATTACCCCATTTAATTCTCAAAATAATTCTAGGAGGTAGGTGCTATTGTTAGCTTCATTTTACAGATGAGTTCAAATCCTATCTCTGTCACTTACTAGCTATTTGGGTAATTCACTTAACCTCTGTCTGCCTCAATTTTGTTATCTATGTAATGGGGATAATAATAGTACCTATCTCTCAGTGTTGCAAGGGTAAAATAAGATAAAATTTGTAAAGCGCTTTGCAAACCTTAAAGAGCTACATAAATTCCTTATTATTGTTCAATCATATCTGGTTCTCTAACCCCATTTGGGATTTTCTTGGCAGATATACTGGAGGGGTTTGCCATTTCCTTCTGCAGCTCATTTTGCAGAAGAAGAGACTGAGGCAAACAGGGTTAAGGGACATACCTAGTAAGTGTCTGAAGCCATATTTGAACTCACAAAGTCCAGCTGCCCTACATAAATTCTAACTATCATTATTAAGGGATTTTATACACACACACGTGTATGTATATATATATATATATTATATATACATACGTGTGTATACAGACATATGTAATGTATACATGTGTATGTACGTGCATGCATTTGTGTATATGCACACATTTACATATATGTATGCAGACTTGTTTATAAAACATTTTACTTTAAGTAAATCAAAGCTAAACTTTCCCATCTTAGAGGCAGGAATTGGCTTTTGTGGAAACTGTAAAAAATAGGACTTTGTGCATACCTTTGTCACCACTGCTTCTGACCTCTTCTTTTTTAGAATCACGTTGATTCTGGATCAATGCTCGAGGCAAAGGGGGTAGTGACAAGATTTCATTCTTCTCTGAAAGATGAGTTCATTAAATTTGTTCTTTTTTGGGGGGTTTAGGTGGTAATCCTGCTGGGATGGCTGGACAAAATGAACTTCCAAGGACAGTGTTCCTGCTGTGTGTGATATGATTTCTAGAGAGAAAGAAAAAAGGTGTCTCCAGTCAGTCAGCACCCTAAGCATGTTTATACAGTTCAGATTTGATGATTTACATGTTTATTTGAGCTGGTCACTAAATCTATATGTCAGAGAGTGTGGGAAGATAAAATCCTTTTACAACCTATATCATTATGTTTCTCTTGTAAATCTGAAAGATCACATGGGACTTTGGGAAACCCTAAACTGTGGACAATTTCCAAACTGAAGCATAAAGATTAATCTTTGGAAGCAGAAGGGAAAAGGAAGGGTGAAAACCTTGTTTCCTTTTCTTTTGCATGCTTTCCAGAAATAAGGACTGCCATACAATTTAGACTCCATGACCATCCCCTCTAAAAGACTCTTTATGAAGCAATGACTTCACTGCGTAAATGAGAACCATAAAAATGATAACAGCAAAACCTTCCTCATTTGTCTGGTTTTTTTTTTGGGGGGGGGGGAGTTTGGTGCATTACATTGTTGCCACCAGAAATTAATCTTCCATTTAGGATTAAAAGAAGAAAAGAAATATTCTTCTCATCTCTATATTCATCATCATCATCATCATCATTTTAACTGAGCCCATGACTTCCTAGGTATGGGGAGCTCCCAATGAGGAATTTCATCTAGCAGTGCTTCCCCCTCCAAACAAGAACACCAGAGGCAAAGGAAGTCTGGGAAGAGCTAAGACCATGCCTCCTCCTATTCACTTGAGCAACCATCTTTACAGTCAAATCCCTTTCTACATCTAGCTATGAGAAGTGTAATCAAATCACCACTATTATTACCTAGGGAAATGGTGCGTTAATGGATTGCCCTATGTGATTACCAGAGCTCCCTTTCTAATACTGTTTCCCATATGTGTTACTTTCACCATCAAACATATATAAGTACCCTGAGGGTAAGAAATTTCTTATTTTTGTATTTATACACACAGTACTTGGCACACAGTAGGTGTGCTTTACTCTAAGAAGTTGCCTGGGACACTGATTGGGTGAGTGATCTGCCCAGGGTTATATATACCACCAGTATGTTTCAGAGGCAAGAAAGACTTGAACCCAGGTCTTTCTGACTCCAATCTTATAACCAGAAAATTTCACATCATGAACTTTCATTTGTGGATAAATTTTCCCTGGAGAAAAAAAGAAATCTGAGAATTTTAGAGTGGAGCAGTACCATACCACCTTTATTTCAGAAAATGTCTCAGAGAAAGATTTGCTCTAGGTCACACAGAAAATAAATGGCTGGTATTTTAACCAGCTTTGCAATTAGACACTCAGAACATTAAATATTCTGGGGAAAAGAATCAAGAAAAAATTAATTGCATCCACAAAGAAATTATTGCTTTTCTGTGAAATTTTCAGAGGTTAAAGGCTATTATTTTCCATTCACTTCCTAGAATTTATACCCACTTTAACTGAATCTAGAAAGAAGCAATACTGTAGGTCACTTAAGGACAGCTAGGTGGTACAGTGGACAGAGTACTGGCCCTGGAATCAGGAAGTCCTGAATTCAAATCTAGTCTCAGATACTTATTAGCCATGTGACTGGGCAAGTCACTTAACCCTGATTACCTCAAAGGGGAAAAAAAAAGTGTAGGTTACCTTTCAAGATGTTAACTAAGTTGTCAGACATCTTTTTGAGGACAGTATAACCAGACTTCAAAAGTATTCCTAATCATGGGTCCTTGGCCTCTTTCTGTTAAAGAGCTTTGGTGGAAAGCAATATGACTTGAGTTCAAGTCTCAAGGTTGCCATTGAGTGGCTATATATGTGACTTGGATAACTCAGTCAGTTTCATCATCTAGAAAATCTGAGGACCAACAGGATCAGAGGATATCAGCTCTTTTGTTCCAATCATCCATTCCAATTATATTTTTTAAACTGGAGCCTTAAAATCAAGGGAAAAGAAAAGATAAGAAGGGGTACTCTTAGTAAAGCCTATACCTGTGCTGGGAGAGCACCAAGGCAGCATTCCTAAAAGCATGCATGAGGGAGACAAAGAAGCGGGCAACTTCCCTCGGTTTGTTCAGGTGTAGAATCAAACAACTTTCACATCATATTTACAGAGTGATCCTTCTCTTCTCTTTCTTCCTCTGCTTTCCACAAACTCTGACTTCAATCAATCAATCAATATTTTAAAAGTGCATGCTATGGGCCTATCACTGAGTCTCACTTACACACAGTTGGCTTCCAGTCCTGCCTATTCCAGTAATGACCAGTGCCAAGAAAATGTCCTGGAGCTCCCTTATATTTTAGGGACTAATCAATCACTAATGTAGGTAGCTGAAAGAACTTTGCATTCATCTTTCTACCTTTCAAATTTCAAATTTCACCAGAGTGTAACACTTTTAAAAAATCCTAATTTTCCCAAGTTAAATATTTCCATAATACTCAATAAATACCCAATTCAGTAAAACTCAATGGCAGTAATTTTTGAGTTATTAAGACATACTTAAAATTCAACAAAAAACCTTTTGTGAAAAATGGAAAGTAGTCTTACAGAAGCAAAATCTAGATTGACAACTCATACTATATATACCAATATAATCTTCAAATGCGTATGATATTGACAGAAAAGGGTGACATCATAGACAAATTAGAAGAGCTATATTTATTGCTTTAATGTATTTATTTAACCCAAGATTGTCATAATGACTACAGAATCATCTTAGAAGGGGATGACCTCTGACAAAGAGAACATTCAAACAAAATCAATATATAAATAGCAAACAAATCAAAAGCTTTCGAAAGTAAAAGATGCTGTAACTTAGTTTCAATAAGGTGCTTTATTCCCCCAAATGGGTTCAGACTCTTTTCAATCAAACTATTTCTTCATGAAAGAGGCAGTGCTGCATTCTTGGTAGGGAGGAGAAGGGGTTAGCACTGGGCTAGAAATGAAAAAACAAACAAACAACTGAATTCTATCCTTAGTTCTGTGTTGAATTCACTATGAGATCCTAGGAGTCACTTTGCTTTTCTAATATTTGGACATGGCCAATGAGAGAATTTGTCTTGCTTGACTATAATATTTGTTCTAAGGGTGTTTTTTTTTCCTTCTTTCTTTTTCAATTGTGGGAAGGGAAGAGATAGGGGAAAGATAAAATGTGGGTTTTTGTTAGCTGAAAAATATACATAATTTTTTAAAAAGTCATCTTTAAAAAAGACAATTTTTTTCCTTTTCTCATAAAATCCAAGTTAATTCAACTAATTAAATCCTATGGCTGCCACACCTTCAAAGCATCTGCTTATGGTTATTGTGAACAAAGACTTAACTCTGTTAATGTGCTAACTTTGAATATATGCCAGAAATATAGCTCCCCTTAATATCCAACACCACTAATACACCGTTAACCTCCAAATAAAGCTCACTGAATACTTTTTGGTAATAAATCCAAGAATTTCAGAGAGAGAAGTCATTTGAGAGCCAACCCTTCCATTCTAGAAATGAAGGTTCAGAGAGGTAAGTCTTATCTAAGAGAGTTACTGACAAAACTAGAATAAGGACCCAAGTGTTCACGTACTTTTAAATTATGCTAATAGTTTACCAACTGTTAATAGTCTGCTCATAGTCTTCAATGCTAATTGTCATCAAATAACCAAATTGTGCTACAACAAATAATTGGGACACAATCAACAAGGCAACCCAGCCATTAGGTTTCCAAGGCAGTTCAAATATTATTTCCCTGACCATTAGTTGTCATCTGTTTTAACATTCCAAGGAGAACAGAAATGTATATTCTATACTGAATAGGACATTAGTGTGTTTAAAAAATAAATCCAAACATCAGCAAATCCTTTTAAGAGAAAATTTTTTTTCAAAAATATTCCATTAAAATTAATTTTTACCATTTTTTTTACCATTTTAAATACACCAAGCAATGATAGCTGATAAATACTGACATAGGAATAAAGGCCAGAGTCAAAGAGGGATCCCACTTACCCATAATAGCTAATTACTTGTAATAATATCCCTATAAAGTAGTCTGAATGTTCTTTTGATATTGACAATCAGTGGAATAGTTTTAGCTAAGAAACAAGAATCACAAACTTGAGTTGAAAAGTATCCCAAAGTCCTTTGACGCAAATCTGTAACCTAAGCAGAATCCCTTCCAACCCATGGTCATCTAGGCTTTGCTTCAGGACTTACAATGAGAAAAACACACTACCTACAAGCAACCTATTCCTTTAATGGAAAGCTTTTGTCGTTAAGAATTTTCCCCCAGGAGGCTAGGTGGTGCAGTGAATAGCGCACCAGCCCTGTAGTCAGAGGACCTGAGTTCAAATTTGGCCTCAGACACTTAACACAAAAAACTAGCCCTGTGACCTTGGGCAAGTCACTTAACCCCAAATCCCCTACCTTCCCCACTCCAAAAAACAAAACAAAACAAAACAAAAAGAATTTTCCTCCTTATATAGTCTCTTCTGTATATGACCCTTTCAAACTTTCCCCTTTGCTCCTAGGTCTGTCCTAAAGGCCCAAGGAGAAGAGGTCTAATCCTCCTTTCAAATAAAACCCTCCAAATACTTGAAGACAGCGAGCATGCCCCCTTTGTCTTCCCTTCTCCGTGGTAAACATGCACAGTTCCTTCAACTAGTCATTACATGGCATGCATTAAAAGGCCTTCAGCATCCAGCTGGCTTTTGTCTAGACACACTCTAATTTTTCAGCACCATCTAGACGCAGAATTCAGCAGCAAATATAAAGGAATTCCTCTGTATACAGAAGAGTTTCACCACAAGGATCCTCAAAGTAAAACATGCACCACTGTTCCTGGAAAATGGCAATAGACTGAGATTCATACCTGTCCTGGGTCTAGCACATCATACTCAGGCATGCCAGGCAAACTTCCCAGCTTTCTAACAGAAGGAGGGAGAGAAAAAGACCAAAAGGGGAAGTGAGAGTAAGCCTCCTACTGGTCAACCCCAGCCTGAGAGAAAAGGAGCCTCCTATGATCCTTCAGCCATGGTGTAGTTGAGGGGGTGATGCTTCCCAATGCTTCAGCAAGGGGCAGAGTAAGGGCAGGGAGCAAAGTCAAAGGCCGCCAAGAGTCTCTTCTCCTTGTCAATCAGAAACTTTGGGGAGTGGGAAGAGCAGGAGAAGCAGGTTCTCAATGATTCAAGAACAACCGAATATTATGTTGAATGAATGCTGTGGAAAATTACTGAATCACAAAGGAATGAAAAAAAATTAACGGAAAATCCTATATAAATGATGGATAAGGAAAAAAATATACACAATCAGTACAGCTATAAAAATGTGGGCAAATTGACAATATGCCAAAACCCAGGGAAAATAATGGATGATATGAGTGTTTACTTAGATGGTATGTTTTTATTCTGTTGTTTAGGAAATACTAAACTACTAAAATGTAAGACTGAAAACAATTAGTAATGAGGAGGATTCCATTTTGAGTACTCTGGGATTTTGTATGATGTGACAATAAAATATATAGTTATAAGCAGTTTAAGAAAATAAAAACTGGGAACCAAGATTAAAACTTTTTGGTTGCAACCCAAATTGTACAGATTGTGCCATGCCACAAAGGTATAACAGAAATTGTTTGGCACTATTTGATGCTATGGAATCCCAGGTGGGTTTTCCTTACACTTCCTCTTTTTCTTTTCTTCCATCAGTCTTGGAATTTGGAGCTTCTGATTTGAGAGGTTGCCATTACCAATGTCAATTTCTCAAGTAATCCCTAGGTATGTAGACTGTTTAGTTTTTGTATCTATATACTCAGCATCAAATACACTCTTTGACACATGTATGCACTTAACAAATACATGTTGATATATATATATATATATATATATATATACAGTGAATTACATTCTTTTCTTGAATTATCACTTTATTGTAGACTTGTTTCAGACTTGTTTTGCCTAGTGGCTATATACATACAATACATATATACACATATATTATATTATATTAGTATGAATATGTATAGATAATGAGAGATAAATAGATAATAATGGACAGATTGACAGATAATGATAGATGGGCAGACAGATAGAAAGACAGATAATGATAGAAGGACAGATAGAAAGATAATGTTAGACAAATGATAGATGGATAGATAATGATAGATAATGATAGATAGAAAGATGATAGATATAGACAAATGATAAATGAATAGATAGTTTAAAAAGATAGATAATGATAGTCATATAGACAAATGATAGATAATGATAGATGGACAGATAGCTAGATAGAGAGATAATATAGAAACATAATTATAGCTGGGCAGATAGACAAAAGGATAGATAAGGATAGTTATATAGACAAGCCTAAAATAAATGATATTCAAGATGAGAATGTAAATAGCTACAAAAAGAGCCAGCACAGAACATTCAAGGAAAAAAATAACAGGATGGTTATTAATACCTGAAATCCAGCTGGCACAACCCAACTGACTTTATCAATTTTTGATGGTAAGTTTCATGTGATATTCTTTTCACTTTATGCTCTGCAGACTATATATGACTTACAACATTATGCATTTTTCATACTACTGCACTATTTCCTCCAAAAAAATCTTGAGAAAAGGTATCCTTCTTTCTCTTAAAATAGCTGTTAGCTACAAATATCTTTTAATTCAAAGATCATCATGCTCAACTAATTAAACACAAGGGAAGTTAGTCTGACTCCACAAATGAGTCTATATACCATATTAATGAGCTCTTCAAATGACTCTATATATTATGCTTTTACTTACCTGAGCACATCTTGTATCACCCTCCTAGAATCTAAGTTTCTTGAACACAGAGTTTCAGTCTGTATGTCCCCAGAACTTAGCAGAGTTCACTGTACCTACTAGCACTTTTAAAATGGTTGTCCAAATGAATTCAATTTCTGCAATCAAATTCATTAAAATTTGTGTTTGTATGTTTCTAACCTCACTTCACATAAACCTTAATAATAATGCAGACCAGGAGTTCTTAGCTTTTCTGTGTGTCATGGGCCCCTCTGGCAGTCTTGGGAAGCCTATGGACCTTTTCTAAGAATGATGCTTTAAATGCATAAGATACAAAGGATTAAAAAGGAATCCAATTGGTATAATACAGTTATTAAAAATTTTTAAAGCCAAATTCATGGACTTTAGGTTGAGTCCCTGATGTAGAGGAAAAAGCAGTGACCCGAGAAATGACCTAGCTTCTATCCCTGACTCTGCCAATTGACTTTAGAGAAGTCATTTAATTGAGCTGGATTTAATTTTCCTCACTTTAAAATAAGCAAGTTGGACTTGATTTTAGAGCCCCTCTTCAGCTCTAAATATTCTGACTTCTAAATCAAAAATTTCCTTCTAGTCTCTTGAAATAATGAGGAGAAATCTTTCCAAAATATTTTGAAAAGGTTTTATCTCCTGTCTTTGGAAAGAATGGAACTGCAGGTATATTTTTAGAAACACTGCCACCAAGAATGTTTCACTGAGGAAAATCTTTGCCAGGCTTAGCCAGGTAGTTAATATTTATCCCATTTCACTGCAATGATTTTGCACCATATAAATTAAATTCCTTAGTTGTAGAAGTAATGTAATATAGTAAACCAAGGATTCAGGGCAAGGAGTTAGTTAGTATTGGTCAGGGAAATCATTGTTTTGCTCAGGTCTAGATATAGTTGTATAGCCTAACTATTAGACCAAAGGCTTTCCTTGGTTAACTAGAGTTTTCCCACAGTGCCCTTCAGTTTAAAAATTCTATATCAGCAAGAATGATTTTGAGGTGATGAGATACAATTAACAATTGAGTCTAAGAGACTTTGAATTTCTAAAACTTCAGGTATTTTCTTCCATAAGAGCTGTCAGTATCCTTCATGAGTATTAAGGGTTAAGTGCAGCCTCTGGAAAGAAGTTGGCAAATTGTCCACTGTAGGCTCAATTGCACCAATTGGCCACTCTCCCGTTGGGCACATGCACTCATTATCTACAAAGATATTTGCTCTTCTACCTTTTCTATATTACCTTTTATTTGCCATCTGTCTCACTGACTTCATCTATCACTCATAGTTATGATCTCTATATTTATTTAATGAAGGAAATGGTCCTGTGCTTAGTTTTCCATTTTTATATCAAATTCAACAGGTGGAAAATAGAAATAAGGAGTTTAAACCTTAGAAACAATAGAGATTGTTTGAGAGTCCTTTAATAGGTCTGAAGTTCAACCCCCTCATCAGCCTCACCTTATAATCCTGTTAGGAAGATCTAATCAACTTCTCTGATACTGTTCCCTTCCCTGGTATAGGCTAATCATATTCCCATAGTGGGAAAAAAGTGTAAAAACAAAAATTTCAGTGAAAATGATATGGCTGAGCTTTGAGGCCTAAATTATTCATTAATGAAACGGCCAAAGGCAGGTAATAACTACCAAAATAGGAACCATCCACAGGAAAGCAAATTTCTTCATCAGGAACAGCTTGCCTGACATAAAATATAGGAAAACTTTAGCTATACCAAATCATCTCAAAGTCAATTGAATTGAGGAATGACAGGGTTCAGTGGGTTTTGCCTGAAACTTCTGTTCACAGCCCTGTTTGATCTATCAACAATCAAATAGCTTTTATTGAACATCTACCCAGGCAGTAAGAATTTGTTTCTGTCTGTGCTGCTTAACATTTTTATCAGTGATTTCCATAAGAGGCAGAGATAATAGGTTTTGCAAGTTTGCAAATGAAATAAAATCAGAATAGGTCAATAACCCACTAGATGACCCAGATGGGATTAAAACATGCCTTGACTCAGTCTGGATGCAAAAAAAGCTGGAATGTGGATGAAATTGAATAAGTTCATTTTTAATAGGAGTAAATATGAGCCTTCTGCTTGGGTTCACAAAACCAGCACCATAAGCATGACAAGAGGTAACATAATTAGATAGAGGGTTATCCAAAAAAGATCTGAAAGTCTGAGTGGACTGCACATGGGCATGACAAACAGGGAATAAGCAATAAACTCTTAGGCTGCATTGAGTGAAGTACAGCATTTAGGAATGAGAAGGCAATGGTCCTTTGCTTTGCCTTGACCAGATCACATCTTGAGTATTGTATTGGGTATTGGCATCACATTTTAAGAAGGATATTGATAAACTGGATACCATTTAGAGAAGGGTAACCAGCATGGGGAAGGTCTGGAGTTCACCTGTGAAAGGAACTGGGGATGATTAGCCTGGAAAAGACAAAAATGGTGGCAGGGTTGAGGGAGGAAGATGATACCTGTTTTCAACTCTCTGTAGGGTCATCATGTAGACCTCTTTTTCTTGGTCCCATGTGGAGTAAAGAGATTTAGGTTTGATATGGCAACAAACAAAAAACAATGAGTAGAAAGGTGTCATGCACTGCCCTGGGGCTAGGCTAAGACTCAGAGTTCTGATGCTTTCCATTCTGGTTGCCTTTCTACCTCTCCAGTTTTGTTTTTTTTTAAACCATTTTCCTCCTCTCAAAGAAAACATTCCAAATACCAACTTCCATAGGAGACCTGTCCTGTCCTTCAAGCATGTATTATTAAATTATTTATATGTTGTATTTCTCGTTAGAACATAAGCTACTTGAGGGTAGGGAATGTTTTTGCCTTTTCCCAATGCTTAGCACAATGCATGGCACAAAGGACACACTTGGTGTTTGTTGATTGGCTTATTGAGTGACTTTAAGAACAGAGGTAGTTATACCACACTATGTTGTCTTCCATCATTCAGCAGTCAATAGATTAAGAGCCCTTTAAGAGTTCAGTACTAAGGGACAAGTCTTATTCCAAGTACAGTTTTCTGCTTACTACCCATTGCTACTTCACAAAGAGGTACAAGTGCTGAGTACCCACAGTCCCTGACTTAGGAACACTTATGAAGGACCATACATGTAAAGGGGGATGCATTTAAATCCAAGTGCCTTCCTGTGTTTGCTCGTCAATTCAGAACAGAGCTTCCTTCCCTCATACATGCTGCTTGTGGCAAGGTATTTTTTATCTGGAAAATCATTTAAGAAGTTGTTTCACTTTGCAACTCATACCTCTCGGGGATGTTGTGAAGAGAAGCACTTTTTAAACTTAAGTGAGTTGTTGATCAAAAAGTAATCATTCTCTTCTCCTAGAATCATCTCCTGTTCTGCTGGTGGGAGCTATGGAAAGGCAGCTTGATTTTTGATGTAAATAAATGAAGCATTTCATTTGTGGCAAGGCAACCCAGCTGAAACAAAGGTGGGAACCCCCAGGTGTGGTTGTGCCAGGAAATTCTGTTCAGGGATGGCTGCAATCAGTCCTCACATTTAAAATGCAGGATCAATCCTTATCCCTGGGATTGGTGCTTTGATCTTAACACTGGCTCCTGCAATTTGGCTGCTGGAGAGGAGTGATTGGGAACAGCGAGATAAGGAGCATGGGGTCCTGGCAGAGCATTGACATGGGTCTGGAGCCATCTGGGAATTTTGCAGGTGTGTTCTCTTGTGTCTCAACTGTGTTTCGGTAGAGTGTTTCTCTGCTGAGGAGGAATCTTGGAATGTATATCCTATGTGTGTTCTCTCCATTTAGTCTTACCCATCTATGTCTCCTTTAGTTAAATAGCATGGGGCTTTGGGCAGAGAAAATACCCCCCAGTATTTTATATTTAATTTTATATTATATATATATGTGTGTGTGTTATAATATATACATCATATAACATATCTATCTATATACATACACACACACACACACACACACACACACATATATATATATATATATAATATTTAAAATACCTGGTTGTGATGAATTTCTGCCAGTGGCCAGCAAAACCTGAATCCTTGTCAATAGCTCTAGGATCATTCTCTCTCTTTTCAATAAAGACTAATGACAGGTAGAAAAGTGACAAGCAGAAAAGTGACAAATAGTAAAGTGACAAGTAGAAACTTAACAGATAGGGATGTTTGCAATAGTTCCATAAATACTATTGTTCAGGCATATTAAAGACATGTGAGAGGAGCTTGCTCTCTCAACCTGAGCTTGATCAATAGGTTGGCTCTTTAGTTTGGTTAGCAGAGACTCCTCCCTCTCAGAGTTCTAGGGTTAGCCCAGAGGGGTGATGGCATACCTCTTCCACTGATTATCATTTGATATCAATTAGATTTAAGTAGGTTTTAAAAATGGAAATTTACTAAGGTGACATAGTAAAAGCAGTTGGTGCAAATCCTCCCCCCTACTCCCCAAAAGGTGGGACATACTTTTCCACAATTATTTATAGCATCCAGGAAAAGAGGGCTCCAGCTTAGAAAGCCCATATGGCAAAGGGGTAACGCCAAGTTCCAGTGGCCCGATGTTCTCTTCTCCCCTTTGAACAGTCTTCATGAAGCTCCTCTTAAGCAAGGTAGTAGCATTCTGCTGGGCTCCTTGTGGAGTCCTGAATCTGTGTATCTAGTTTATTCTCAGATCTGACACTATTATCTGCTGTTATCTGAGGAATGCTAACATAACTTTGGGAAGTCCAATCTTTTAATTCTGGTCAAGGCATAGGAAGGGAGGAGACAAACCTTCCTTTATTCTCTACCTCCTTAGCAATTCCTTCTTAGGAACTTGACTGGAAAAGCATTCATCACCAGGCTGTCCCATCACTGGAATGCTGATTTCTGACCTGACCTGCTAGTAAGTCAAAGAGAGGTCATAACTGAGTCTCCTCATCCAGTCCCAATTCACTTCTTACGTAACATCATTTCATTTCATCCAGTGGTTTGAAGACTACACTCTTCTCCAAACTTGATTAACTAGGTTGTTCACAGTTTAGTTCCTTTGATTACTTCATTCAATAGAGATGTTCTTATCTAATGAAAAGGTAGCCTGGTATAGAGCTTCTTATTACTTATTTTAAGTTGTATGAAGTGGTTGGTTGATTCAATTGACTGCCAAAGTTGACTTAACAATTTTTTTTTTTTGCACAAACCTATCATTTCATCTATGTAAAGAACTCCAAATAAGGAAACTTGTCCTGCTCCACCCCCTCCTTCAAAGCAGATTGGCAACTACTCTGTAATTTATAATATTAGAGCATTGCTTAGGGGCACTAAAGAACAAATGAGTGGCCCAGAGTCAACTGGCCACTCTGAGAAAGTGTTTCTAATCCCAAGCAACTGACTGAGAGGCAAACTCTTAGGACAAACCTGTTTGTAATTTAGGGCTAAGTGGGAAAAGAGGATTGTAAGACTGACTAAAGATCTCGGTTGCACTGAGCTCATTGGAAAATTTTATAGAGAAGATGAGTCTTGGGACAATCATTTTTCCAATAAAAATGGGCTTCAGTTCTGGTCACAAATTGCCCAGTGAATTCATGAGCCCTCTAATGGGTACAAAGCTCCCATTATTAATGCTAGTTAGTATGTGCCAACAAATTCCACATTTAAAGACTCAGTGATGCATCCTTTTTAACACTAACATTTCCTCTTTTCAAATTACAGAATTCAAGACTTAATTCTCCTTCTACCTCTCTGACTTCTCTTCCTCATACTTCTGATTCATCCTCTAAATCATCCTTAGTATTTCCCAAAGCAATTTTCTAGGCAATTCCAGGAGTCTTTTCTATTTACAAATACACACTTTCTCTCAATGACCTCATTAGTTCCCATGGGTTAAATTACCATCTCTATACAAATGATTCACAGATATTTATATCTAGCCCTTAGTCTCCTCCCTGAGCTCTGGTACTACATCATCATCTTCCTCCAGGACATTTAGAACTGGCTGTCTGGGAGATATCTCAAAATAAATAGGTAAAAAACTGAACTTAATTATTTTTCCCCAAAACTCACCCCTCTTACAAACTTACAAAACTCTGTTTTGTTGAAGGGCCTACCGTATTCTAGTCTCTCCAATTTGTGCCCTCAGCATTGTCATTAACTTCTTCCTCTCTCTCATACCCCAATAGTTGCCAAATTTTGCCATTTCTATTTCCACATTTTATTTTGCATCCAACCCCTTTTCTCACAGGCATCACAAATTCCACGCACTCATTACTTGTCAACTAGATTATTATAATAATCTCCAGATTTGTCCCTTTATCTCAAGTCTCTTCCTATTCTAGTCTGTCTTCCATATTACTATCAAGGTAATTTTCCTTAAGTTTAGATCTGATAATGTCACTACGGAATTCAATAAACTCCAGTGACTCCCAAGTATGACTTCCCAAGGCAATTTTCTAGGCCCAGTAGTTTATATATATATATATATATATATATATATATATATATATATATATATATGCATCCACACTTTCTTTCAATGACCTCATTAGTCCCCATGTGTTAAATGACCATCTCTATACAAACGACTCATAGATCTTTATATCTAGTCCTTAGTCTAGGATAGGGATAAAATGCAAACTCCTCTGTTTAGATTTCAAAGCCCTTCAAAACTTAACTCCAGTCTATCTTCCCAGCTGTCCTGTACATTAATCCTCCACTCATATTCTCTGACCTAGCCAAATTGGCCTTCTCACATACACCCTCCCATCATCCATCTTACTGCCTTTGCACTGGCTCTCTTTAAGGCCTGAAATAGACTCCTTCCTCATTTCCTCTTCATAGAATAGAAGTCTTCTCTTCATTCAAGAGGCAGCTGAAATATTACCAACATCCTTATTCTGCAATTGCTAATGTTTTCCCTTCCTATCTCAAATTTAACTTTTTTGTATTAATTTTATTTAATGTCTGTATGTTTATTCTGCAAATACTTATTAATGTACTTTTTTCCTTATTAGAATGTTTCTCGAGAGTAGAGAATCTCTCTCTCTCTCTCTCTTTCTCTCTCTCTCTCTCTCTCCTCCTTCCCTCCTTCCTTTTTTCCCTCTCTTCTCTCTCTCTTTTAGCTCCTAGGCTTAAGCAAAGTGCATTTAGTGCACACTTAATTAGCCATTATTGATTGACTGATTGCTATTGGTTCCCATCTAGTCCAAGCCATACATGAAAAGAATTCCTGATATAACATACCTGACAAGTAGTGATTCAGGTTCCGTCTGAAGACCTGTAAAGAAGGAGAACCCTCCAACTCTCAAGGCAGCCCATTCTACTTATGAACAGTTTTAATGTTTAGAAAACGTTTCCTGGCATTAACCAGGAAATGTACCTCTTTGTGACCATTATAGGTCACATTATTGGTTGTTCTTGGTCCCTGTCCTCTGGGACCAAATAGGACAAGCCTAATCCCTTCTTGGTTACAACTCTTCAAATACTTGAAGAAACCTATTATGTCCACCCCAAGACTTTTTTTCTCTGAGCTAAACATATCAAGATCTTCAACACATAAGAAATTTGTCTATTTGACTTTGACACTGTTCAATGTTGGTCAAGTATAATCCACTTTGTTAGATGAAACTAATAATATTTTACACTTTGGTCAAGTGGGTTTGGTGGTATGTGCCTGTAATCCCTACCACTGGGGAGGATGAGAATGGTGGATCATTTTAACTCAGGAGTTCTGAGATGCAGTAGGGCTAATGCTGATTAGAAGCCTGCATTAAGTCTAGTCCCAATATGGTGAGCTTCTAAGAGCAAGGAATCATCAGGCTGCCTAAGGAAGGACAAAGCAGTCCAGGACAGAAGCAGAGCAGGAGAATCAGTGGAAAAAGTTCTCATACTTGAAGTGCCCCACCCTGTCAAAGCCACAGATCCTTCAAATAATCCTGTATTCTTTCCCCAAATCCCAAACCTATTTGCTACCAGTTTAGGGATCAACCTAGAGCTTTCCCCACAAACCTACAAATACAGCTGAATGGAGAGCTTTAATATTATATCTAACATTGGTGTGTGCACAGCAAGAGTTTAATGTCTCTCTGTTTGTGGAAAAATATAAAAAAGAGGTGATCAGTTGCAACCCATTTCTTTAAAGTAGAACCAAAGAAAATCTTAAGATAATCTTTTTGATCTGCATGGGATTCTACTTCTTTTCACAGCCGGCCCCAAGATTTACTGAGACTGTAGAAACTGCAAGGACTGTCTCCCAATGCTCCCCAGGTATATCATGTGGGAGTACCCAGCCCCTGGAGACATCTATCTTAGCCACCTATCCTCAGCCACATCTGTTGCCTTTATCTCTGCCTGGGAAAATGAAAATCTCTTGTATGTCAGCAACAAGAAGAGGGTGCCCATGCCACAAGTTTAAACACCCAGGAGTCATCTAGGGGTTGGATTTTATTGTTCATAAAGGCAGCAAAGACAAACCACCTGAGTAGTTCCAGATGTTAAATCAACATGGCTGAATTTTTCAGTCTTACATGGGGGGAAAAAGTATAGGCCTAGGCTGATAATAAGAGTTCCATGCAGGAATAGGAATGAGATTTCATTCTAAAAGAACTGTAAGTCCCACGGACAGCAGCTCTATATCACCTTGGGACCAGCACAAGATCTCTGCCCCTCATCACGTGGTTGTTTTATCAACTAAAAAAGTCAATTCCTTGAAGACTGAAATCTTGACTACCTGAATATTTCAGACAATATTTTAAAATCACCTCTCTTTCTCATAAGGATAAAATGACATGAAGGCCACAGGGCCAAGAAAGGTTTCTCCATGTTGGTTCATAAGTTGGTAAATGCAGAAACAGAACCACAGTTCTAGTTATGAGAGTTTCCTTTATCCCACCAGTATTTCAGCAATGAAATTTCTCAATGTTATCCATGGCACCTTGCTCTGAGGGCAGGTGATGCAGGGAAATATTACATACTGGTAAGTAGCATGACTTGAATTGGCTTAGGGCCAAGATGATGGAATCTGTTACCATAAATCTTCAAGGATATTGCAGGTGTGTATATGATGTTAAAGTTTATCTGGCCAAGTCTAAAAAACTGAAAAGTTCTGATAACAAAATACAAAATGACTGCACAGTCTTACTATATATAACTTTACTTTGTGGCAAAGAATTTTTATGAGCACTGGCGAGATTAAATTATCTCTTCCTGAGGGAAGATATCTCAGTAGGACGACAGGTTATTCACTAGATCCAGGGTTTGAATCCAAACTTCATTGATTCAGTCAAAGGGCTGCACTTGAGGATCTAGAAGGCTGCATGTGACCTTGAGGCTGCAGGCTCCCCACCCCTGCTCTGGAGGTTTCAGTTCATAAGCCTGGAACATAGCATCCCAAGCCATTGTCAGTCATCTTGACCTGTCTTGCTCCTCGACTTAGATGATTCTGGAAGAGAGAATGAGGCTGATGACTTTCTTTAACTCTGCATCACTTAAATTCAATTCACACACCAGTCAAGACCATGCCATTATGCCACTGGTCTTTTTTAAAAACTAAGGATGAACAACAACTTGGCCCATAGTAAATGGGCCATAGTAAATGCTTTTTTATTCATTCATTCATTTGATTATTCATACCAAAAGATGGTATTTATTGATAAGATGTCATATGTTGTTACAGAAGGGGAAATTAAATAACACTCCTATAGGGTAACTGCTACTCAAGTGGTCATTGGAATTACTTTTTCTCAACTTTTCTCCACTTCAATGGGTCTATGGTTTCATCAATGTGATTACTCCTAATGATGCTGATTGCACCCCCATCACCTGCCTGTCCACCTTGTGGGACTCCTTTTGTCTGTTTTTTCCCATACATTTACAAAAGGGAATCTACCCAGTGTACCACAGACCTTATTTTCTTTCTCTTGGCAGTGTGCAGAGACCAAAGGGCACATGAAGGTTGTCTACTGGGTAGCCTTCATTCTTGTCATATGACTGGTCCACATATTTTCCTTAGTCATACATGTCTCCAATAACATTTTTCATGCTGCTTCTCTTGCAAGGTTCTCACTGGGGAAAAAAATAAGGAGGCCATCTGATGTCCAAACCACCCCCCCATCATTTGAAGTCCTTTATGTGATCTAAATGTAAGGAGGCTTTTAAAGATCAGGAGAAAGTGCCCTCCTAAAAGCTGACTCAGGTGGGAGATCTTAGACAATAGTTGAGGAGAAAGGTAATGTTTCTTTTCTTAAGGAGAGTAAAAGGGCAGATCATTTTTATTTGTAAGAAGTCTTTAAAAATGTGAAAGACTTGGCAGGAAAATACTGAAAGCGCTTCCAGGTGGCTACAGGGTTGTAACCCTGCCAAATCCCCAAAGGTAAACTTCACCTTGGCCTGGTAAGTCGAATACTTGGGTCTTTGGAGGATTTGTAAACTGACAAATTGAGGAGTAATAAAGAGGAGGTGAAATAGTGGAAGAGCTGTCTGGGTTTCTCATTATGGGGTGGGGAATGGTTTGTTTTTTTAAATTTTATTGAAACTAATTGGTGTCAATTTCATTACATAACTTCAATTTCTACATAAAGCACTGGGCTTAGTTTTAGGAAGATCCTAAATTCTAATCTGACCTCAGATACTTACTAGCTCTGTAACCACGGACAAGTCTTTTAACCTCTCTCGATCTCAGTTTCCCCATCTGTAAAATAGGAATAATAGCACTGGTTTTAGAGAACCAAATGAGATAATAAGTGTAAAGCACTTTGCAATCTTCGAAGCAGTATATAGATGTTAGTGATTACCACCATAACTTTTTTTTGGAGCCTTTTATCTTTAGCAGGGAAAGTAGTAGGGGGAAATTATTGTTGACTATTTTTTAATTCTAAAGTTATTTCCTTGTTTCTTTTGAGTATGAATTGATTCACTCTGCAAAATTTGGGGAATCCTATAGCTGTTTGAATTTCCTGCAAGACAGGCCAGCTGATCAATAATTCATCCTTTGCCAACTTACTGGCAGAAAGTGAAAGCATAGAAACTTGCAAACTGATTCTGATATCTAAAAGCCTAATATCTAAAATTTGATTCTTGATATCTAAGAGATTTCTAATATCTCATTTGAAGAGTATATTGTAACTCCATATATCGTGTTTTCATTAACAAAGAAGTTCCCCACATTTTAGAGCTATGGTTAATTCAGTTCAAAGTACTGTAATGAATATTGATCAGTTTCTCTATTCCCCTATAGAGGATAAATGAAGATAAGGAAAAGTTTTTTCTCTCAAAAACAAGAGCAAACAAAAAAAAATCACAACTCACAAAAGAAAGTTTTTCGCTAATTTTTATAGAGTATTCTAGCTAAACTCTTCCTGCTTATCCTAGATCTATCTAGACTATAAAATCCTCAGGGGTTTAGGGGGTTTCTTAAATTATACACCAAATCTTTAACGTCTGGCCATTAATGATGTTTTGTAAATAATACTTCCTACTCCTAAGAGACAAGCTAAAATAATTACATATTTAGAAATATCTATGCTTTTTAAGGCCAAAAAAAGAGTAACCCACACAGATAATATTGGCATTATTAGGTGGCATAATTCCAACACCTGAAAGCAATCCAGTCATATCAAACTTTAACATATTTTATTTAAGCCTCTGGGACAAATGGATCATACTTCTCAGGATGATGTGTTTGCTCAAAGTAGAAGACTGCCCAGTGTACTGAAACAGTTAGAATAACCAACATGTGGTTTAATCACTAGTTTCTTCCCAGTGTATATTTATGTGGTGATGTCAACATGGTGGCTTGGGTCTTTTGAAGCCATATTGGGCTGCATGGGATTTGAGAACTATCAAACAAACCCTCTAGGAAAAAAAAAAGTTCAGTTAGATCTGGAATGGGGCTCTTTCGTACTAGTTCATAGTTTCTCAAAGCGAAGAACTGAACAAAGAAATCAATCTTTGCATGAATTTTAAAACCACAGTAGCATAGTCTTTTGACATATGAGTTACTTGAATTATTGAGACTGGCTCCAGTTTCAAGCCGTGTTTATTGCTTTAATGTATTTATTTAACCCAGGATTGCCATAATAACTACAGAACCAGCTCAGCAGGGGGATGGCCTCTGACAAAGAGAACATTCAAATAAAATCAATATATAAATAGCAAACAAATCAAGAGCTTTCAAAAGTAAAAGATGTAATTTAAGCACAATGAGGGGCTTTATTCACCCAAATGGATTTAGATTCTCTTCAATCAAACTATTTCTTCATGGAGGATGCAGTGCTGGGTTCGTGGTGGGGGGTGTCAGGGAAGGGAACTGGACTGGAATTCAGAAAAACTGCATTCTAGCCTCAGTTCTGTGTCAAAATCACTGAGACCCCAGAAGGCACTTTGCCTTAAGGCTTCAAGCTTTTTCCTCTGCGAATTGAAGACTAGATTTTCAGTTCTGATACTTTAAGAGTGTAGAATTACAAAATTGTCAGGAAGGGCAACAGATAAGGATACTCAGGGGCCCATCTATAGCCCAACTACAAATTCTAGATGTTAATGAGTTATCATGTATTGAATGGTTCCCCAACTGGTAAATGGTTAGATGATACAAACAGGCAGTTTTCAGAAGAAGAAAGCTAAGCTAGAAGTACACACATGAGAAAAATGTTTTAAATTGCTGATATAGAAATGTCAATTAAAACAACTCTGAGCTTCCACCTTATACCCATCAAATTAACAAAACTGATCCGAAAAAAAGGATTCATGACAAAATACTGGAGGAGCTGTGGGAAAACATATTAAAACACTATTTGTGGAGCTATGAACAGGTTCAGCCATTTTGGAAAGCACCTTGGAGTTATGCCCAAAGTTATTGAACTATGTATATACCCTGTGACAAATAATAGCTCTTTTGGTGGAAGCAAAAAAGACTGGAAACCAAGTGGTGTGCCCACCAATTGTGGAATGGATGAAAAAATTAAGATATGTGAATGTAATAGAGTATTATTAGGCTATAAGAAAAAATGAAGGATACAGTTTCAGAGAAATTGGGAAGAATTATACGAACTAATGAAAAGAGAAGTAAATAGAACCCAAAGAATTTATACAATAGCAATAATATTATAAAAGTGAACAATATTTGAAAGACTTAAAAATCTGATCAACCCAATAATTGACCATAATTCTAGAGGACTTATGAGAAAACATGCTCCCCACCTCCTGACAGAGAGGTAATTAACTCAGAGTACAGATGGAGACATGGTTTTTTTTTTTTTTTTTGGTATGTGAACAACATGTGAAATTTTAACTGGTGGAATTGTGATGTCTTAAAGAGTAATAAGGAAGTTAGAGAGAATGGAAAACATTAGTTTTCCATTAGAGTTCAGTTTTGGACATGCTGAGTTTAAGATGTCTACAAGAACATTCAGTTTGAGATAACCAATAAGCAGTTTGGAGATGCAAGAATGAAAGTTAGGGGGCAGGGAGGTGGCACAGTGGCACCAGCCCTGGAATCAGGGGGACCTGAGTTCAAATCTATCCTCAGACACTTACTAGCAGTGTGACCCGGGGCGTCATTAAACCCCAATTGCCTTCAAAAACAAAACAAAAAAAATTTTTTTTAAACTAATGTGTTCTGTAGAAATAAAAAGGATTTCATCTTTGAATTTTAAGTTTTTTATTAGATTTAACTGGATACAAAATATTTTATTTCTTTATGGATGAATGGCAGAAAGGGATTGGGAGGGGAAGGTATTTTGCAAATCTATCAATGTCCAAATAATTAAAAGAAATACATAATAATAATAATAAAAAGAATGGAGGTCAATAAAGAAGTTAAGGTTGGATAAATAAAGCTAAGAATCATCTGAATAGAGATTATGGGATTCATGGAATCATCAAGTGAAATTATAGGGGGGAAAATGAGAAGAAGGCCCAGTACAAATCCTTAGGGGGGACCCCCGCCCTGGATGGAAGCTTCAACCAAGAATCAATGTGAACTATCGTGTGCAATGTCAGCTGAGGTGACTGTGCCGTTTGGGTTCGCTTCAGTGTTTTATTACTGTTATAACAGATGGCTCATTTGTTGTTTTTTTAGGAAGAGGGTGGGGAATAGGAAGAGAGGGACACAACCAGAAGTGATTGTTATATAAAAACAAAATAGAAATAAGAGCTAACATTCATATGACACTTTAAGGTTTGCAAAGCACTTTACGGAAATAATAATAATAATAATAATAATAGCTAACATTTATATAACACACACTATATGCCAAGCATTGCACCAAGTGCATTATAATTATCATCTCATTTTATCCTTACAACAACCCTGAGAGGTAGGTGCTGCCATCATCATCATCATCATCATCATCATCATCATCATCATCATCACCATTCCCATTTTACAGATGAGTCAGCTGTGGGTGAGAGGAATTAAATGACTTATCCAAATCCACACAGATGGTTAAGTGCTTGAAGCATATTTCAAACCCAGGTCTTCATGATCCCAAGTTCAATGATCTACTACTATGCCATCAAATACATTTTAAAAATAAATGATAGAACAAGGTATTCAATTTACACAATTAGGAAACAGCTTTCCAAATATAGAATGCTGAAGTACCTGATTCTGCCATTCCCTCAAACCACTGCCCTGTCTCTTCTCCTTTTTGCAGCCAAGGTCCTGTACTTAGAATCTTTGGTCCATTTCCTCAACCCCCATGCCCTTGTCAGTTTTACTTAATCCTCACCCCACCCAACAACTGAAATTTTTCTCTCCAATGTTAATATAAATTCTAATCTATCTATTGGGTTAATTCGAAGGATTGAAAAGAAAATCAGGCTTTCCTTGCCATTTCCCCATATTTAGTAGCATATGTTTCCTAAATGAATAGTTTTTTTTTGGTTTAAAACAACAACAAAACATGTTTAATTACCCCCGTACACAAAATAGTGAAAGTAGCACCTAATATATTATGTGAGTATAGACATACAGCACCTTCCTATAAATATATAGTCTCTGTCTCTGTCTCTCTGTCTCTCTGTCTCTCTGTCTCTCTGTCTCTGTCTCTCTGTCTCTCTCTCTCTCTGTCTCTCTCTCTCTCTCTCTCTCTCTCTGTCTCTCTCTCTCTCTCCCCAGTGGGATAATATGAGTTATTGTTGAGATGAATTATAGCTACCCAGACCTTAAATTGATATCAAGTTCAAGGATTGTAAAAGCTGTTAATATCATCCTTAGGTACTTCCAGATGAAGGATATGTACCATTGGGCCTATAAAGTTTCTCCTGATATTCTACTAACCTTTTAATCATGTTGATTCAAGTACCATATTCATGTGAGGGTCAGAGGATGAGTCAGGCAGCAATGTAATTAGAGGTTGGATTGCTCATGATGATATAATAAAAAACCTCCACTTCTGATGTCAGTACTTATCAGTAAACCCTTTTGTCTCTTTAGTACCCATGAAGTCTTCTGGGCACTAATCCTTAAGAAGTACCTGACTGAACTGGTGAATAGCCTTTTTAAAGTGCTAATTGGCCAGATCACATGACAAACTCATGCACAGTTTTATGTTTTGTTTTGTTTTGTTTTCACACTTATGATGGGTCTTTGTGGCAACTCAGATGTGGTTCATATCCAAGACTCTAAGAAACTTTAGATCACTTATTGACTGGTTCTCATCATTCAGCAAAAGATGATATACAGTCATTGACACTGGGAGAAGGTGGGTATCTCAGAATGGAGAGTATGCTCAGATTATATACTAATAAATATCCCAAAAATAGCTTTGAAAAATGTTACTATTATATTTGAGGGAGGAGAATAAGCAGGGAAAGATAATTTTTTAAGTTAAAAGGAAAAAAACTTTTTAGCAAGCAAATTTATTTATAAGAGGTTACTCTTTAAAGAAAACTATTAATTCAGCATGCAAGCAAAAAGAATTACAGTAAAACTTACTTAATATGAGATTTTCTTCTACTAGGGAAAGAAGACTTTCCAAATGAGGCTTACTCTAATAGGAATAATAGATAATAAAATAACAATAATCATCAGGATGCTAATGTGATGGCCACAATAATGATCCATGGATCCAATGATCCATGACTTGGCATCACTTACACAGGTAAAAACTCATAGTAGTAAGCACTTAAAACCATGAAGACACAGCAGCCAAAACATGAAAGAAGGCCACCCTAGACAATTACCTCTTAATCGCTAAATTAAGTGGCTTTTTTTCTCAGTCTTTATTGTCTTTGACCCCTCTCCAGCTTTTAATAGTTTAGTCATATGGGTTCCTATGTGTATTCCTCACTACCAATATATACTAAGTTAGTGTCCACTCTTCCCACTGGTATGCTGTGTATTTGTAGGTGAATGCAGTTCTTACTATGACATCTTAGTATATACCTTAAACTAATTATGCCTGCTGGCTGAGTAGTAAAGGTAGACTTACTAGTGAGGGCTCAGGAATTTTAGCATTAAAATTATCCCTTCCATATCATGGGGCTTAGGGCTGTGGCACCCCCATGATCTGGAAAATCTGCATAAAATTTTTGGCATTCCCTTAATACCAGATATCTGATTTTTTTTCTTTTTCTTTCATGGGGTGTTTACAGTACCTTATTGACATATTTGGGTTAAGTGCTTGGTCATAGTTTCTGTGTTGTCTGCTGACCTTTACATGTTATCTACAGCTTCTACAAAACTCCCCCAAATTCCCATTTAATTTCTTATGCCAGCCCATGATATATCGAAATCAAGACGGGGAAAGTCTCCATGTGGTGTATAGAAACACAAAGTATCATTGACCTTGAAGTAATCACTCCCATAATCCAACATGCAATCTATAAGTGCAAGTGCCAAGTCATCACAGAAGGGGAACTATGCTAGACATAAGAGTAAGACAAAAGAAAGAAATTAAAGGCTTAGAAATGGGTAAAAAAGGAAATGTGATTATTCTTATTTACTCATGACATAATTGTTTACTTAGAAAATCCTAGAGAATTAGCAAAGAAACTGAGATGATAAACAGCTACAGCAAAGTAGTAGGTTATGAAATAAACCTACAATAATCAACAGCATCCATATATAGCATTGATAAAATCCTAGAGTGAATAATAGAAAAGCAAATCCTATTGAAAATAATAATGAAATATCTAGGACTCAAGAAACCCAAGTACACTCAACACCTATGCAGACATAATTACATAATGTTTCTTAGAAATAGAAATAAATAAAATATTTATACACAACAGCCAAAACATGGTACTTACTGATGAGACAAGACAACCCTAGACAATTACCTTTTAATTGCTAAATTCAGTGGCTTTTTTTCTCAGTCTTTATTCTAAAAATAAAGAACAAATTTAATCATTAGAGTGCTAGTCACTGCTTTTGGCAGGGCTATTTGAATAAAAAGTAATTATAATTCTCTTGGAATTAGTTTACTGATTTAGTGCTACACCAATCAAACTTTCAGGGAGATTCTTTATAAAGCTTACAGAACAAAATTCATTTGAAAGAACAAAAAAAAAATCTAGAACGAGTGAAATCATTAAAAAAGCAGGAGTGAAGGCAGAATAAGACTTTTGTACCTAAAACAATATTATAAAGCAGTAAGCATCCTTCATCTGGAAGTACCTAAGGATGATATTAACAGTTTTGTTTTTTTGTTTTTTTTTTGTAAATCCTTGAGCTTGCTATCAATCTGAGGTCTGGGCTGCTATAATCCATCTTGACAATAACTCACATTATCCTGTTAGAGAGAGAGAGACTATGGGGAGGTGCTATGTATATATACACACTACATTACATTTTACTTTCACTATTTTGAGTATGGGGGTAATTAAACATATTGTTGTTGCTTTTTTAAACCAAATAACTATTCGTATTGTTTTTAAAAATAGAAGTATAGATGAATGGAACAATTAGATAAGGAATAACTATTGAACTCAATAAACTAATGTTCAATCAACCCCAAATCTAAATTACCTAGGGAAAAAATTCCTATTTGACAAGAATTGCTGAAAAAACTAGGAAATAAACAGCAGAAATTTAGACCAATGTGTTTTATCATATGCTACTACTAACTAAAAATGGATATATGACCTGAATATTAAAAGTCATACCATAAAGAGAGAAACAGGGTAGGTAAATAATGAATTCTTAACAAAGCAAGAGATAGAGTTGATTACAAAAGACAAAACTAATATTTTAGATTACATTAAATTGAAATGTTTTTGAAAGACTAAAATTAATACATCTAGTATAAACTAAGTGGTCAACTGGAGAAAAATACATTCTACATATTACTGATAAAGATTTGATATCCAAACTATATAGGCAACTAAGAGAAATATGAGACCAAAGGCCATTCCCAAATAGATAAGAATGAAAATATAGGAAGAAACAGTTCCCAAAGGAAGAATTGCAAACTATTGACAACCATAAGAAAGAATGTTCTGAATCACTAATAAAAAGAGAAATGTAAATCAAAACAAATCTGAGATTTCACTTCAGATCCAGAAAAGGGGCAAACTCAGCAAAAGATAGCTGTAGTCAGTGCTGGAAGGATTGTGGGAAAGCAAGCAATATAAGGCACTGTTGCTGGAGCTGTGAACTGATACATTTGGAATTTGGAATTATCTGAAGATTAAGTGAATAAAATATACTTTCCAAAATGAATATACCATAAAATTAAAGATACCAGCAAAATTTATTTTAATTAACATGGAATAAAATAAATTGAATTGAATTACATTTAGTAGGGTCATGGGTTCTGTGTCATCTGGGATGCCTTTTTTCTTTCCCTGGAAGAATTATCAGACCCTAGAGTTTAGGTAAAAAACAGTGCTGTAGAAATATAAGGCAATAAGCTGATTCTAGCCATTTTTCCCCTTTCACAATTATGAGTGGAATGAACACAAAAGCTCAAATTTGAAGAAAGAATATTATTCTTGTCATTGGAGTTCTTTATACTGCTAGGCCATCAGCTCCCATTTTTAAACCACTGTCTCAAACTTTAAGGATTTAACACACTTCTTCCAAACATGGTAAAATGGAAAATATGCTGTATTAGGAGTCTTTAGTAATGACCTCCAAAGTTGGGATCTGTAATGGCAAGCAAAGAAGTACTTAAAGCCTTGTTTCAGCTGTTTAATTATTTAGCACATTGTTTCAGTTCAAATTTCTTTTAAGGCCTGCTCATGATTATATCAAATCTTTGTTAAGAAACAGAACTTATGAACCCCTGTTGTGGATTCAACAGGAAGGGGCAGAACAGGGAGGAGGTAATCACCATATGTAAGGAGAAGCCCAAGCTGGGAAAGAGCAGAGCTGAGAAGAGAACACTTGTGGTGGAGGCATTGAGAACCGGAACTTTGTTCTGTGTTGATTTTAATTTGTGATACTTTGTACAGAAGCCCTGGGACCTTACTGGAAGCCCTGAAAGAGGGTTTTCAGAGGTCCTGGGAGCATACTGATGATGTGTTTTGAGTTCTCAGACCTTACTGGTGGGTCTGTGTTGATTTCACAAGCAAATAGTGAATTGACAATAGTGTCGGCAATGTGAATGAATGTTATTGTGACTCTGTTAAGTTTTGTCTTCCCAGAGACAGAAACTGTGAAGGACTTGTGACTGGACACTGTGAACTTCAATATGGAATAGGAACTGGATGAGGAACTGGACAAGGAGCTCGATAAGGAGCTGAAAGCCGCCTACCTTTGAACCCAGGTGACAATTGGGTAGATTCAGGTTGGAGCTGGACCCATGGAATTTGGGAGCCAGCCTAGAGTCAAGATGAAAAAGCTCTCTCCTTGGGCACCTGATGCTGACTGAGAAGATCATAATTTATTGTGGCCTAGGGGTGGAGAACTTTGACCTTTGTACTGTGTGCTCCTTAAGATGATTGAGTTAAGGACCTACTGAATGCTATCTTTTGCTTAAAACTATGTGGCCACTTTGGTGATTAATGTTACAACATTGTGAATGCTGTACTTTGGTTTCTGTGAATGTTTTGCTTTAATTTACTGCTGAATAAGTAGAGAGTTCATTATACTATGTAATCAGAACCTTAAAGCTGTTCACAGAAGCAATCCTCTGGAAAGCTGCTCATGCTTGACTTTACAGGATCCCATAACCCCCAGTGTTCCGTGGTACCTACCTAAAGGGTAACCAATAGGAAGGTGGGAAGATGGCTTGCATCCCACCCTCCTCACAAGCCATTTACAGGACTTGTTTCTAATAATACCTCCCTTGCCACCTTAACCCACTGTTATCCAATATTCTCCCATTCTGTACAAGCTCACTCCCTCTCCCTTCTGTTCCAGGAATCAAACCTGGGCAGCTCCCCCAGCAGCTATGCAGGCAAAATTCCCCCTGTGCTTAGCATATCATCCCTTGCCTACATCAGATCACTGTGACTATGGCAGGCATTCTTTGGGGGGCTCTGTGCTCCTGCATAATGATCAGATACTAAGAGCCCCTAACCTCCTCTTTTTGGTAGGACAGTGAGCAAGTCTCAGAGGATACACATTCATGTACAAGTTCTGGGCTATATTCCATCAAAGATCTCATTCTATTACCTTTCCCTCAAAATCTATCATTCTTCTGAACGTCCCTGTTTCTGTATACAATACCCCTATCCTTCCAGTCACCTGCATTCTCAACCTCCTTGATATTCTCAGCTTCCCATTCTCTTTCATCCCACGGAGTCAATCAATTGCCAGGTCTGGTCAATTTTACCTCTATAACAAATCTTGTTTCCATTCCTTTCCCTTCAGTCTCTCTTCCAATACCCTCTTCAGGTCCTCTGTCCTGAACTGTTGCACTAACCTCCTAATTGTTCTCTGTCTTGAGTCCCTCCCCACTTCAATCTATCCTCCACATAATTACCAGACTACTATTTGCACGAAAGCCTGATCTGGTCTCTGCCTTCCTCAATAAACTCTAGGGACAATAACTATTGACACTGGAAGCAAATATTATATCATCCTTATATCATTTTTAAAAAAATTTCTATTTTTGCGTAATAATGGTAATAATGTTATATGATTATTAGTACAGTGGTATATGCTTATAACACATTAGTAAATAAATACACATATACACATACACATACATATGCTCAACACATTTTACCAATCAAAAATATTTGGACACACACTGGTCAAGAGAACTGGATTCTAGTTCTAACTGTCACTGACTCACTATATTAACTTATACAAATTATTTTAAATCTCTAGACCTCAGTTTCCTTATCTGTTAATGAATGTTGATATCTAAGGCCTATTTAAGTGATAATTTCCTATGTTTAATCCATTAGGGTCCACTGACACCCAGTTAGTTACCTGACCGTTTCCAGGTATTGGCAATCTGAAGATCTCCCAGGAAGGCCTTTGTTACACCCAAAACTACCAAACATTTGGGGGAAATGTGAAATTCTTTGCAGATCTCAAGGATCTGTTCTCTCTGTTCTCCATCTTGCCCTACCCTTCAACACACATATTTGTGCCACATGTGCGCGCGCGCGCGCACACACACACACACACACACACACACACACTTGCAGATATCATTCATTGTTCCTTTCATTAGAGCAAGGGTGTTGGCTATGTGTTTTTTGTCCCTTTAACTCCACTGGGAAAACTCTAGCCCTCTGCATTTTAATGGACCTTGATTACATAATTATAGCAAAATAAAGCCAATCACAAAAAATAGGTTTGATGGCATGTAAACTCTACTCAGACCCCCAGAATCAAAAGAATTATCACAAAAATATATTAAAGCCATTAAAAAGTAGACTGTGTACCATAGATTCTACTAGACTAGGCAGCCCAGTATATAAGCAGACAACTAAGCCCAGAATTCCTTGAAACAGTTCAAGTGCCTAGCCAGCCTCCTGGTTAATGTCTCCCATAAAAAGCAAGCAAACATTGTTCATTATGATTCTATCTAAGGACACTAGGGGATATTTGGGGAAACTCATGTTAGGGAGACAAGTCTGGTCTCTGGCTCCTTCCTAAAAGCAGTCCAACCATTGGGAAGCTGGACTTGTTTCCTTCTTATGGCCTGCTTTCCTCTTGCCATTTCTTGCCTGTCCCTTAGTATTGTGCGATTTTTTTTCCTGCCTGAAGATCGACCTTCACTGTCTAACTTCACTCTGGAAATGGCTGCTGGGACAACAGAAAGCTTTTTCCCCACATGATGCCATCCCCTCTTCTTTTTTCTCTCTCTCAATTACTTTTAAAGTTTACACACAGATTAAGTCAATCCTTCCCCTCCCCTCCTCCAAAAAAAAAAAAAAAAACCTCCATTCAATGGTTCCCTATTTGACTTTTGGATAAAATACAAGCATACACATTCTTCCTTTGGCAATTAAAGTCCTTCAAAATCTGACTCCTTCCTATGTTTTCAGGCTTATCATGTGTTCCTCTTTTTTATGCATTCTATATTCCAACCACCTAGGCTGTTTGCTGGCCCATGCATCCCAGATCCCATCTCCAGGCTCTTTATATTTGTGCAATGTGTCCTTCACACCCAGAATGTATGTACTCCTTCCTCCACTCTACTTTAGAGTCCTTTGTTCCCTTTACCATTTAAATGCAAGCCTCTACCTGAGGTCTTCCCCCACACACCCCCTCCCTGCCCCCCGACCCTGCCAATTTCTTTGTATTTCCTTTGCCTATATTTTTATTTATTTATTATGCAAAGTGGTATCTACCATTCCTTGGCCCTTTCTCAAGTCACACTGGTTGTCAGGTAAAGGAACAGCCTATTATGGAAAAGTTTTGAATACTATGGATAAGTTCACTTATCTTGGCAGTATACTTTCTGGGCATATACACATTGATAATGAGGTCAACATACACGTTTCCAGAGCTAACTCCATGTTTGGGAAGCTCTGAAGGAAAGTGTGGGAGAAAAGAGGTATCAGACTGACTACAAAACTTAAGGTCTACAGAGCTGTTGTGCTGACCACTTGTTATATCATGAAACCTACAGAGTATACCATCACTATGCCAGGAAACTGAATCACTTCCATTTGAAGGATCTTGGGAAGATTCTGAAGATCATCCACCAGGATAAGGTACCAGAATCTGATTTCATTTCTCGAACTAAACTGCCAAGCATTCAGACTCTACTGCAAAGAATGCAACTTTGATAGGCTGGACACATTGTTCCAATGCCAAAAGTATGCTTGCCTAAAAGACTATTTTACTGAGAACTCTCGTAACACAAGCACTCACATGGTGGTCAGAAAAAGCCATCCAAGGACATTCTCAAAGTCTCTCTTAAGAACTTTGGAATTGGGGCGGCTAGGTGGCACAGTGAGTAAGAGCTCCGGCCTCGGAGTTGGGATGACCCAAGATCGAATCCGGCCTCAGAAAATGAGCACCCACACATAAATAATGATTAGCCGTGTAACCTTGAGCAAGTTACTTAACCCCAATTGCTTTAAAAAAAAAAAAAAAAGAACTTTGGAATTGATTGCATGACATGGGAGACACTGGCACAGGACCACTCAGCATGTCGTGCCCACATCAGAGAAGGCGCCGTGCTCTATGAGCAAAGCAGAATTGAAATAGCTGAAAAGAAATATGACATGCACAATTTTAGAGATTCCACCCCAAATGTTCGAGGGACTATTTGTGTCCGACCTGTGGCAGAGCATCCCAAACTCCTATTGGTCTGATCAGTCACCAGACTCACTGTAACTTAACTCTGGTATGGTGATGTCATTTTTGTACCCTTCAAGAACAAAGGACAACAACCAACCATGCAGAGTGGCACATGTTAGTTCCCCTGAGAGAAGGTAGTTCCTTGAGGATAGGAACCATCTCACTTTCCTCTTTGTAATCTCCTTGCCTAGCTTAGTGCCTACAATTCAGAAATGCTTGTTGATTGATTGACAGTTATTTTCATTCCTGTTGGGGTTCACTGATGGCTTCCCAAGTATGGTCATGCCTCCAAAGACTGGCTTTTAACTGAAGTAAGTCTTGTGCCAATGGATTGAGAGGAAAGCAGAAATAATTCAGATCTGATTTAGGTCTTTGGGGAAGATGATCATTCTTAATTTAACTTTCGAACGTTCACAAATCTCTTCCTAAACCCCACTAGCTGCTCATTTGGAGAGGCTGAAAGGCTTCCCCAAGGCTATCGGTGCATGTCTCTTTCCTCCTTGGGAGGTAGAAAGCCTTCCTTCCCATGATTATTTCTAGTATTTAACTGGAGAAGCTGGGGGTAGAAAGCAGGCCTGGTGATTTGTCTGCTCTATAGGGCTAGAGGAGAGCCAAAAAGAGAAGCTGCCCATTCACTACCTCAAGTTCTAATTCATATTTTCCTAAGTTCTACCCTGGAGGCAACATCCTCCAATTCCAGCTCCCAACCTTGTATACAAGCACTTTGGAATGGTTCTTAAAAAGCAGTCACTCAAAAAAAAAATAAAGTTACTTCAACAGCTACAGAATCTCACTTGTCTGAAGTATTTATTTTTCTATCCCTTAAAAACAAACCTAACCCCATTACTCTTCATGATTTACAAACAGATGTGGTCTGCATGGCACATATACAACCCACTGTCAGGAAGCCAGCCTCCCAGGTCATAATAAGCAGCTTGTTTCACTGCAACCCCCTTTTCCAAAAGGCAGAGACACAAAGTCAGTTTCCAAGTGAGGTCATCACTCGGCTTGAAGCTTTAGAGGTCGCTGTTTTTGAGCAGCCATTCCCAAATGTGTCCTGTCACTGTAATGCAATATTGCAAAGCAATTATTAACTTTTAGTACAGAGCAGCAACAATGAATGAAGCAGAAGGCCCAGCATTGAATTAGACACAGACTGATGACCTAAAATGTCCTGTCTGAATCAGGACATGGGGCAGTTGTGGACAAGAGTGTGGTTGGCATCAGGGAGGATACAGTCTATGGCGGTTCTAAGGAGTCTTCATGGAGAGTCCTGAGGGGAGGACAGATGTGCTAAAAAGTGGTTCACAAGGTACCATATTCTAAGAATACGGGCAATAGATATGACAAGCTTGATCATTGACAGACTGTGATGCCAGTAAAAGAACAATAATTACAAGAATGGCACATTATTTCATCTAGAAGGTTCAGAAAATTAAAATTGGGGTACCTTGAACAAGGTTGGATTGGAGCTCTTCATATGGGATTTTGAACACAGTTGATCTTCATCATTTGATAAGAAATAGCTTAATGTGCTTTAGTATACAATCTATGTTCAGCAGCATAGCCTGGTGGCGAGAATATTATAACCAGAAAGCAAGCTCAAGAGGTTATCTAATCTAGTTCCTTCATTTTAGATTAAGAAACTGAGACAAGGGGTGGCTAGGTGGCACAGTGAGTAAGAGCACTGGCCCTGGAGTTGGGACGACCCAGAATCGAATCCGGCCTCAGAAAATGAGCACCCACACATAAATAATGACTGGCTGTGTAACCTTGAGCAAGTTACTTAACCCCAATTGCTTTTAAAAAAATGAAAACAAAAATAAAAATAAAAAAAGAAACTGAGACACACGGAGGTTAAGTGGCTAAGACCTACAATCAGAAAGACTTGGGTTTGAATCCTACTTTGGACACTTACTGGTTTGTGACCATAAAACTTAGTTTTCCTCATCTTCTAAAAAGGGCAATATAATCTGTCTCCTTCAGGATTGTTGTGGGGTATAAATGAAATAATGTATGTTGTTTGCAAACTTTAAAGCATGGGATAAATATCAGCAATTTATTCTCTTTATATAGCTAACCCCACCTCCATTGGCTTACCCCATTAGTAGTCTCTTTAAAGAGAGACACAAAATAGACCAAAAGCAAAAATCAGTGGCAGGACAAAGATATTAAGAACTTATTTGCTGGATAGTGTGACATCAATGCTGTGGCCTTGCCTAGCTCCTTATTCCCTGCTAGTATAAGCCATGACATTTCTGTATGTTGATTGAGAGCCATATATGGTACATGGGGATTCTATCCTCCTTCCTAGAGAGTAATGGAAGAATAAGGGGTTCAAAGGAAAGGTTAATTGAATTATTTTTCCCAGCACCTCAACTTCTCTAGGAAATATCGCTCCTTGCCTCTCAAATTATAGTTTTTGCTTTGAAAATTATGGCTTTGCTTTCCTCGATCTACAAGCTCATCTTTTAGCCACCAAGAGCTGACCAAAGAGCAGGTGTATCTGTTTAATGTCTGATCTCTTTATCACCAGGTCCAGAGCCAACAGGCATGTTCCATTGGCAATCATCTTCAAGGACTCAGAGAAAGCGCCTGCTTTACTGGAATACAAAGTTTCATAACATCTATAAAATGCTGGCTCTGGTTAGCCCGGGGATATTGAACTGGAGTGAAGAACGTCAGCTGTGAAACCGGGAACCATTAAATTTATCAAGTTGGCAAGACCATGGTGATACCAGTCCCTCCTCTTGTTTTAAGAGGTTATAAAGGAAGTCAAAATAACTGAGAGTCAATCACAAAGAAACCAAGTCCTGGGTTTCTGTGACCTATCCGTGTCCCCTAAGCCATCCACGCCACCTGGAAAGCCTTCAAAACGGGTGACAGCTTCAATTCAGGGTAACTTGGCCATTAACCAAGGCATTAAGCAAATTAAATCAAAAGCCTTAAGGAAGGCTAAGATGTCTTGTGTGAAGTAACAAAATGAAGGTACAAAGTAAACCTGTGATCCACATTGTTCTGAAAGGCCAGCGTGAGGCAACAGAATGAATAATGAAGTTAAAGTCAGAAAGTTCTGAGTTCAAATCGTATCCCTGAGAAGCAGGGGATGACTTGGACAAGTGGATGAAGAATGATGTAATCAAAACCAAGAGAATGATTTAAATGCTGACCACAGTGACATAAACACAAAGAGCTAATTAATTGCAATGACCAGTCTTGACCCCAGAGATGAGATGAGGAAATAGACTTTTGTCTTTCTATTGAAAAGATAAGGGACTATGGATGTGGAATGTTACAAACTATATGTTGTTGCTGTTGTTTATAATAGCCCCATTTGGCAGTGAGTAGAGGGGCAGAGTTGTGCTGGAGTCAGCTTGAATTAGCTCCCCGGAGCTGATTGTTAAATTTTCAGAAATCAGCAAAAGCTACAAATTAGGGCTTTGTTTATTATTGTGTTGATTTCTAGACTTAAGAAAGTAGAGAAGATGTTAATAATGTAGATTGAATTTTAAACTGTCTCTCTAATCTCCTTGCTATTCCCCCAAAACTATTGTTAAAAATTTACCAACATATTCAATCCAATCCAATCAACATTTATTAATCACCTACTAGGTGCTGAGCACTCTGCTAAAGGTTGGGGATATAATTAATAAAAAACAATCCCTGCCCACAATGAGTTAACAATCTAGGAATCAGGAAGTACGTGTGTGTGTGTGTGTGAGAGAGAGAGAGAGAGAGAGAGAGAGAGAGAGAGAGAGAGAGAGAGAGAGGTGGGGGGTGAGGCAGTGAAAGTGGTACCTGGCACTGGAACATCTTCTTCCTTAGAGTTGAAACCAGGGAGAGTGGGTGGAGTGAGAGAGACCCCTGGTAGGGGTGAGAGTGAAGCAGAACATTGGGAAATGACCGCTGTAGAAACAAGTCATAGAAAGAAATTAAAAAAAAAAATCTTGCCTCTGAAACTTATTTAATTGTAGGCAAATCATTTCATTTCTCTCTTTCCTCATATATTGAAATGAGGATAAGAATATCTTCCCCACATAATTGAACCTGTAAGTCTCAAATAAGTCAATAGATGCAAAAACTGCTTGTAAATTTTAAAGCTATTATAAATTCCAGCTATTTCCAATAGCCTGTGTCCAAGAGCCCAATCTAATGGAATATTAATAATGGAATATGAATGAAATGGAATATTTTGGTATCAAAAGAACTGGGCCAGAAAACCTGTAGCCAAATTGTGACCCTGCCCTTCATTAGTTATGTGACTACAAATGAATCATAACCTTCCAGATCCTCAGTCTGCCCACCCATAAAATGGAGGTAATAGAATACTCACCTACTCACACCATAGGATATTATAAAACAAACATGAGAGGCAGTGTGGTATTGGAGATTTGGAATTAGAAGAGCTTACTGGAGTTCTCAACTTTGTGGAAGGTGGATACCACTCAAATATGAGGGCCCACACACTAGCTGATATGTGTAACAGCACTGTGTCTGAGAACTTATTCTGCATTTCTACTTACTGCCTTGTGATTTGAACAAGTTATTTAATCTATCTGGACTTCAGTTGCTTGATTTAAAAAAATGAAGGTGTGGAATGGATGAATTTCTAAGTATATTCTCTCTAAATCTATGATTCTAAGAAGGTACATTGATATGGAAATGCTAAATAAGTGATATACACACATACATTTTATACACACATAAACAGGCCGTGCAGCTCTAAAATCTATATAAATGTTGCTGGTTATTAATTTAAAACTAAGCCATTCAGATGGATGAGCCGTTAGAAGAAATAACTTCAAAGTTACAACCCTTAGGTGGGTATAGATTCCTTTGAACAGCAACTGAAGCAATTGCTGATAGAATTTGCCATTCTCCACCAAATTTACCATTTCTCTTTCTAATTTGTCTTTACTCATGTTTTTTCTTTCTTCCTTCCTCTTCATCTATTTTTCTATCTTCCGTTGTTTTCTCCTATGCTGTTGGCCCTCAGTACTCACCTCTTAGCCCAATAGAGTCTATTATCATTGACCATTTCACTTGGTGTCGAAAGTCTGAGTTTGAGTCTTGGCAGTTGTTTAATAGCAGAACGATGCTGGGTAAGATATCCAGTCTCTCCAAGCCCCAGGCTGGTGAAAAATGGGAATAAGGGATAGAGGCTGCGTTTCCCAGATATTTTCACCCTAGGGAGGATACGAGAGTGTAGGCAAGAGAAGGAAAGGATATAGTAAAGCTATTCACATTCCTGCTATATCACTAAACTGGGTACAATCCTGATTCTTTTCCCAAATTGTGGTTGTACAGATCAGCCATTCCCATAGGTCCAAGGAAATACAAGAATAGTGGAACTTAGCAGAACTCCTCTCCACAAGGAAAAGAACAGGAGACTCAAGTCAAATCAATAGGCATTTATTAAGTGCTTATGTCCTACCTCATCACTGGGCTAAGCTCTAAGAATTCAAATAAAATTTGACAGTCCTTGCCCTCAAGGAGCCTACATTTTAATGAGGGAAGACAACAAAAAACAGTTGAAAAAGGAGGTGCAAGATAGGGAAAATCCAGAGATTTTCAGGATTATAGCATAGGAAAGAATAATCCAGGATTATAGCATAGGAAAGAATGAAAACATTCTTTTGTTTTGTGGGAGTGAGAGGGAGCAATGAGCTCTAGACTAGTCCCATGTTCAACTTTTCCACAGGAATGAAATAATGCACTAATAATTCTAATTCTGAAGAATTCCAGTAACCAATCTTCATTGCCAATAGTGTTAGATTGCTAGTGCTTATTAAATATATATATATATATATATACATTTCTCTCCCCATATATATGTATATATATACACACACACATATATATATATACATATAATATTCATCATCTTTCCTCATAACTCCCAACCATGTAATTTCCTGCAGGTGTTATGGCTTGGTATATCCCTAATCTAGTCATTATGCTATGGGGGAGCAGAACTGTCTCACTCCTACCGCTCTCTCACTGTTGACACTCAGAGCTAAAGTGGTTTGATGAACCCCTGAAAGGAACATAAAGAATTCATGCTCTCAGGGCAAATTTCCAGACAGTAAAGATTATTCTGTTTTCAAATGATTTACAAAGTGAAATTCTGGAGTCATTTCCCCTGGAGACCTTTATAAAATAAAATTAAGCATTAGCCCTCCAGCTTAGATTAGGTGCAGGTTTCTCTGGTGTTAAAGAGAATGTCCTAACTGACTCTTCTCCCTTATAATCTATTTTCAGGATTCCATGATAAATTCCTCAAAATGGGTCTCCCTCAGTAAGAAATTTATACAGATGGATCTCTTGCAGTAACTTAATTTCAACTTGTTAATAGACACTTTCTTAACAGTAAAATCACATCTGTGTCAGACTTAACACTTGAGAAGCATCGTGCAACAGGTAGAACACTAGTCTGGGAATCAGAAGGCCTGGGTTCCAATTCTGGGGCTTCTATTAATTAGCTACTTACTTATCTGCTGGTAAGTCACTTAGTTTTTCTGTGCCTCTGTTTCCCCATCTGTAAAATGATAGGATTGGACTAGATTCATTTCAATCAATAAATGTTTATTGTGTGCTTACTTAAATTCTTAGGGGCTTCCAAGTTTTTAAATTACATGATTGCAACAGAATTTATTATCTATAAACTTTTATACATTCATTATAATTTTACAAATTATATACATTTATTATCTATAAACTATAAAGCTATACTTTTTCCTAATTAAGACATTTTTTTCTTTCTAATTCTAATGAATAAAAAGTATCTTTCTTTGGTGGCTCATACTAGGTCTCAAAAGAGCAGAAAAAATTGTGGAGCTCAGAGTAAGAAGTTCTATGTTTAAGTCCTGGCTCCATCAGTAACTTGCTGTATAACCTTGGGCCTCAGTTTTTTCATCTGTAAGGTTGGACACAATAATTTCTAAGGTCCTTTTCTGCTTTAAATTGAGTTACCTAAAAAGAAGAGGACCTAAACCTTTTTAAGTATCCATTTGCTGGTGCTGGATCCTTGTCAAAGCTCTTCCTTGAGCTTCTAGGATAAAATCAATACTGACATTACCTTTTTAAATGTGTTATTTCATGCACATTGTGTGCTCCACTCTTTTAATATTTACCATTGCACACTTGTTGTCTCCTTCATGAGGTTTCATCTCTATTGTGACGGCTAACCACAATGAATCTGGCTTTGGGTTCTCTGATTGCAGGTCTAAACATCTGCTTTTTCCAGGCAAAGTTATTTCAGTCCATATGTGGCCCTAAGGTTTGAATGGTGCCCCATCTTCAACACTCAACATCTATAAACTTGCCACTTTGAATAAACAGGTTCTTGGTTGATTCATAGCACTTGTATAGAGTATAATCCTTACATGAGACATTCCTGTCCAATCTTGTCTCCTGATATGAATATACTACTTATCCTTAAACTCTGATTTTGGTCAGTGCTTGAAGTACATTTGAGTGTGTGTGTTTGTGTGTGTGTGTGTGTGTGTGTGTGCGTGTGCTTGCATGTGTTTGTGTATGTTTCAGTGTGATTGGGTGAAGAACCCAAGATAGTTGGGGCAAAGTTTGTGTGTCCCTTTGCCCTAAATCTGATCATACTCTGTTCAGTTCAACAGCATTAAGTCCATACTGTGTGTAGAGTACTATACTAAGAACTATAGATACAAAGACAAGACAAAAGACAGTCCCTACCCTAAAGGAGTTTGCATTCTATGGATAGAGACAACCTATAAACAGATAAGCAAATGCAAGATAAATTGAGGAAGCAGAAGAGATCACTAAATGGAAGGGGGAGAGTGACAAAAGTGCTAATGACCCTGACTAGGCATAGATACTCCCTCTGACATTTCCCAAATGGTGGGTGCTTTAAATTCCCATTTTGGGGGGATAACTTTGCTTCCTGAATCTAACCTTCGATATTCAATAAACAATACAGGGAGTCCCGAAAGTCTTTGTGCAGTTTTAAGCTAGTAAAGCTTTAACCTGCATGAAGATTGTCAGGATATCATATGATACAGATGGAGGCAACATGGAGGCAACCAGGGTGACCTGGTTCAAGCCCCTCCCCTGACACATACTAGCTATGTGATCTTGGGCTCACTTAATCCCTTGATTCACTAAGCAACTCGTTAAGTTACAGAGAAATCTCTGACCCACATTGGTAGAAGGAGTTTACTCACCCCTGCCCTGTACCAACTAAGTCACAGTTCTAACCCTATCTCTATACTAATGAAACATTTAAAAGAAAACCCACCAATCTATGAATTTGTCCAGCCATTCTGGAAAACCATTTGGAATTATGCCCAAAAAGCTATTAAACTGGGCATAAATACCACTATGAGGCCTATACCTCCAAAGAGATCAAAGAAAGAGGAAAAGGACCCATTTATATGAAAGATATTTATAGCAGCTCTTTTTTATGGCAGCAAAGGATATAGATCTGGGAGTTTGATCTGACAAAAACTGAAGGGTTACCCATCAATTGGGGTACAGCTGAACAATTTACAGCATATAAATGTAATGGAATACTATTGTGCTGTAAGAAATGATGAAGGGAATGGCTTCAGAGAAACCTGGGAAGGCTTGATGAAAGGCAAAATGAGCAGAGCCAGGAAAGAAATTTATATAACAACAATAGTGCAAAGATAAACAACTTTGAAAGACTTAGGGACTCTAATTAATAAAACGACCAATCATAATTCCAGAAGTCTCACAATGAAACATGCTGCCCACCTCCAAACAGAGAGGTGATAGATTCATAGTGCAAAATGAAACATATAGGGAAATGCTAGGTGAGGAAATCCTTTCTGCTGATACAGGTGAGCCCATTAAATGTAACTGATAGCCTTGTAGTGTGTCTAGAGCATTGCAGAATTAGGTGACTTGCCCAGTGTTACCCAGCAAGCGTATGTCAGAAGCAGCACTTGGACCTAGGTCTTCCTAATTTCAAGGTCAGCTCTGTCCATTGCACCATGCTAATACACTTCACAACAGGGATCATGTAACATTCCACTGGGACTCAAAAATACAACATGAAACACTACAATCTCAGGAGAACTGAAGTTGAGGATCCCCATGGGCAATGACAAGACACATGACAGGTGGGTATTAGCAGGCTGGGAATCCCACCAAAGCAGAGTAGAAGATGTCTTCAAAGGAATGTATGAACAAAAAGATGGCCTGGTGACATGGGAAGAAGGAACAGTGACTTATGGAGACCTGGTGTGCTCTCCTGGTCCCTTTGTGATTTCAGATGGCTACGAAGGACACCCTGAGCATGTTGATGGATCCCTTGGAGTGAACCCATGGGAGTAAACGGATGAGCACTGTCCAGAACACATAGTCATAAATGGATTATGATTAGAATCATTGCAAGGAACATTCCCATTGTTGGGATCACATATACATTGGAATGTGATTCCATAAGACCACAGGAGTTAGAGTCACAATATCTAGGTCTGTGTCTTGGCTCCATAAAATGCTAACTGCATGGCCTTAGTCAAGCCAATGGACCTCACCAAGCCTCAGCTTTCACATCTGTAAAATGACAGTGATATTTGTACAATCCACCTTGAGGGGGGAGTTGTAAGGATCAAATGAGAAATGTCTGTATCTATCACTGTAAAGAACTATATAAATGTAAACTATTATAGATATTTATTATATATTTATATTATAGATTTAGTATTACATATATTATATCTATAAATATTACAGGTATTTATTGAATCACTAGATTTCATAAATAAATTCAAAATTATTTTATGGGTTCCACTTGAAATCAGATGAGTAGGAGCTACATTTTAGATGCTGTATGATTGACCAGGAAATGACATGGCTCTCAGAGGCTGTTTTCATTAGATAGCTTTCTGTATAAATATTTCAACCACTTAAAACTTTTCTGATGTTAAGAAACCTGTTTTTTAATATACTTTCTATAATTAATGGTTCACAAAATAATTTTCCCAAATATTGTCCAAGTCAACTAATTCTATAAGCGGCTCTTTTTCACAGACTTAGGAAGAAAAGGGGCACTTTATGAAGTCATAGGGCCTGGCTCTCTTGCTTCAAATGGGCTTACTTATATAAAAATGTCTCTCTTTTTTTCTTCCTACCTGGGTTACATTTTGATAACTCATACATATAATATAAAACAAAACTAAACAAAAAATCCTGAATAAAACAAAAATTCTAAGCCACTTGCTTATCCTGGAGGAAAAAACACAACTTTAATTTTGTCTTAGCAACCCATGAAGTACATTTACATTGCTATGCAGGCTTTTGGAGGCAGTTCTGGTCCCAGAACCACAGGAGCAGCCCATTGAAATGGCAGTGTTTATGCAGCCATAATGCATTCATTTGAATAGCCTATTCCAGTCATGCCCAAGAATCAGACAATAACCACAGTAGTCATTTTGGGCAACATAACATTCTTTGTCTCAAGAAACCACTGTGTTCCTAGTTGGATTTGTTTGCAGTACATATCTGCTGAAACATGCCTTGTGTGCTGTATGGAAACATTTCCTTAAAGGAAGATAATTACAACCAAAGTGAAAAGGAAAGTAGAAAATAACATGTAATCTATAAAATAGTTGCTAAGAAAAAATATATTCCTGTTTGGCCCAAATAAAAGGATCCTTTTCTTTGCCAGAAAAAAGTCAAGCTTATTTTTTTTTCGGTGCTTTGGAAACCTCAAAGTTTTGCCTTGAGGAGCTGGGGTTTTTTTTCCCCTGCAAGAGAATTTTGAAAATCTTAACTTTGATCCCCAGTGTTTGATCCACTGAGAAGTCACATTGGCACTAGCTCAGAGTTCCCCAGGATGCCATTAACCTGCTACTGTAGTGGGGTGAGAGCCACTGCTGGGAAACAGAGATGTCTTCCTAATAAGAACGGGATCTGAAGCATGGGGCTGAATGAGATGAAATGGGGATCTCAAACCTGAAAGAATATCTCGAGAGTATAAGGACAAGAGATGCTGAAGGCTGGGCTCTCATCAGTGTGCAAACACAACTTCTGCACACCTTTGCTGATGGTTTCAAAAGTTGCTATAGTCCCAAATCCTTAGTGATATGGTGGTATATTGCATGGGAATGAGCCTTTCTGCACATAGTCTGGTCCTCCCATCACCATCCACTTTGCCAAGCCTATGCCTAAACCTTTCCAAGTTGGTAGAAGTTATATTTCCCTGGCATGGCATTTAAGAATTTATAGATAGTCCCCTTCCCATCCACCCCACAACACATACCACAATGAGGCATCCAAGTAGGACTTTAGTGGAAGCTATTATAAGACACATGTAGTATTATATACAATGCATCATGGTCTTGGTCAACAATCAGCTATATTAGGTTGGTCCACCAACCCAAATGAACTACGGAAGTTTCAACTTGGGATAATGTAAATAGTTCCAACTTAAAAACGGTTTAGGCTTCCAAAGTTAGTTTGCTAATTTGGTTACTTGGAATTCAGAACACAATTTTACATAAAAATGTTATGCCTTGGTGGTTAGATTCTCACATCAACCTATCAGGGCTTTACTTTACCAATATGTACCAAGATAGAACAATTTTAACTTCAACTAATAACTACAGCGTTTCTTCTTTGGGAAAAGAATCACATTTTGTGACAGGTAACTGGCTGCTTTGCAAGGTATTGTTGGGAATCACTTAATGGCTTAAAAGTTCTTCCTTATAACAAGTCAAAACTCTTTCTTCCTCTAATTTTCATCCTCTCCTTTGCAGTTCTGATGTACAAAACAAGAACAATTAAATATAATCCCTTTTCCATATAAAAGCCCCTCACAAATTTCAAAGTAATGATCACTTCAATCAATAAATTGGCCCACAAGCATTTATTAAGAATCTGCTAACGTAATAGACCCTACAACAGATCTTGGGAACACAAAGGTAAAAATGAAACCTGACCTCAACAACCTTGCATCCATATTTACCCAAGATACTTCTATTCTGCTGACTTAGCATGGTCAGATACATTACCCTATTTCTTTTTATATGGTAGTTTCTAGATCTCTCCCCATGTTGATCATCCTCCTCTTGATACAGCCTGTTTGTCAATCTCTCTCTAAATCAGTGCTGCTTGAAGTGGGACTATCAACTTCCTTCATTGTGAACAATGCATTTCTTCTAATGAAGTCTAAAATCATACTAGTTTTGGGGCAGTGGCATCACAATGTTAATTCACACTGTGTTTGTGATCAATTAAACCTGTAGCATGAGCAATAATCTCACCCATTCCCATTTTGCAAGATCTCATCATATATTCCTTAGAAGAATTTTTTGTTTCATAGCAGTTACCCAGAAGTAAATTAGATGCAGTACCTGCCAATGATGGTTGATATTCTCCTGCATGAAAATTTGTACTCTAATTCAGTTGCCCAAAATGGGTCACTCATTCATTTCTCACCTGTCCAATCTGTGGGTTTGGCTTCTGTGGCCTGGACGCCTTCTCCCCTGTTGCTGTGGTAACAACAAAACCACATACATGTGGATGGGATTACACATCTGGATAAAGTGAAACCACTGGAGACTAGTTGGAATGAAGAGAGCAGAACCATTGGGGTGTTAATAGTCATGTCCCAGGATATTTCACATGATGATTTCAAAGAATCCTATAGGCCTTTGTCCAGTAGCAGCTTTTTAATTCTTGTTGGACCAGGATAAAAGGACCAATTTAAAGTCACTATCTCTGATTTCCTCAGGGTCTTTCTGCAACTTCCAGGATTTTTTGCCAAAGATCCTTTCAGTATCTAATTGCATATCAGGGACAATCATAGACTTCCCTCTTCTCCCACTTTAGAATCCAATTAAATTCTGCAGACTCCCTTTCTCTTCCTATCATAGGGCCTTTCTTGTATGCCCCATGGTCAGTAGCATTGCATGATGACCTTCACAATATTTCCAGATTCCTTTATTCTCATCTCCTTATCTTGTATACTATTCCTTCCTTCTCAGGCTATTCCCTTCTGGCTCTCTTCCATATTTCTGTGTTATTCAACCCCCCATGCCTTCTCTGCATCTTGGCATCCTCTTATGGCCCTGAAGAGCCCTGCCTGAACCAAAATACATGCCAGAATCTCATTTGGGGAAGTCTGGTCCTGTTAATCCTAGGGAGGATTAACACTTAAGGCACATTCCAGAATAGATATGCCTGTCTCTAGGATATATTTTTTTTTCATTAATAGACTCATGGGATCATGGAATGGAAGGGGATGTTAGGAGAGCAACAATAGCTAGCATTTATGTAATGTTCTAAGGTTTTCAAAATACTTCACATATATGTATATATGTATACATACACACATACATACACATATCATTTGATATTCAGAATAATACTGGGAGGTAGGTACCTTTTATCTTTACAGATAAGGATATGTTTTATAGACAAGGAAACTGAGGCTAACAGAGGTTAAGTGATGATTAGGGTCATACTGCTATTAAGTATTTGAGAAAGGATTTGAATTTAGACTTAGAGATCTTACTTTCTTCCATTTACATATGAAGAATCTGAGACTGAGAGATCCAAAGTGATTTTCCCCCTAAGGTATACAGCTAATAAGAATATTGGAATTCCAACTGATAAATGGTGAAATGATATGAACAGACTGTTTTCAAATAAAGAAATCAAAGCTATCTATATGCATATGAAGTGTTCTAAATAACTTTGATTAGAGAAATGTAAATTAAAACAACTCTGAGGTACCTCTTCATATCTATCAGATTGGCTAATATGATAAAAAAGAAAAATGTTGGATGTTGGAGGGGATAGGGAAAATGGAGACACTTATGCACTGTTGGTGGAGTTATGAATACAACCTTACCAGAGAACAAATTGGAACTATACCCAAAGGGCGTACCTTTTGACCCAGCAATACCACTGCTAGACCTTTATTCCAAAGACATCTAGAAAAGGGAAAAGGAACTATGTATACAAAAATATTTACAGCAGCTCTTTTTGTGATGGCTAAGAATTAGAAATTGAAGGGAAGCCCATCATTTGGGGAATGGATAAATAAGCTGTTATATATGATTGTAATAGAATATTATTGTGCTATAAGAAATGACTAACAGGATGATTTCAGAAAAACTTAGAAGGACTTACATGAACTGATGTAGAGTGAAATGAACAGAACCAGAACATTGTACACAGGAACAGCAGTATTATTAGATGAGGAATTGTGAATGACTGAGCTAATCCCAGCAATACAATGATCCAAGATAATCCCAAAGGAATAAGGATGAAGCATAATATTCACTTCCAGAGAAAGAACTGACATTATTTGAATACAGACCAAAGCATGCTATTTTTTGCTTTCTTTCATTTTTTTTTCTTTTATTTCAGTCTTCTTGTACAACACGACTAATTTGGAAATGCTATATATAATTGCACATGTCTAATCTATATCTGCTTTTCATCTCATGGAGGGGGGAGGCAATGGAGGAGGGATAGAATTTGGAGCTCAAAATTTTAAATAAAAATGATTTTTACAAAGAGTATTGGAGTTAAAATTCAGGTTCCTCTGATCCAGATCTTTCTCTACTATATTGATAACTATTGCTCAATTGTTGTCCTTGTTTTGTGGGGAGTATTATCTTAAAAAAAAGAAAGGGAAAGAACACTAATCCACCCATCTCTCATTTCCTAATCCACAACTAAACTCACTCTGCTCAACCTACTTCTTCAGTCTTCAGGAAAAGTGGCTCTTAAATCTATGTGGGTTACTGCTCACAAGGGGCAATGTAGATGTCTCAGCACAAGCCCCTTCCCACAGCTGAAACAGCTCTGGCAGGATGTATCTAATCAGCAGTGGGTTCATATTAAGTAGCACTTAGCATGCAATGTGTTGCATTTATATGCCCTCTTCTCAGAAATTCTGGCCAATCATGTGGTAGTTTAGTACAAGATGTTCGCACAGTGGAGAAAGGCAATACAACAAAACTGAGGCAGGAAGGGAGCTGTGTATCCATCATCATACAAAGCATGCCTCAGCATTGCTACCTAAATGGGAACTGGGTGCAACCAGTGTGAAGTGGGATGGAAATCATGCTGGATCATTAGGCACTAGCTATGGAGTATGAAGGGAGCTCAAGAAGGTAGGTGGGAACTATGTTAACAGTGGAAGTAGTATGACTATGGTAACCCAGGATCAGTTCTGTTTTCCCACAAGGTATTTCCCCTGCATTTTTTAATAGATGAGTTCTTAATGTCCATTGGGATTCCTCTCTTTTAGAAGAGTAATGGGAAAGGATATGTCCTTTCAGTACATTGTGGCCCTGCTTATAGGTTACTAATGGCCCTGCCATATTAAATACCAATAGGAAACTGACTAATGATGAACCAAGTATGACAGGCCCAGCCATGCTGCTTACCTGAGACATTTCTGAGAATATTCATTGTTATAGGGTTAAGTCTGTGTCAAAGAAATCATAACATAAATCCATTGCTCATCTAGGATTTATGTCTGTATCAGTTATTTCTGGATGTACGCAATGATGCAGGTTTAAACCCTAGTTCAGAAACACACACACACACACACACACACACACACACACACACACACACACACACACAATTTCCTCACAGAATAGAAGTGGTATTATAGAAGTCATGCATTCTGCCTCAGATTAGCCCTGGGATACTAGTGCCCTCTCCACCATCTCGTTGAACTCTGTAAAAATTGTATCCCTCCCCTTCAGTGCTCAGGTCTATTCCTTTGTTTTCATTAGTCTTTCCCAGATGCCCCAAGTCAAAACAAACTCTCTTACTAGTGAACTCCCATACCAATTTAATCATGCTTTTCTTGTGCACTTACATTTTCTCAATTATGTATGTACATATCTTATCTCCCTTACTAAATTACCACCTCCTTAAGGACAATGACAATCTGCTGTTTATCTGAATGTCCTCCAGGACCTAGAACAGGGTTTTCACTGATTACTAATAATAAATAGCAATATCTGGCATTTATATCATGCTTTATGGTTCACAAAGCATATTACAAATATTGTCTCATTTTATCCTCACAACAGCTGCAGAAGGTGGATGCCACTATTATGCACAAATGAAGAAACAGAAGCAGACAAATGTGAAGTAATTTGTCCAGGGTCACAGAGCAAGTAAGTTTTGTGGCTGGGTTTGAACTTTTCTTCCTGACTCCAAGTGTGGCAGTCTCTACACTCCACCACCTACCTGCCTTGCTAAGCATAGTAGGTTCTTAATAAGTGATTGTAGAGAGCATAAAAGAAGGAAGGAACAATATGTGAGTTATTGGTAATAATTGCTTTATCTTTGGGGGGTATTTTCCCTAGAAAATTTCTTAAGAAATAACTGGGACTTGTTGTGGTAGAGTCAAGATGGTGGAGTATAGAAAGCACTGAACGGAGTTCTTTCAACATTCCCCCACAAATAACTTTAAAATAATGCCTTAAATCAAATTCTGGAGAGTCAGAGCTAACAAAACAAAAGAGTGAGATATTTTCCCAGTCCAAAGCAAATCAGAAGGTCAAAAAGAAAGATCTATGACATGGAGGTGAAAGCTGACCCAAAGCCCACATGAATGAAACACCAGTGGTGGGACTACGTGGTAGTGAAAGAAGCAGTAGCAGCTTCAGGAGCTTTAAATTCAGAAACAGTAAGGTGGACTGGAACTGGTCAGAAGGAAATTACAGGGGACCCCTTTACTAGCACTAGACACAGGACCAGAAGCTGTCTGGAAATTTTATTACCTATACACACTTCTCAGTCATAGTTCAAAAGCAGGGAGAAGCACTTTCAGTCAAAAGGTAGTAGAAACCTTGAAGGGAAGTATTGCTTTTGGTCACAAGGTACAAGAGACCTGAAGAACAGCATCATTTTCAGTTCCAAAGGAGCAGATGCTCAGCAGAGCAGTATTGGTTGCAGTCCCAAGGGATCCAGGGAACTTTCTGATTATGTACCAGAGTACATGCAAGGAAAACAGTGACCACAATTCACTCCAGATCAGGACCCCTTGGGAAGCACTGAAAACTCTCAAACACCCAGAACTAGCTCTAAAAACAGCAGTGCAAAAAAGCCTGAAACTTGAGGCAATACCCTTCCAGCCTCCAACACACACACCAAGAACAGTGTCCAACTGGCATAAAGTTCAAAAGTAAAAAATACAATGGGAAAATGAGCAAACAACAACAACAACAACAAAAAAAAAAGGACCTGGCCACAAAAAGCCACTGTGGTGACAGGGAAGATCATGACACAAACTCAAAAAAAAAAAATCTAAGCAAAGGCACGAAGAAAAATTGTAAATTGGACACAAGCTCAAGAAGCATTCATGGCCAAGCTAAAAATTATTTTCAGAATAAAATATTTTTGGAAGGAGGAAAAGGAAGATTAAGGTAAGAGGAAAATTAGGTAAAGAAATGAAAGCAAAGGAAGAAAATTATTAAAAGACAATTAATAGCTTTGAAAAAAGAGGTGTAAAAATACTAAAGAAAATAATACCTTAAAGTAGAATTCATCAAATGGAAAAAAGGTGCAAAAAATCATTAATAAAAGCAACTCCTTAAAAAGCAGAATTGGTCAAATGGAAAAAGAGGTACAGGAGTTCACTGAAGAAAATAATTCCCTAAAAACTCAAATTGGGCAAGTAGAAGCTAATGACTCCATGAGACATCAAGAAACAATAAAAAAAGTCAAAAGAATGGAGAAAAAAGAAGAAAGTGTGAAATGTCTCTTTAGAAAAAACAACTGACCTGACCTAGAAAACAAATCAAAAAGAGATTATTTAAAAAATATTGGTCTATCTAAAAGCCATGGTCAAAGAAACAGGAGACAAAGAGGATCATGGAAAGTAAAAGAGATAATTTTGATTACATGAAATTAAGAGGCTTTTACCCAAACAAAACTAATAAAGACAAAGTTAGAAGGAAAATAGGAAATGGGGGTGGTGGGGGGGTTATAGCAAGTTTTTCTGATAAAGGCCACATTTTTTAAATATAGAGGGAACTGAGTCTAATTTATAAAAATATGAACCATTCTCCATTTGATAAGTGGTCAAAGGATATGAACAGGCAATTTTCAGAAGAAAAAATCAAAGATATCAATAGTCAAATGAAAAAAAAAGTTCTAAATCAATATTGATTAGAGAAATGCAAATTAAAACAACTGTGAGATACGACTTCATACCTTTCATATTGGCTAAGATGACAAAAAAGGAAAATGACAAATGCTGAAGAGAATGTGTAAAAGTTGAGACATTAATATACAGGTGTTGCAGTTTTAAACTAATCCAATCATTTCTGGTAAATAATTTAGATCTATGTTCTATAAAACTGCATACCCTTTGACTCAGTAATAGCACTATTAGGGCTATATCTCAAAGTGATTTAAAAAGGTGAAAAGTACCCATTTGTCAAAAATATTTACAGCAGCTCTTTTTGTGGAAGCAAATTATTATAAATCATGGGATGCCCATTAATTGGAAAATGGCTGAACAAGCTGTGGTACGTGATTGTGAAGGAATACTATTGTGCTATAAGAAATGACAAGCAGGATATTTTCAGAAAAACCTGGAAAAATTTATATGAACTGATACAAAGTGACATGAGCAGAAGCAAAAGAACATTGTACATAATGACAGCAATACTGTTAGGATAAACAACTGTGAAAGACTTAGCTATTCTGATCAAGACAATGATTCAAGACAATTCCAAAGAATCTATGATGAAAAATACTATTTATTTATCTCCAGAGAAAGAATGGATGAACTCTGGTGACTCCAAATTGAAGAATTTTTAAAATTTTCTTTATTTTTCTTGTTTTATTTTTGTCTTTGTGTGTGTATATATGTGTGTGTGTGTGTGTGTGTGTGTGTTTATGTGTTTTTGGTAACATGGCTAATATGGAAATGGGCAATGGATAAAGCACTAGGCTTTATCTTCTTGAATTTGAATCTGCCTCAGGCATTTATTAACTGTGTGACCATGGACAAGTCACTTAACCCTTCTTGCCTCAGTTCCTCATCTGCAAAATGAACTGGAGAATAAAATGGCAAACCACTCCAGTATCTTTGTCAAGAAAACCTCAAATGGGTTCATGGAGAGAAAGACGTGAATAAAAAAATGACAACTACAATAATGTGGAAATATGTTTTGTATAACTTCACATGTATAATTAATATTAAATTTCTTGTCTTCTCAAGGAAGAGGGTAGAGGTGAGAGGGAAATAATGTGGAGCTCAACTTTTTTTTTTTCAAAAATGATGGTTAAAATTTACATGTAATTGAGAAATATTTAATGACATAAAAATATTTTGAAAAAATAAATAATTGGGTCACTCAAGTTAAATTTTCAGGAATAAACAGTCTCCCCTTATGTTTTGCAAGTAAACTGATCTCCCTGGTTGAGGTTTTGGAAGGAAATGAAGGAAGCAGATTCTTTTCATGGAGAAACCCCCACATACACTAGACACACCCTGTTAAGAACAGGGGCTGCTTGGTCAGTATTTACCAATATGGTCTCAATACATAGTTAGCTGTAAAAGAGAGATGTGATCAACTAATTTGTTGAAATTTATTCCAACCTTTCATATATTTCAAAAACAACAATAACAATAGTTCTGCTTCCAGGGAAAATCACGTTCTCAGTAGAACTAGTTAACAAAGTACAGCCTAGTATTGTATGATGGACAGTGTGTTGGACTAGCACTCAGAGCGCCTGTGTTTAAGTCCTTTCTCCAGGCAAGACCACTTCTCCTCAGAACCTCAGTTTCCTTTTCTTTAAAATGGGGGCAGAGGTGGTGCAGTAAATAGAGCACAGGCCCTGGAGTCAGGAGGACATGTGTTCAAATCCAGCCTTAGACAATTAACACTTACTAGTCATGTGACCTTGGGCAAGTCACTTATTGCCCTAATTGCCTAGACTTTTCCCCACCAAAAAAACAAAATAAATAAATAAATAAAATGAGGGCATCAGACAAGATGATACCTAAGATCTATTTCAGCTTTAATGGCCCATGAGGCTTTCTTTAAACAGTCATTGGATTTTTAGAGCAGGGAGGCCATCTAGAACTCATCTAGTCAACCACACAATACTTTATTAATTGTGTGTGTGTGTGTGTGTGTGTGTGTGTGCACTTTATCCATTCTTAACTCTGAGAAAAAAGTTATGTAATGCCAAATAATTACCACCATTCTGTCAAGCTGGGAGGAGAGAAAAAGGAGACTAAGGAAAACTCACTAATCAGAATTCTTCATTTATGGAAATTGGGGCAGTTATCACCTCATATTGTGGTGTCATGTAGGACACTTACCTGGGAGTCAGAAAACCTGGGTTCTAGACCTATCTGCCCTGCTCAGGTATGCAACATTAAACAAGATATACCACATCTTGTTCGGTTATTTTCAGTTGTGTCTGACTCTTCATGAACCCATATGGAGTTTTCTTGGCAAAGAAACTGAAGTGGTTTGCCTTTCCTTATCTAGCTCATTTTATAGATAAGGAAACGGAGGCACTGAGTATTAAGTGACTTGCCTAGGGTCACACAACTAGTAAGTGTCAGACCGGATTTGAACGCATGAAGACGAGTCTTCCTAATTTCAAGTATCCATTGTGCCACCTAACTGCCTTCTATCACCTCTTAGGATCTCAGTTTCTCTAGCTATATCACGAAAGTGTTAGATTAGGGACATGCTCCAACATTCCATCTCTAAAATGCTATAATTCTAATTGCACAAAACAGAGAATGAAAATTGTTCACAAGGGTGTCATAGAGCATTAATGCAGAGCTAGAAGGAATCTTTCATTTTACATATGGGAGGCTTAGGTCCAGGACCCAGAATCCCTTGGGCCCAAGGATACACAGGAAGTAAGTAGAAGGCACAGACAGGATTCAAATCTTAGGACTCCAAATTCAGTGGACTTTCTATTTAAACCATTCTGTCAGTGTATATCATAAAGATTTTACTCGTAAAGAAATTGATTGTCAAAGGTTGTTACTAGGCTCAAATAGTAGTGCCATACTGTTAAGTGATAGGTTTAAAAATTAGTCCCACCCCATACAATTTGTAAACAAAATCAGTTTTAAATATTAGACCTTCCTGGTTGGTTGTTTATAAGTCACTTCAGGAGATGCATAGACATATACTATTTGGAAATATATGAAAAAGTATAGATCTCTTCTGGGCTTCTCACCCAAGGACTAGCTCTTCTGGTTGGTTTGGAAATCCATCTCTGGCAATCACAAATCACGTAATTGTAGACATTATTTTATATAGTCATATACTCAATATAAAGCTGAATAACTGAGGAAATTGAGGGGATTAGAAGGGTAAGTGGTTAATTGTGGGAACTGAGTGAACCACACTGACTCCATTTTGTGATTCCGTTCTGGATCTATCTCAGTTCCCTTTCTATTCAATTATGGCTTGAGTCCAATTTCTGCCTTGTGAGAAAAAAAAATGTACTCAATTATGGGAATTGTGAGAAAACCTTATTTCATTGTTTGAACTTATCCCTGTGTGGCTGGGAAACTGGACCACCTCTACCTGTTGCTTAGAAACACTTAACTAAGGACCTAGGTTATGCTGACCACAAACCCAGTAAGATCCAAAGTTTCATTTTCTTATAATGACACATCTCAAGCAACCTGTATATCTTATCTGAAAACTGGCCTCATACTGGTCAATCAATTACTGTTTCTACGTGCCTTTGATTGTATACAGACACTTGAGGGAAATGAGATACCTTTTTTTTTTTTTAATTTCAGGGAATTACACTTGTTTGCTTTACCCTTCCCAGATTGGAAAGTCCCTAATCTTTCTTCCAAATACAAATCAGAAATTTTACATCCTGGTCAATTTTTCTTTTAATTAATTGGTCTTATTTGATTGTTTTTAATACATGAAAGTCTATATACTTGGGGTCCAGTGCCAAAGATGAAGAAGGTGACTTGTTCTAATTTGTTAGGCAATAGGCATTCATTGCTAAATAAATAGATATGTTCAGAAGTTTAAATCTTTGTTTCTCCAGCCATTTTATCCTTCACCTGCCACAGAACAAAGGACAAAGCCTAAAATAGTTGGCTAACATCTAGACACATTTCAAATTTCAGTTTTGGTAAAGTGTCCCCACTCTTAACTACAAATGGGTAGAGGACCCCTGAGATTTCTGTGTTAAAATGTGTGGAGTCTTCAGTATTTTAAGATACTGTAAATGAGAGTCTCTAAGGAGTTCCTTAGGCAAGATGGAATCATTTTTAACATGCAAATATTTTAACTACTCACATCAATATACTGATGACAAAATGCTTTACATACATTTTCTTATTCCTCCCAACAACCCATAGAAGTAGGTCATGCAAAAATCATTTTCACTTTTTCACAACTGAGAAAATTAAAGTTCACCAAGCCTGTGTCATAACCTAGTTCACCAATCTGTGTCAGGTCACAGATATGGTCAGTAGCAAAGCCAGGGTAAATTGGATGTCTTCTGATGGTAAACCTAATGGTGGAGCTATGCTTTTAAAAGGGGTGGGGGAAGGGAGGGATGGGGAGGCATGGGGAAAAATGAGGAGAGCTTGCTCTAGAATATCCAGGAGGTTTAGCTAGAGTAAGAATGAGGGACATACCACCAGAAGTGCTTGTGCCAAATTCTGGCCAATGAGAAGACAGAATTCGTACACATAACCAAAGAGGACATCAATTCAGTTGATAACAGAGAGGAGCTATAGTCACAGTGGTTTCCACATAAGCCAGAAGGTGTTACTGGGAACAAAAACAGGGGAGACCATTTTTGTTCCTGAGACCAAAAGGGACTGGAGAGTCCTAAAGACTTTTTAATGGACTAGAGAGTAGAAGTAGGGTTGTTCTAGACAAAACTGCAACCTCCTATGTCCCTGGCTTAGAGGAAATACCTGCAAACTAAAGAACAGTGATGATGGGGAACACCTGGAAAGGATTACTGGTGCTTTAAGCCAGAGTCAGAACTGAATAATATTAGATTGTATTTGTGACATACCTTAACTGTATTTATTTATGCCCTAAAATACCCTGCCACAATAATAAAATGCTATACAACTGAACTGCTTGCTGGACAGGATAAGAAAAAGGATTGCCATGGTAGAAGAGAGAATAGGGCAATCGGTGTCCATTGGCAGAGAGCATTGATTTTGACCAAAAAACCTCCTTTGACAGAAAAATTAACTACTTTTCTCTTTGGCTTTAAGAATGAAGAGGAAATACTATTAATAAGTAGATAAAACAGGAAACCCAGATGAGGTAAAGATGACAGGCCTCAAAAATATAGGAGAATTTTTATTATAAGTGGCCATCATTTGTCTTGGGTGCTGTCTATACTACACGAACTGGTTTCTTGTTTCTATTTTGTCTTACCAAAAATGTGATGCAGGTTGATTAGGTAGGCTGTGATCCACCTTATGGGTTCCCCAATCTAATTGATGATAGTGGTGTCCTTTGGACCCCCTATGGAGGATAGAAGATAGGTATTCACTCTGGCACCTTGTTGAGAAAACACATGGAATTCATTTGACTGCTCTCTGGTGAATGCGGCTTCCTCCAAGATGATCAGTAACTGAGCCAGATGGATGAATTCTTGTTGGAGAATTCTGTCTTCTCTTCATGGTCTATATTTAGAAAGCTGATGGCCTCTCTTTTTCTTCTGGACTCTCTCTTTACTTTTCCTTAGTACCTCTTTTCTCTAGGGATGTGATAAGAGATGAAAGAGATTTCTCATTCTTCCCCTCCCATCATGGCAACTTATGTGGGAGAAGCACATGGCTGAGTCACATTCACTTGTTCAGATGGCTTGACAGGTGAGTTAATAGACTTTGAGGTCTTGGCCTCCTTCTGTCTTTTTGTTTCTTTTTCTGAACACAGGTTAGAAAGCAGAGTTTCTAAAATATGCTTTCCTTATCCAGGATATATTGCAGAAGCCAGAGCACTGTTAGAGGCCTTAAAGAAGGAAAGTAGCCAATTCAAGCATTACTATCCCCATTTTTAGATGTTGTAACTGAGGCTATGGGCAATTAAGTGATAGGCCCAAGTAAGTGACCAAGGCAGGTCTCAAACCCATGTTTTCTCTAAGTCCAGTTTTTTGGTTATTTTTCATTCTAACATAGCATTCTATCCTATGCTCTGTTATTTGCTTATAGAATGTTTGGCCTCTCTAAATGACTCTTGCCAATTCTTTATTGAATTTTCTGGGAAAGTCTGACATGATCTGCCCTGCCCCCTCACTAAAACTGGGTTAACAGACTCTATAATCTGATACTTGGACTCCCTGGCCATTATTTACATGTTACATTTGCTTAGTTCTTTAGCTCTGCTTCGGGCACAAGGCTGTGATTGTTATTTCTGGGACAATAGTCACTTGCTTTTTACGCTTCCTTCCACAAATATTCTGCTTTATTACTGGATTCTTGGTCAATTTACCTATGCATTCAGAAGAAAGGTCCTTCCCAAATCAAGTACTTTTCATGTCACAAGCATGATAGACTTTCCCCAATTGAATGGTATTGGTACTGCACTCTTAGACAAGCCTATGGCAGGGTCAAGAAACCTTAGGTGGGGAGATAGATGCCATGACATGCCTGTTGAGTTGGAAAGGGATCGTTGGGTTACTCCACTTCCTGAAATCACAGCTGTGGTCTTTGGGGCCAACACTTATTCTTGCTACCGCGTGTTCCATTATCAGCATCCTAAAAAAAGAAAATTCCTGCATGCAATTTTCGATCCCTCAAATCCCTTGTGAGGAAAATCCCCAGTGAATCTGGGCAGAATGGCAAACTAAACTACTTTCCTTCTTTAAGAGTTACAGTAAAATAATACCAAGAGAGAACTTTGGAGGAAAGACAAAAGTACTAATTCAACTCAGGTCTAGATCAATTGGATTTTAATTGTCACCAGCCAATAAACTTTTATTAAGTGTTACTATGTGCTTGGCGCTGTGCTAAGAATTGTGGATATAAATACACAAAATGATATTTCCTGCCCCCAAGGAGCTTACAATCTAATGAGGTAAGCTAACACATAAAGGAAAGCTGAAAGGCAGAAAAGGGGGAGAAGGAAGTACCTGGCATAGGGGAATGGTAGAAAAGCCCAAATCCGAAAGGAATGTAGTTGGGTAAGAAATAAGGTCATGTCAGTTCTGTTTCCCCCCTCCTTAAGTTGAGGAATGTATGGCTCTACTAGCCTCCAATCAGAGGAACAGAGAATATTGATGATGTGTAAGTAGTTTCATGTCCAAGGGATGTGCACTATGATTTCTTTTGCATTCACTATGCCCTTTCACTTGTGATGTGCTCTCAGAATATAAAAGCCCTAGGTTCACTTTGTGTGACCTCTCCTCTCTTCATCAGAATGTCATTGATGTAGAAAGCTCCCAGAGAGGAGATTCCCTTCACCAACACAGATTGTTTTTCAACTTGTAGATTTAGAGATTTACCTGGGTGCTAAAGAGTTAAATAACTGACCACCCACTGTCACCCAGCTGTTTTCTAGCTTCGACTTGAAAGCAGGCCTTCTCAACATTTAAGCCACCTCTCTATCCAATATGCCACAATGTCCCCCACAGGCTTTTCAAAAATAATGTTTTATTGATCACATTTGTTTTTACATCATTTATTTCCAGATATCACATTACCACCCAAAAAGTTATCTTTTGGCACAAAGAAAAACAACCAAGTAAGTGTGATACCATGAGCACATCTAACCGGACACAACAGTCCAGACCCAGAGTCCAACCAAGGGAGTTAGAGAGCTACAATTCCCCAGCAGGGCCATAAACTGTTACAATTATTCAGCATTCAACTTTATTCATTTACACTGTTATAGTTACGGCACATAGTGCTCTCTATTAGTTCATACAAGTCTTTGCAGATTTCTTAAAATTCCTCATATGTCATTTTCTCTACCCAATGCTGTTCCATTTCACTGGTTCACCACAATTTATTCAATCCAACTGCTAAGTACTCACTTTGGTACTTTAAGAGAGTTCTCATTTTTCTAACTGGCAAACCCAATCAGAAATCACCACCTGACACTACTTTCCAAAGCTCCCATCAACTCCTCTTAACAAATCCAGAATTTACAAAATTAAATAAACTTTTATTGAAAAATCAAAGGGAATAGAACAGATGCTCCCAATCCCCATCTCCCATTAGACCCTAAGAATACATATATCCTTCAGTGAAGAACTATCTACCAAACATCAGTTATTTTGCAGTCCCAAATAAGTCAAGTTCTCTCCCAGGTTCTCCAAAAAGTTGTGGCCAGGTGGTGCCCAAATTTCCTCCTTGTTCTCAGGTACCTGTACATGTACATGAGTATTAGTGGGCAGTGGAAGACATTGCTTTCAGGCAAGACCAAAACCATGTGCTTTCTGGCTTCAAATTCAGAATCAGATACTTTTCTAGCTATGTGACAAGTCACTTCCCAAATCACTCCATCTCTGTGCCTCAGTTTCCATATCTGTAAAGTGGGAGTAATTTATCAAACCTACCTCCTAGTGTTATTGTGAGGGTGAAAGGAGATCATATGTGTAAATAAATTTGCAAACTTAAAGAGTTACATCAAAACCATCATTATTTTTACATGCAATATTCATGCCCACAAAAGGAAGGACCCCTGGGGCAGCTAGGTGGTGCAGTGAATAGAGCACAGCCCTGGACTCAGGAGGACCTGAGTTCAAATGTGGCCTCAGACACTCAACACCAAAAAACTAGCCATGTGAGGGGTGGGTAGGTGGTCCAGTGAATAGAGCACCTGCCCTGGAGTCAGGAGGACCTGGGTTCAGATTGGGCCTCAGACACTTTACATACATACACACACACACACACACACACACACACACACACACACACACACCCCACAAAAAACTTGCCATGTGACTTGGGCAAGTCACTTAACCCCAATTGCCCTCCAAAAAAAAAAAGCAAAAAAACCCTAGCCATGTGACCTTGGGCAAGTCACTTAACCCCAATTGCCCTAAAAATAAAAGAAAAAAGGAAGGACCCCCAGAATTTTCCCTACTGAGCAATCTTTCCTATATTACTGCTCTAGTGATACAGTCCTAGATAAGTGACTTGTTCTCAAAGATATAATTCCTACATTCCCTCCCTAGCACTACTACCGCTATAGTAAATAGGACTCTGATTCTCTCTAACTTCAAGAAATACCCTGTCGGCAGTTCTAGATTCTGATAAAATGACTAGAAAATGTGATGTCTTTTTATTTCCTCTTCGGTCACATGAGAGGGGTGTTCCTCACTTAAGAGAACACTCTACAGTTCAAGAGCTGAGAAAGCAACCCAATTTCTCTCTAATTCTCTCTCAAGTACTAGCAAGTTAAATTCATGTGTGATTTAACTCTTGGTACTCTAAATATGGGAGCTTTGTCCAATGACCAAAAATATGCATATTACTGAAGGAAAGAAGCCATATCAATATTATTACACTCACAATAAATCAAACCAAAAGGCATAAGGAAATTGAAGCTCAGTGGAAGTTCTCAGAGGCAAATAAAGGAGTTGGTGAAGTTAGTTTTACCATGTGCCCAGAGACAATAAAAAAATGCCATTTCACGAGACACCTGGTCTTCTCACCTTGTAATATTTATAAGTATACACAAAAATACTTCCTTGAAGATAACTGCAGCTTATATTCCAACATCTGTTGCAGAGGTTAGAGAATAATAGAATTTGACAAGACTCTTAAAACCAACTCAACACATAGTTTATTATTCATTGACTCCAATGCAAAGGTGGACATAGGACAGAATAACAAAAACGTTTTTTGTCTTTCTAGCCAATATGTGTAACTTTAGAAATATAAAGCACATGCATTCTTCAAGAAGAGAGATAGGAGGCAGTAAGCATGGTAAGTGATGGACAATCTTATTTTTTAAAGATGAAATTGGTCAGGTGTGGTGGTGCATATTTATAATCCCTGATACTGGGGGCGAGCAGGGGTTGAAGCTGTTAGATCACTTGCATTTGGGAGTTTTGAGCTGCATTAGGGCTTATGTTGATCTGTTATCCACATTAAATCTATCACCAATACGATGAACCCCTAGAACTGGGAGGGGGGAGGAAGGAAGGAAGGAAGGAAGGAAGGAAGGAAGGAAGGAAGGAAGGAAGGAAGGAAGGAAGGAAAGAAGTGACTGATTTTAATAGGCAGGAAATGACTGGTTACTGATGTTAGAATCATTTCAAAACCATCTGTCTGTGTCAGTTAATTGGCAGCTAAGATCAAGGTCAATACCAAGTTAGAAGAATACAAATATGAATACACTGTCTATAATTACTCCAACTGACTTAGTAAAAAAATTATCCCCCCAATGGGAAAGTGCTCCCAAAAGCATAGAAATGACTGATTCCCTTGACACCAAATGATTAAAACCCTTGTCCTCTGAAGGACTGGATTCCAGAACTAGCTAATAGTATTACCAGTTTAGAATACAGACTCATTTGTTGTTGTTCATCCTTTATTTTCAAAGAGGACCAAATCCATCACAGGTTATGTCTTAACTTGTATGTGATTCAGATTTAAGTAAGGCAGAAATGCATGGTCATTAGCCTTACTCTCCCTTCCTGAGTAATCAAAGTCCAGTAGCAGTACAAAAGTCAGGACAATTGGAAATGGTCCAGGATGCAGTGGATAAGCTTGGCATCTTCAATGTCTGACCAAGATCTAAGCACTTCCCAGTGCCTGCTTCAGTGGTCTTCATGGCCACTAAAGCAAATTTTTCTCATCTGTCCATCCCATTGCGGGGGAGAAATCTTCATATGTTTGGGGTAGATACCCTCCTAACTCATCCATGGGTGAGAGGTAAGGGGACTGCAGAAGATTTTGAGCAGATGAGAAGAAAGGTTTAAAGGAAAGCTTGGCCCAACTAAGCCAAGAGCATTTAGAGATAAAACTAGTTGAAGAGACAACAAATAGAAAAAGAGCTGTCAGCCTCTTTATAACACGTGATTTTCATCTTCAATGTCATTGGAATCACTACTCTGGAAATCCCAACCCAAGATGGCAAACTCAGGAATAGTGACTGGGCCATTTAAAAATTCTTGAGGTCGTTCAGGATATTTTAGGGAGAATTGTTTGTATTTTTTTAAAGCAAAGTTTATTAAAGATTTGCCATGATGGGTAGATTCTTTTTTTTTGGAGGGAGAAAGGAAAGGCAATTGGGGTTAAGTGACTTGCCCAAGGTCATACAGCTAGTAAATGTGTCAAGTGTCTGAGTCCAAATTTGAACTCAGGTCCTCCTCACTTAAGGGTAGGTGCTTTATTCACTGAGCCACCTAGCTGCCCCCATTTTTTATGGTATATTGTTCAGTTGTATCCAACTCTTTGTGACACCATTCAGGGTTATTTGGCAAAGATACTAGAGTGGCTTGCCATTTCCTTCTACAGCTCATTTTATAGATGAGGACACTGAGGCAAACAGGGTTAAGTGACTTGCCCAGAATCACACAGCTAGTAAGTGTCTGAGGCTGGATTTGAACTCATAAAGATGAGTCTTCTGACATCAGCCCTGACACTCTATCCACTGCACCATCTAGTTTTCCCCCAGGAAGAGTTAGATGCCAAAAGAGTTGGATAAAATCACAGTTTGTAATATTCAGCATTCCAATAGATCCAAAGTGGTAACGCCATCTAAAGGAGCAGAACACAACCCATCCACACCTCATCTTGTGAGACCATTCCCCCTAAAATGTCTTACCCAGTGCATTTGTTCAAGGTTCTGGCTTCCCTCCTCTTATTCTCTTGACTTTAGCTGAGTATCAATCCATCTTTTCCCCCCGTTTTCACTATACGACTGGTCCATCTCTTTCTTTGGTTATATATTTCTTTGCTATCTTTTACACAGCTTCATGCACTCAATTCATTATTTGTCATGTGCTGTACCTGATTTATGACCAACATATGTCTCTCCATCTCCCTATGAGGCATGCACAATTTTGTTTCCTTGTAAATTGGAGTATTGCATGATTTATAGCCAAATCCCATCATAGAAGATTATTGGTGTTAAAAAAAATGAGATTTCAATTCACAAAGATATTTGGGGTCATTGAAAGCACTGGGCTTTTATTAAATGAAATACAAACCATTCTCTTCCTAATATGTTCTGGTCTCAATTCATGGTTCCTCTATAGTATCTATTCAATATATGGGTTGTATATATGACTATGTATGCATATTATTTGTTTATATATACATATACATATATATACACACATACCTATTATTGTATATTATACACACATATGGAGCAGCTAGGTGGTTCAGTGGATAGAGTGCCAGTCTTGAAGTCAGGAAGACTCAACTTCCTGAGTTCAAATCTGGCCTCAGACACTTACTAGCTGTGTGACCCTGGGAAAGTCACTTAATACTATTTGCCACAATTTCCTCATCTGTAAAATGAGCTAGAGAAGGAAATGTTAAACCACTCCAATATCTTTGCCAAGAAAATCCCAAATGGGGTCTCGAAGAATGCATGCACACAACTGAAAATAACAACAAAAATACATAATATGTACAAACATCTATTTATGTATGGATACTGATCACCTCACTCTATAGATTATCTAACTGTAGATAGTGGGCAATAAGCCTTCTTCCTCATGCTCTTGTTCCCCCCGCGTAGACAGAATCAACTCTTTAGAGTAATTTCAAAAGTCATTTAGGTTTAGGATGCTCTGTGATGTTTTAGGGCTTGATGTGATCACCCAATGTCATTTAGAAGCAGAATCACCTGGAGGATCATCAGAATGGAACCCTTGCACTTGGACTATGGGCTAGATAATCTTCCTGGCAGCAGTAAAGATTTTTGGTGATCATTTGTCTCCTATTCTTATGCCTTACTTTGTCATTCATAACTAGAGGATCATAAAGCAGTTTTTGGTGTTTTATATGTAAAGCAATCTTGTATACTCCTAATTATAGGTAAGAGAAACACCTTGTCAGAAGAGAAACTTTTAAGACAATTAAAAAAAATTACTCTCTTTTTTTTTCTATATTCTTCACGCTTCCTAATATAGCACCCCACAGAGAGCTATCTCTTATAACAAGAATTAAAAACATAAGCATTTCCACAAAACTAACCAACATGTTGAAAAAGTCTGATATTATATGTAGTGTGTCACACCTGTTAGTCAACAAATGCTTCTTGTAGTTAACAATAATCAATCATCATCATCATTTTGTATTCTCTCCAGTTTTCAGTCAATTGTGTGCCTATAAAGATAAAGCCTGGTGTAATTATCATCTGGAAGAGTCTGCCTAAATATTTTCATCAATAGTTCTCTCAATATATTTATAGATTATTCTTATATAGATCTTGTAGAAATAGAAAAGTAAGACATATTAGCTATAATTAATGACACTTTTTTCAGTTACCTCATTTGGCCAATAATATGATCCATGATTTCTCCAAGTATTTGCCATCTTCCCTTCTTTTAGATTTCTTGAAACTCAATCTCTTAATAACCTCAAAATTATTTGCCTTTAGTACGCATCTCCTCCCCAGTCCCTCTTATTCTATTTTTTAGCCATTTCTATTTATTCATATGTAGTACATGAGAAATTGTGATGTTGAATTTCAAGTGTGGTAGCTTCATTATCACTGATACTTAAAAGAGTCTGTTAGTTTAAAAAGCTTTCCAGATAGTTTCCATTTTTCATGTTTCATCTTTACATGAGCTTGGGATGATATGGCTTAAAGGACTCTCTTGCCAAACTTTCTTTAAAACATTTTTGTTTCCTTTTCACTGTTTCTTATTGTTTTATGAGGTAATACTGCTTATGGTTTTTTTTTAACATCCTCCTCCACAAGATTTGACAAATGAATATATGTTGTAAATTGTTATTTCCTTTGGATGCTATATTGATCCTCTTGGCAAAGAGATCAAGGTTTTCTGGGTAAGGCAGTTTCTTAGGCTCATTTTGGTCTTCTTTTGGAGCAAGAGATTTCCATTTGTTTAAATATTTTAGGAAATGGTGATAATCTATGTCAATACCTATTCCTTTATCTATTTCACATTTTAGTCATCTTGCTTTAATAGACTTAGCAGGATTTATTTTGATTAGATGCCATACCAATTCACTATTATTCTTTCTTCTAATTTGGTGTTAATTTTGATATTTGTTTTAACAAATCAATGATCTCACTGTATATAGACCAGTAATGCAGAAATGACTCGAAAATCAGCAATCATTTCTTATTTATTAAGATATTGTCAGTTTCACATGCCTTGATATTAAATGTTTATCATTTCCAATGATCCCTTATTCTATTCTTGAAGAAAATATTCATGATATAAAGTTGAGACACTTTTGTTTCTTGATTCTGAGCTATGCTTTACATTTTTTTTTTGTTGCCCTTCCCTATGCCATTGAGTACTTCCTAAGATTAACTCCTCAGCCTCTGCAATGGTATTGTCATGGACAGAAAGAATGTGCTGATAAATATTTAACACCAGCTCTCTGAATGGTGGGGGTGGGGGTAGAGCATGTACACATGACACACTTTTAAGTTTAATCTGCATTGTTAACATTTTCTCCATCACTTTTTTTAGATTTTTAGATAATACAAAAACAATGAATCAAGGCCTGATATGTAACATTTGCCAAATTTTGAGATTTTAGTATTCATGTTGAAAATTTAACAGTCAGATCTTATGAGGCAGTATAAGGTGACTCCATCATACCCCTATTCATTGGCTTTACTTGTCTTCATGGTGGTCTTCTTACTTACACTCATCAACCAGCCATAAGCATTCACTTAAGTACCTACTATATGCCAGATAGGTTCTGGGGAAACAAACACAAAAAATGAAATAGACGTCACCCTCAAGGAACTTAAATTACCTCCCATGAAATAAATTTTCTTGTTTCCTTTGAATGAACGATAAAATCAACCATTTATTTGCCACTCCCTGTACAACTGTGAGTCTTTCTTCCCATTTAGCTACAACTTCCTTATAGCCTCATTTATACCAAGAATAGCAAATATGGCTGCAATTTGCTATTGCAAATCCTCTAGTACAGGGGACCTTAATCCTCTTTGTGTCATGGACCCCTTGGGCACTCTGGCGAAACTCTCTCAGAATAATGCTTTTAAATGCCTAAAATAAAATTTATAAGATTATAAGGGAAACCAATTATATTTAAATATAGTAATATATTTAATTGATACTTTAAATCTTCTCCAGTGATTGAATTGATACACTAACTAAAACAAGGGTTCTTAACTTCAGGTCCATACATTAAAAAAAAATTACTGACATTAAAAAGGTAAAGAACCCCTGTAATGATCAACTCAGCTATACCATTTATGGATGAGATTTTATATCAAGTCTTAGAGTATAATAAAATTTACTTAATGATATCTTTGGTCCCTCAAAGTAAATTGGCCTAATAATCTATACTGAAAGAATCAAAAAGATGACAAAATGCCAAACATCCCATCTAGGGTACACAGTTGGATTGGCAGTACATTGAGTTAACACATCAGTAAACATATCAGGAGACAGAAGACCTGACTCTGATACCCACCCATTGAGGCATATAAGTTGAACTCCCTAGGCTTCAGTTTCTTTATCTGTAAATGAAAGCACTTGACCTGAGTGGCTTCTAAGATTCCTTCCAGGTGCAACATTCTATGTCCTTACATTTTGTATGCAAAGGCCTAGCATTCTAAGAGTATAAGCAGTCAAGGCCATGAATGTTCACAGATGTACAACTGAGTGTTGCCTCTATGTAATATATATATATATATATATATATATATATACATATATATATACAAAATAGAAATAAAGTATATATGTATATATACATATATGTATATGCACATAATACACATCTGTATATATATATTTATGTATATATATATATGTATATGTGTGTATAGTCCTAATTATTCCTGCCTCATACAGGAGTTGTGAGAATCAAATGAGATAATACATTTGAGGTGTTTCACAAACCTGGAAATACTATATAAATGCTAGCTTTTTTATAAATGCTAGCTATACTGCCATCTATTTTGAATTTTTTCTAGGTGTCTAATAGTACAAAGAGGACTGAACCTGCAGTCACGAAGACCTAAGTTCAAATGTGACCACTGCCTACCTCAGTTTCCCCATCTGTAAAATGAAGATAATAATAGCACTTGCCTTAATGGTTGCTGTGAGGATGAAATAAGATGACAAATGTAGAGTGCTTTGCAAGCCTTAAATCACTATATAAGTGATTTCTATTATTATTATTATTATCAATTATATAAATTTAATTATTATTATTACTATTATTATTATTAATTATATGAATTTAATAAACCAAATCCTTTCTCTCCCTATCCCCCGGCATCACTGAGAGTTATGAATAGTTGAATCCATGCGGGATTTGGTGTGCAGTGTCAGGCACTGCCTTAAACAAACCCCAGGCAGCTCACAAAAGGGATGCTAAAAAAAAAAAAAACCCAGCTGAAACTTAGCCTGGGCAGCAAGCCTGGGTCACTGTTGAATGAGGCCGCTCTGGTGTCGACGGCTGCCACACAAGTCCAGCTGCACCTAGATGCCACCCACAGCGATGATTTTTTGTCTGGGATTTTCACTTTGATTGATGGATACAGAGCACAGAAGGTTTATATTTTAAAGGCAAGGGGAGGGAGCAAGAAGGGGAAAAGCAAGAAGTTCAGATGCCAAGGGTTATGGTAAAGATTTAGTGATAGCAAGAAATCCCAGCTATATTAAAGTGGAGGAGCAGGAAAATAAAGGTGGAAAACTTAAGTCGTGGCTGCAAGACAAGGGCCCCTTGTTTAGAGACACTGTTTCCTGGACAGGCTGGTATTCTTGCTCGGAAAGGGTTGTTTGAGGTTTTATTGGAAGTCATAAAAAAAACAAAAACTGGTTATAACGCACTTTAAAATGAAAAGTACTTTGGAAATGTTAAATAATAATAATGTTATTACTATAATTTTCAAAGAGGTCAGTCTACTCATTGTATGACCGGCCTGGTAGGGGCAGCACGTGACCCCTCTGGGAATCTGAATTTTTTCCTTAAACAAATTCGGTGAAGAACTGGCCTGGAATCACCCTGTCACCCTAATCCAAGGCTGGATCCAGCACAGTCCCTAGCACATAGTAAACACTTAAATGTTAGCTTTTATTATTGTCATTAGGTAATCACAAGCAATCCAATTTCTCTGAATCAACTGGGTCAATTCATTCCAATTCAGGATACTGAATGAAGCAGAACCCAGTGCCCAGCATGGTGTCTGGCATACAGTATAAACTTGACAAATGCTTATTGTCTATTAACTGTTCACAAAATTATATAGATTGAGAGATGGGAAAGAATTTAGGGGTCATCCAATCTAACTCCCTTCATTTTACAGATGAGGAAACCAAGGCCCATGGATAATTGTTTTTCTGCCTCTTCTATGAAGTTTTCAATCCCACTCCCTTCTGGATTTTATAATCTAGTTTGTTTATGAGTCTAGTTCCTTTGGGTAGAAGGGGCTGGAGTCCCAGGGACAGAAGCCTTGTTCATCAACCAGCATAGAACAGAATGCAGATACAACAGGCAAGGTCTCCTTTTTTTTCCCTTTAGTTGGTCTCTTTCAGGATTTCAATGCTATTAAACAAGTTTTATTCAGGTCCTAATGTGTGCTTCTCATTGTGCTAGGAATCTAAAGACAAAAAAGCAGTTCCTGCCTTCAAGAAACAGGAAAATAACTTATTTTTTTTTTTTTTTTTTTTTTATAAGCAATTGGGGTTAAGTAACTTGCTAAGGTTACACGGCTAGTCATTTGATTTATGCGTGGGTGCCATTTTCTGAGGCCGGATCTGATCTCGGGTCATCCAAACTCCGAGGCGGCACTTTACTCACTGCGCCACCTAGCCGCCCTTTAGGCAATTGGGGTTAAGTAACTTGCCCAAGGTTACACGGCTAGGTTTTTGTTTGTGCGGATTAAGGTCGGAGGCCGGCCCGAACTCAGGTCCTTCTGATTCCAGGGCCGGCACTCTATTCACTGCGCCACCTAGCCGCCCCGAAAATAACTTATTTTAATGAGAAAATTAAAAAATATAAATTGATGGAGTGGGAAGATTGTGAAGATAGAACATCAATGTGTCCAAATAGGTCTTATAGAATAGGTGTCACTTGAAATGAACTTTGAAGGGAATTATGGGCTGCAAGAGACAAAGGTGAGGAAGAAGAGGACCCCAGGCATGGGGTACTACTTGTGCAAGAGGACAGAGTTTGGAAATGGAATGATTTATATGGGGAATATGAAGTGGGCTGGTTTGGCTGAAAGCGTATGAGGGAGAGTAGTATAAAAACAGACTGGAAAGAAAGATTGAAGCCAGATCCTAAAGGGCTTTAAATACCAACCAGGAATTTTATTTTATTGTAGAGGAGCTGGGAAGCCATTGAAATTTCTCAAGTAGGAGAATGACAGTGAAACCTATACTACCAGAATAACCAAGATGGTAGGTGTATCAAGGAGAGATGGAGAGAGGACCAGGCAAAAGATGGTGAGGGAGGGCCTGAGTGTTATATTCTCAATGTGCTCCCCTCAAACTCACTAGTGGATTCACAGTAGGAGGGAGAGGATAAAAGCAGTTATATATAGAGAGAGAGATTAGAAATAGGGCCCAAGAAAGGAGAGGAAGGGATGTGGTCAGCCATCCTTTTTTATACCCCCACCTCCCTCTTTAAATATTCTGATACATTTTAGAGATGTCAGCTTCAAGTTGGAGGACTTAGTAACTCTAGATTCTTGGGTTTAAACGCCAGTAGTGCTACTCTATCCTTTCATTCTTTAGAGTTGCAGTAGATTAAAAACACATGGCATTCACTTTCAGAATAGGCGTCTGTTGCCCAAGTCTGTACATAGGGTATTATAAAGTTGACCTCTAATAAACCATTCTTGAGCTTTAAATAGGTCAGATTTTAAATGGGCCCTGTGTACTAGGGGTCTCATCATTTAAACAAAAAGATGGTCACTTTCTTAGTCCATGAATTTTCATTCCCAGCTAACTTACTGTATGATAGCTAACCATTCAACCCAAGGGAAATAGACTAGATCAATTCAGAGGAGACTTGAAATTCCCCAGAGTGACTAGAGCTGTATGAAGGTCAAGTGCTATTTCTGTCATCCTTTCTCCTTTCCCCTGGGCCTTCAGAGCACACAGCTTGCTTTAATCCAATGTCTCCAGCCTTTCTTTCCATGGACATAGTTTTCTTCTCTTTAGCACTTTATAGCTCATCCATCTAGTACAACTGCCTCATTTTTGTTTTTTAATGAGAAAATTGAGGCCCAAATAGGTTAAATGAATTGCTCAAGGTCATAAAAGAAGTGTGAAGGAAACAGGATTTGAATTCAGGTCCTCTGGTTCCAAAGGCTTTCTACTGTCTTGTCTCTATGTCAGTCTTTGTGGATTGATGGCATGATTTAGGATTGTGCAGTTGCCCTGTGTTTCTTTCTCTCTGCAGTCTGAGTTGCTCTACTTTCATCTAACACTTGTGATCCTGGCCCTCTGTTTAATTTCATAGCTCCCTCTTTCATTCCTGATCCTATCTGTTCTGGCCAGGACTTCATCTACCCTTAGAATGTGCCGATTTTATAGAGCTGCCGAGCAACTAGGTGGGAGGTAGAGAAGTGCTCCCCATGGAATGGATTTTGCCAGCAGCGATGCCAGAGTTCTTAATACTGCTGCAAGCAGAACAGCAGGAGTGGAGAAATGCATTGTGTAAATCCTCCCTTGCTGTCTGCCAAGCTGGAAAGCATGGCCCATGGAGCAAAGATAGAAAGAAGGAGAATCCAGGACATTCACACTTTCTTGGATTGTCATGAAAATCGCTCCTAAGGGACCTACCGTAATTCTATTGTGTGGCAAAGGAAGTGGCCTGGCCAAATTCAAATTTCTCATGGATACATGGATTCAGGATCTAAACATCAGGAAGAACCAGTGGAATGGAGGATAAATCTGAGTTAGACAAAATGAAGAGAAAAACGATAATCATTCCTGCAATAAGGCAAGATAGTATAAGCAGCTTCTCCCATGTAGAACCAAGCTGGAGATAGGCTATGGCAGGGGAGGTGTTTAGAGAGCTCCTTAAGTGCCAGAGATTACATATTCTTTCACTTACTTGGCATGCATGCGTGTGTACATGTACACACACACACATACACACACACACACTCTTTCTATTTGTGAAAGGCAACATGGTGTCATGGATAGAGAAAAGTTGCCTGGAAGTTAGGAAAACCTGGATTCAAGTTATGCCTTTTACATAGTTTTGTGACCCTCTAAGCCTATAAGTATAGCTAGGTGGCACAGAAGACAGAGTGCTAGGCTTGAAATCAGGAAGATTCATCTTCATGAGTTCAAATCCTAACTAACTGCATGACCCTGGGCAAATCAATTAACTGTTAGTCTCAGTTTTCTCATTTATAAAATTCAAAAAATTAGCTGGAGAAGGAAATGGCCAACCACTCTAGTATCTTTGCCAAGAAAACTCCAGATGGGGCCACAAAGAGTCAGATGTGACTGATATGAATGAGCAACAACAACTAGGAGAGCAGGTGCCAATCTTCATTGGAAAATAGAATTTCCTCATAGTGAAATTCTTTATACTGATGAAATCACAGGTCTTTCACCCCCAAAATTTGCAATAATAATATACTAGGTCCTGGTGGGGTTAGGGGATACAAAGGAAGTATCCTTCTCCCCCAAAATAGTCAGTAGTAATGTGCTAGGTCCCTTAATGGGGTATAGGGGGAGCATGCATGGTAAGGATACCATCCAGGCATTAATGATTTAGTCAATGAGAGAGAGCTCATGTACATAGATAATAAGACAAAGTAGCACAGAATAAGTGTCTTTGAATAGTATAAATGGTCAAAGAGCATTTGTGGGGAAGGAAGTTCTTCTGAGTCAGGGGTCAGGAAAGTTTTCATGGAGGATGAAGTGGTAAGGCTGGGGCCTAGAAGGATGTAGTCAGAAATGGAGCTGCATGAGCAGGGGGAGCCAAGGCATGGGAGAAGTCAAGGGTGCTCTGGGGTCACTGTGAATAGACAACTTTGGGGAAAGTTGAGGGAAAGAGGAAGGATTAGGTTGGAAAGGCAGGCTGTGTTCAGATTGTTCACTATGTGACAATCTTTTTTGGTGGGAGGAGGCATTATAGACCTGTGATTTTATCAGTTGAGGGAGCATATGATGGGTGGAAACTAACCACCCTTGAAGATTAGTAATTGTTCTTCAATTAACAGTCTTGGACAGTTGCCTGAGATGCTGAGAGGGTAAGAGGCTTTCCTATAGTCACAAAATTAGTATGTGTCAAAGGCAGGGCTTGAGCCCATGTTTTCCTGCTTCCAAGTTCAGTCTTCTCAGAATGTTAAACTGTTTACAAAAAGTTTTCCCATCTATCATTTCTAGCAATTCCCACAATAACCTTCTAAAGTAATTTTACAAATAAGGAAACCAAGGCTCAAAAGGGACATATGACTTATTTATATTCACACACCAGGCAAGCAGCATAGCAGAACCTAGTCATCCAAAGCCAAATTCAACTTATTTCACCTCTACACTCCAACTGATGCCTGTGAAAAATTATGTTCCCAGAAAGTTTAGCAAGAGTTGTTGGGCCTTTCCCAAATTTCTTCATGTTATTCAGTGCCCCTATGAATCAAACTCTTTTCCAGGTATGATTTCTTTTCATGTTTGTTTTACTAAATTAATCTAGATTGATTTCATGCAATAGGAATGTAATCTTGGCGGCAAAATAACATATCTTGCAAGGTAATGTCAGGAGCTCTGTATAATCAGAGAACAAATATCATTTGATATTGTGGTCAAAGCTCAGCTATTGTTTGTTTTAACTCCCAATTGCTTGTTTCAAATACATTGAGAATGAAAAGAAGCCCAAAGCTAGTCAAAAGACAGAAGTTACCTTAATCCAGACCTCTAGAAAAAATTAAGTCTTTTTATCTAGGTCTCAAGCCCAATTGTGAAAATATTGCAGGCAAAATGGATTTTCCATACAAGTTAGTCCTATTATACCATGGATGACCTATTTCCCAGTTCTCTGTGTTTTTGCATTGGTGCTATCGGCTTTATTTTTCTAGATATCTCAGGAAGTAACTCCCAGGTAATTTTAATAATCCAGCTCAACTATCTCAGAGAGAAAACAAGTTCGAAGGGGCAATCAGAGAGAGAATGGGTGTGCTTACCCAAATTCCAAGATCCAATATGGAGTGTTGATATGAACAAAAGATGTACCAGTAGGAATGTGGTGGAAGAAGAAAGCTAGCTTACACAGTGCAAGAGGAAGAAATTTTTGTATAGGCACATGCTTTGCTCCTCCCCACCCCCCCAGCCTTTTGTACAAAATTGGGGCCAGGGTGATAGTGTAGAAAAGAAAGTTTAAGAAAAAGAGAGGTATGTTTTTTGAGTACTTTAAAAAAACCACATACTTTGAGGTAGCTGATCCCCTAAAAAAGGTGATGAGTGGCATCTGTTGGTGGAGAGCAGAACTTCAGAATGCCTTATAGGATCTACTGCTGGGGAGTTGAAAGCAGAGGATGACAAGTCTTTTTGAAGAGGGCAGAATTGCCAATTATGGAGGTCGGCCAACAAAGATGAGGAGAGTAACATAATAGCTGGGTAGAACAGTGGCTGAAAGTAGGAGTGTGAATCAATGATTAACAATGCCTTCTGAGAGATGCTGCTGGAGGCAAGCAACATAATTGTAATGGGAACAGCAGGAGTAGAGATAGGCAGTGTGTAAATCCTCCATTTGTTGTCTGCCAAGCTGGAAAGCATGAAGCCATGGCAAGGAGGGATAATTCAGGCTGACAAACCCAGACTGTTCTTGGCTGTTGCCTTCCTGCCCAGGGCAGAAGTCCGTTACAAAAATGGCACAAGTCTTCAGTGCCTAATATAATAGTTGGCACAAGTAGGAGATCAATAAATAACTGTTGATCATTTGATTTGGGGGGGGGCTTTTCATTGGGAAAGGGAGTAACATTATTTTATAAGGACTAGAATTTAAGTCCTATGTATTTCCATTAATTTGTACACAAAATAATTCTTCTTTTGAGTGTTGGGTGCCTATGTGCTTATAAGGGGAGCTAACAGCTACCTGTGGAAAATACCAAATATTGAAATCAAGAAAAAAAAAACCTTTAGGTGACTTTTTAAAAATAAATAAGAATTGGAGGCGGCTAGGTGGCGCAGTGAGTAGAGCATTGGCCCTGGAGTCAGAAGGACCCGAGTTCGGATCTGGCCTCAGACATTTGAAGCACACACAAATAAAAACCTAGCCATGTGACCTTGGGCAAGTTACTTAACCCCAATTGCCCTCCAAAAAGAAAATAATAATAATAATAAATAAGAATTTATTTTCTCTCCCTCCTACCTCCTACCTCTCTCCCTGGGAGATGGGGGGGGTGTTGTAGGTGAGGGAAAGGAAACCCTAGTGACAAATATATATATACACACACACACACACATATATATATATATATATATATATATATGTTTGTGTGTATGTATGTATATAATCAAGTAAAACAAGCTCCCACATTGGCTATATCCAAAACTTTATGCCTTCTTCCACATCTTGAGTCCTTCACCTGTCAGTAGGTGAGTAGCATCTTTCATAATCATGTTTAGTCATTGCACTGATTGAAGTTCTTAAGTCTTTCAAAGTTGTTTACCTTTACAATGTTGCTATTATATAAATTTTCTCCTGGTTCTGCTCATGTCCCTTTGAATTGGTTTGTATAAGTATTCCCAAGTCACTCAAAAACTTTTCCTTCCATCAATTCTTATGGTATATGAGTATTCCACTACGTTCATATGCCATACATTTGTTCAGCTAATTGATAGCACCCTTTGATACTGAAGTTCACAGGTCAAATGAGTGGTGCCAGAAAGAAAGGGGGAGAGAGATGAGGGGGGAGAATGGGTGAAGAGAAAGAGAGAGACAGAGAGAGACACAGAGACACAGAGACAGAGAGACACAGAGAGACAGAGAGAGAGACATAGAAACAGAGAGACAGAGAGACACAGAGACAGAGACAGAGAGACAGAGAGAGAAAGAGACAAAGACGGAGACAGAGAGAGAGACACATACAGAGGGAGACAGAGGGAGAGAGATCCTCAAGATGTACCTAGGTCATTTATTTTATAAGAGCCTCTGAAACAATGGCTACACATATTCTTTTCAAAGTTTGCTATAGTAGAAAAAGCAAAAGACTTGGAGGCAGAAGACTTGAATACAGGAGAAAAACTTTGGCTAGGAGATATCTGAGGTCCTCCTAATCTAAGTGCTAGAGTCAAGTGTTATATGCAAAAAGAGTCCTCCACTCTGAAGGAAACAGATGATGTGAGAGGTGGTGACTTAACTGGGATTACATGGGACTGGACTGTGAGTTCCTTCAGAGCAGGGGCCATGGTTTTTTCCTTTCTTTGTATCCCCAGGGCTTAGCATAGTGTTTGGCACATAGGAGGGACTTAAAATGCTTCTTGTTTATATTTATGATGACAATGGCCCAAGTTTTCTGACTCCAAATCCATTATCCTTTTTTGTGTGATCTTGAACAAGCAGCCTTCACCTCTTCTCAACTCAAGTCCTCTATTCCAAACTTTACTCCAGCTGCTCTTAACAGACTCAAGTCTTTCCCTTCCACCTGCAGTTGTCAAGTCATTTTTTAAAAAATCTGTTCCTACATTTGACTTCCCTGTCCTTTTTTTTTTTTGGAGGGCAATTGGGGTTAAGTAACTTGCCCAAGGTCACACGACTAGGTTTTTATTTGTGTGTGCATTAAGTGTCTGAGGCCGGATCCGAACTCAGGTCCTTCTGACTCCAGGGCCGACGCTCTACTCACTGCGCCACCTAGCCGCCCCGACTTCCCTGTCTTATAGTCCTGAAGATGTCTATTCAATGCTCTGCTTCCTGTTGTCACTGAGCTGCATTGTATTGATTCATTCATTGTATGGATTCATACAATCCTCATGTTCAATGAACACAAAACTTATCAGGCATCTCTCCTGTCTACAGGAAAAAAGGGCCTGTCTTCTCAGTAGTTTGATTCCCTAGATAACTCTGAATCAAGCAAAATGACAATTCTCCCCTCCGGTGACAAAAAGATTCTTCTCCTGTTTATTTCACAATTAGCCACAAGCAGAAAACAATGATTCCCTTTCTCCCTCCAGTAACAAAAATAATAGTGATCATATGTTATTATAATAATAATATAATTATAGTATAACAATAGCAATAATAACTAGCATCTATATAGTTATATATTAGGGCACTGTGCTTAGGGTTTTATGAATATTCTATCATTGGATCCTCTCAACAACCCTGGGAAATAAGAGATGTTATTACCTCCATCTTACATGAGGAAACTGAGGTAGACGAAGGTTAAGTGATTTACCCAAGATCATACAACTATTGTATGGGGCCATGTTTGAATTCAGGTCTTTCTGGTTCTAGGTCCATCTTTCTGTGCACTATGGTGCCACCTAGCTGACCATCATATATGTAAATTACTAGAACCTCTGGGCTGTCAGGAGAGACCACTACCCAATATACAAAATTCTGTCAGTTTGTGTAACATTTGCAGTTTCAAAGGGATTTCCCATTCCTTAGTGCCCTCGATCCTAACAATCCTCCCATAGGAAAAGCTAGGGATTATTATCCTCCATGGGAGGAGGGTACACATTGTGGAAAGCCACTGGGTTTGGAGGCAGAAAAATTTGGGCTTGAACCCTGGCTTTTACTCCTTCTCAGCAGTGTGATCATGTGAAAGTCAGTTATCTCTCTAGGCTTCAATCTGCTCATTTATAAAATCGAGGGTTTAGAGATGGAAAAGATGTTCATAGAGATTAGCAAGTCTACATAACTTTACATTACAAGTCTACATCTTGGGTTCCTGCGGTGGAGGGGGCTCTGCTCACATTTTCTAGGGCCACACATAAGCAGAAAAGTCTTCCCCATTCTGATATACTCGGCACAGCCGGTGGCTTTATGATGGCCCTCTCATCTCATGGCATCACTGCTATTTTATAGTGTTTGAGCTATCACACATACATGCCATTCTTAATTTGAAACAACAGGGCACAATGGCACTGGAATGTAATTAATTTAGAAGTAATAAGATCATGCTAGGGTACTCAGGGAGAGAAATGGAAAATGAATGGATGCCTACATAGGTACTTGAGAGAGAAGCAAGAAATAATAACAATAGTTCAGGGGGTGGGCTCTAGGGCCTCAAATACAGCCCTTTGACTAAATCCAAAGGGCCCCTCTTGAGGACCTGAAGAGTCACATGTGGCCTCAAGGCTGCATATTCCCCATCCCTGCAATAGATTATATTTTGGGCATAGTGGATGGAGTACAGGTCTGAGCATCAGGAAAACCTAGGTTTCAATTATACCTATTTTTAGATGAGAAATTTGAAATCTTAAAAAGCAAAAGAATTCACCCAAGGTTACATAACCATTAGGTCCAGGTCTATTGATGAAAAACTCAGGAAAGTCTGAATTCAAAGGCTAACTCAGACACTTACTTTGTGACCCTGAGGCCCCTTCACCTATTCCCAGTTTAGCTTCTTCATCTGTAAATGTGGGTAATAATAGCCCCTGTTTCTCAGGGTTATTCTGAACACCCAATGAGATGACACATGTACAGTGCTTTACAAATCCTAAGTATCAGATAAATGCTAGCTAGAATTATTTTTATGTTGTGTTAGGCTTTATGAAGCTTCTTACACATATTTCTTGAGTCTCCTAATAACCAAGTGTGGCATAGGCAGTGCAAGAATTATTATGCCCACTTTTTAAATAAGAAAACTGAGACTTTGAAATGCAAAGGGCCTTGTCCAATGTCATGCACCATTACTGGGTAGAAGAACTGGGACTCAAGTCCAGGTCTGCTAATACCAACCCCATGCTCTTCTGACTATAATTTATAGGATAGGATTTTACATGTCAAATGATCTTCATTTTGCAACTGGGTAAATTGGGACCCAGAGAGGCTACATAACCTGGCCAAGCTCAGACAGCAAGCTAACAGCAAAACTCACATTCGACCCCAGGCGTCCTGACTCCCCAGATCAATGATTTCTTGATGAGTTGGTATATTTATGGAACCAGTGACTGTGTTGCAAATGAGTTAATACCACCTGGCCATTTACAGCAACAGATGGACCTGGACAGAAGAAAGCAAATGGAGACAGTGTGGCTGATCTGAACAGAGGAGTTCATTTTGCCAGGGGCCTTGTAATCATGATGTATAGGACAGCCTCATCTCTAGGCAACTGGAGCTGACATTCATCCCTAGTAACAGCCAGTAATAGATAGTAGCACCTGTTACCTCTACCTAAGATGAGCCAATATAGACTATTCATATAGGACCTTCAACCTCTCCAGATTGATTTAACCCCAAACTTCAGAATAAAGTCTTAATGTACATTCCCTCAGGCATACCATTCCACCCCCAACATCCTAAGGCCTTCCTAGAGTTTTCCATTGCCATTTACTTTGAAACTCCCCTACTCTAAAAAAAATGGCCTTAACATGACTTTATATATTTGGGGGCAGTGGGGAAGGGGAAAAGACATGACTGTACATTCAGTGAGTCAATGGAACATTGAGAAAACCCAGTCCTGACCCAAGAGGCTTAGAAGAATAAACATGCCTTTGCCAAATTTTATGTAAGGAGTTGGTGAATGCAGAGAAGTTGGGAGATTTGCCTTTTGTTGAATTTCAACTCATTGTGTTTTGGTAAGGAATTTAAGGCACAAAATGAAGCTTCTACTCTATATGTGGTTTCATCTGAACTTAAATGTGTAATTAAATTATTTTTCTATGTCTGCCATTTGCAACAACAGCAAATGACTACAATCACTTCAACAGTATAAAAGCTCAACTATACACATAATGATTGAAACTAATTATCTAATGACAGATTGAGTGCCTACTGTGTACAGGGGCCTGAGCAGGCTACACAGGTAGATGCACACCTTTTGATCCACCTTTAGGTCTGTATCCCAAAGACATCCAAAAAAAGGGGGAAAGGACCTATTTGTACAAAAATGTTTATAGCAGCTCTTTTTGTGGTGGCTAAGAATTGGAAATCTATTCAATCCCCCATACCTTCTCCTCATCCTGGCATCTTCTTATGTCTCTGAAGACCCCTACCCAAATCAAAATAGATGCCAGTGTCTCATTTGGGGAAGTTTGGTCCTGTTCTTTAACTAAGGAGGATTAACATTTAAGGCATGTTCCAGAATAGATATGCCTGTCTGTAGGATGTTTTTTTTTTTTTTAATTAATAGACTCATGGGATAATGGAATGAAAGGGATATTAGGAGAGTAATGATAGCTAGCACTTATTTAATGCTCTAAGATTTTCAAAATACTTTACATATACATCTCATTTGATACTCAGAACAAACCTGGGAAGTAAGAGTTACTGTACTTTTACAGATAAGGAAACTGAGGCTAACAGAGGGTAAGTGATGATCAGGGTCACGTTGCTATTAAATATTTGAGAAAGGATTTGAACCCAGATCTTAGGGATCCTACTTTTTCCCATTCACATATGAAGAACTTGAGATTGAGAGAGGCAAAGTGATTTTTTCCAAGGTTGTACAGCTAGTAAGAGTATTGGAATTCCAGTTGATAAATGGCCAAAGGATATGAACAGGCAATTTTCAGACAAAGAAATCAAATCTATCTATAGACATATGGAAAAAAATGCTTTAAATGCTTATTGATTAGAGTAATGCAAACTAAAACAGCTCTCAGGTGCTACATCACACCTATCTGATTCACTAATATGATAAAAAAGAAAAGTGTTGAACGTTGGTGGAGTTGTGAAGTGATCCAACCATTCTCCTGAGCAATTTGAAACTATGCCCAAAGGGCTATAAAACTGCGTATATCCTTTAAGCTATCAATAACACTGCTAGGTCTATATCCCAAAGACATCCCAAAAAAGGGGTAAGGACATAGTTATACAAAAATATTTATAGCAGCTCCTTTTGTGGTGGTTAAGAATTAGTAATAGAAGGAGTGCCCAAAACTGAGGAATGGTTAAACAAGTTGTGGTATATGATTGTAAGGGAATATTATTGTGCTATAAGAAATGACAGAATTATTTCAGAAAAGCCTGAAAAAAACTTTCATGAACTGATGCATAGTGATGTGTACAGAACTAGGATAATATTGTCCATAATAACAGCAATATTGTTCGATGAAGAATTTTGAATGATAGCTATTCTCAACAATACAATGATCCAAGACAATCCCAAAGATGTATATTATCTGCCGCTAGAGGAAAAAAACAAAACCTGATGTTGCTTGAATACAGACTGAAACATTCTATTTTACATTTTCTTTTTTCTTTTTTTTATTCAGATCTTGTACAAAATGACTAATTTGGAAATGCTTTACTTGATAACAAATGTATGACCTATATCCAACTGCTTACTGGCTCAGGGAGGGCAGAGGGAAGGAGAGAGGAAGAGAGAGATTCTGAAACTCAAAACTTTAAATAAAAAGGTTAAAATTTGAAAAAAAAAAAAAGGTACAGTAGGACTTAGTGGCAGAGGACCTAGTTTCAAATTCTGACCCTGCTTACACATTCTGTGTGACTTTAGACCAGTTACTTAACTCTGGGACTCAGTCTTCTCATCTATAAAATAAGATGACTTGCAATATTCCCTCCAGTTCTAAGTCTATGACACTCATAAATCTCTGCCCATTTTCCTGGAATCCAGGATCTGGTCCTCAGCTTGTAGGTGCAGAAACAATTTTATTAGCATATCAGTAGTAACCAGGTTTTGAGAAGCTGATTCACACTAATAGAATTCACAAGGAACAAGAGTTTGACTTAACAAGAATGCAGATTTGCTCATTTACAATGGGAACCATACTGGTCAAGAGAACTGATTACAGCTATCCTCAAAGGGTACTTTCTCTCCTGGTAAATGAGTCTGCTCCGGAGACCAAATTATAAAATCAGAAGGTTGTACGGTGATCACAGAACTAGAGAAAAGAGAGTTGGGTCTTCTTAAGGGTTATTTCCATCTGGTTAGGGACATTTCCACTCTAGTCAAGTCTAAAGAACCAGAATACATTGACTAGGCTCAGGGTATCCTGTTCTCTACAGGGTTCTGGATAAACTTGGCAATAACCATAGGGAAGGTAGTATAAAAGGAGCCTCTAGGCAGGACATGATTAATTGTCAAATGAGTACAATAAGCAACTTATTGCCAAGAACAATAGGAGGATTCAGGGAGGAGGTGGGCCTTGTAGGATGAGTAAGTTTAAGATAAGCAGTAGATTCAGGTGATGGGGAGGAGAAGGTTAATGAATGAAGACAAGGAGGTATGAGTGAACAAAGTCTGTTTGGAGAAGAGTCAATAGATTACCTTGACTGGGGGTGAGTGGGTAGACGGAAATAGTGGGGTGATGAGGAAGATATGTAGTCAGCCAGGATGTGGAGGGCATTAAATGCGCTTCCTGAACTTCCAGAAGTTTGCTGCTTATAGACAGCAGTGAGCCACTGAAGGCTTTTGAGCAAGGAGAGACTAGATCAAAAGTTTTTGGAAGATTATTTTGGAAACCTGCATGGTGGACTGGAGGAGACAAATACCAATGTCCTTGTTTGAAATTCAATGAAGGGTTGTAAAAGACAGTCATAAATGTTGAAAAATTTCCAAGTGTAAGGGGAGGTGGGAGTCAACCTAGATAATCAGCCACATCTTAAGTGATTAGAAGCTAAACCCAGAAGACTTAACCAGAAGAGAATTTGTTTCCAACAGATTTCCTTCCATGTCACTTTCAGTTCACCCAGTGGCAAAGATTCCAGATCTACCCTTACACAAGTAAAGTGTCTGTCTGATCCACCTAGGCATATGATGTGCATAGAATCCAAAGTTGGCAGGGAGTCCCCTTCTTTCATACACCAGGAAGAGAGCTGAGACCTTGTTGTCTTGAGGATGCTATTGTCTTTGTCTGCTACTGAGCCTGTATTTGCCTTTTCAATAAAACTGGCAAAGAAATACAGTTTTACTGAACATCAAAGTACTGTTGTTCAGTGTGAGGTGGAGGGAGGACTGAAATCATGTGTTTTCATTTAATAATTACTTCAAATTAAATAATAACCCTACCATTTCTTTTTAGCACTTTAAAATTTCAAATGGCTTCCTCGTGCATTATCTAGTTACAGAGTTTTGGGGGTTTTTTGCTTTTAAAAAAAACTTTGCAACTTTCAATTTCTTCTATAATTAATTTCACATGAAAATGAATATAAATTTGAGGCTTACGATGCATTATATGCCTGAAATCCCAAACCAAAACTTAATTGCCCTTGAGTTGATGAAACCAAAGGTATGCTGTTTGTACTCATTTAAGAATGTCTGACATGAAACAAAATTTGACAAATGTGATTCTTATCTTTTCCACAAAGAATAAAGTAAGTTTTAATTGACAGTCATATAAAATAAAAGTCACAGAATTGGAGCAAAAACTGAGCCAGGACTTGGTTTTTCAACGTCAGACTTTAAAAAAAAAAATTTCCATTCTTCTCCAGTTCCCCCAAAGGGAGGGTTTTTCTAAGTCTTTTTCAAAGAGGGAGAGCAAATGCACAAACCCCCTCCCCCTACCTCTCCCCAGTGAATAAATAGCTTCTCTCATCATGAAGGAAAAGTCAATAAAAATGTATATATTTTTAAAAGCATTATCTAAAAAACTAACGAGGTAACGGGCAACTGTCTTTTAGAATCTGTTAATCATTTTCCTTCTGTTGGGAGGGAAGATCAACACTTACTGCTGATAAGGTTGTGACTGGAATGGACCAGACAGAGTAAATCAGAATTCTGAGCCAGGGAAGGACCTTAGAGAAACTGCAAAGGATTTAAATCACTCCCAGTTTATTAGAGCTGGGAGGGACTTAGAGATCACTTAATCCAATCTATATTACAGAGGAGGAAACTGAGGCCCAGGGAGGGGAGCTGGAATTCTTTTTTGCACTCCCCTGTCCCATATCTAACCCACGGAGAATTTATTGCTTTTAATTTCATCTTGAGCATTCTTGTATTTTGCCTAGGGCTTTCCTGCTTCTAACTCCCTCTGTCTACACTGTCCTCTTTAAACTTTCACTTGCTATTGTGTGGAAAGCTAACTAGGGGACCCCAGGGAGGTTGTTAGCTCCACTTGGGGAGGGAAAGGCGAGGGAACAGAAATAGAGTAATGCTCTTTATTGGGAGTCCTGAAGTGGCCCAAAGTTTAAGTCAAATATTAACTACTTTGCTACCTCCTGCTACCAGGAATGCATCCTGATCCAGGGTGCCTTAAAGATATTCGATAATATCAGCTCCTGTGGGTCTTTCGCTGTGGAGATGTGCTGCTGTTAAGGGAAAGGTCACTTATTCAGGGATACAAAGGCTCTGTGCTTCCTCTCCTTCCCTCCCTGCCCCCATCCCCAGCTCCTAGGTATTCTGCCCAGCTTACACCTGAGGCTAAGTGCTGCTCCCCTCTGAATCTGGGATGGGGGAGGGAGTAAAGAGGGAGAGGCCCAGTCTTGTGGGAAAAGGAGGCTTATAAGATATGGAGTAACCCAAAGAAAGCAAACTCTTTTTCCCATTCTCCTTCTCAAACCCTTCATCTCACTGAATGGCCTGTGAAGGCATGTGGGAGGACCATAGATGGATGGCTGGAAGGGACCACAGGGGTCATCTAAGTCCAGAGCCCTTATTTTACACATGAGGAAACAAAGGCCCAAGTGTCTCGCCCAGGGTCATGTAGGTAACAGATCACAGAGAAGCAAGGGGACTCTGTTCTTTCATCTCCAAATCTAGCATTCTTTGCTTTTCCCTGTGTTTCCTTCTAATGAATGTGCAGCCAATGTGCTTACTGGTTCTGTAAAGGGAACAGGTTCAATGAGCCTTATTATTATGGTAGTTCTTCATTCTCAAAATGGCTAGAATCAAGTTTCACTGGATCGGACTGTGGCTGATCAGACCAATCCGAGCTCCGAATGTTCTACAACAGGGTCGACTAGCCTAGATCTTTAAAGACCTAGGTTGGAGTTATTTTTTTTCCTGACCCCAAATTGAAAACATTTTAAAAAGCTGGCAGGTATCTTATAGACCTTTTAGTCACAGGTCATAGACTGGGAACTGGGCATGACCTGACAGGTCACATAGGAAGGACAATCTCCCCTGTCTATAGATCAGGAAACTAAACCCTAAGGAATGACTTCCTCACAGTCATACAGAAAATGACTAGTAGACCCAGAATCCAAACCTCGATCTAAGACCTCTCGTTATTAAGGAGGGTGCCAGGTAGCATGGCACTGTATAAGAACAAGCTGGCCCAGGAATCAGCAAGATTTGGATGCAAGTTATGCATGGTATACATATTACTCTTCTCGTGGGCAAGTCATTTTACCTTCTCAATACCCCAAGCTACTAAGATAAAGTTACAGCAGAAGTATCTTTCATAATTAGATGAAAACGCAGGTCCCAACTCCTCTCTCCTCTACCATTAAACAAAAAGGTGTAACTAGAGAACCAGAAGGCTTCTTTATCTGACAGATCCTTTTCCTATCTTTCTTTGTTGATGACTAAAAACCCACAACTGGGGATTTTTAAAAATTTGTCCCTGTTAAAAGCAGGACACCCTATCTGCCCTCTACCACCACCCAACCCTGTAAATGCCCTTTAAAGGAGTGACTTTTTTTTTTGGAGACAATCAGGGTTAAATGACTTGCCCAGGGTCACAAAGCTAGTAAGTTTCTGAGGCAAGATTTGAACTCAGGTCCTCCTGATTCCAAGGCCAGTGCCCTGTTCACTGTATCACCTAGCTGCCCCTAGAGGAGTGACATTCTAATACTTACTTATAATCTTAGTGTGAAATTATTAACTCCTGTAACAAAAGCCTGAGGCAACATAGAGTCAAAGATAGCTAAGTTTGCATTCTGCTCAAGATGCTCACAAGCTGTGTGTCCTCAAGCAAGTCATTTTACCTTTTTCAGGCTCAGTTTCCTCATCTGCAAAATGGGGATAATAATAGCCCCTAGGTCCTAGGGTTATTGTAAGAACCGAATGAGAAAATCCATCTTAAAGAGCTATGTAGATGCTAGCTATTATTAAAAATAAGGAAAGTCAATTGTTAAATTTTCAGTGTGAGCATTTATACCTCAGAAATTGGCTAAGTCTACAAAGTCAGGTTTAATTTATTGTCTTGTTGACTGTCTAGACTTCAGAAAGTGATGGAGAGCAAGTTAATAGTGCAGATTAAACTATAAAGTGTGTCCTGAATGCATTTCCCACCCCCCGGAGTCAGTTTTAAACATTTACCAGTATAGCCCTACTTGGAATGGAATCCCAGCTCCCAAGCTGTGTGAACATGGGCAAGTCAACTTAACCTATCTGAATGTACTTAATTGTAAAATGGGGGAGGTCCCTTCCTGATCTAGATCTAATGAGCACCAGTGTTTTGGAGAGCTGTGATGAAAGGTCAAAGGATGCCTGGCTGAGGGCAATGGAGACATTGGGGAGGAAGCATTTGAGCTGGTCATGGAAAGACAGGTGTGATATCTGTAGGAGGAAAACAGTCAGTGTGAATCATTGTGTTTTCCAAGCTGCAGTCCTCATCCAAGATTCTGTGAGGGATAACTGCTCCATGTCCTACTTTCTCTACCCGCAAAGGTTTCCACTGGAGATGCTTAGCTTCTTCTTGCATTCCGTATTGGCGACAACCCCCTTAACTCTTGCTTGCCTGGACCTTGCCACTCTAGAAAAGCCTCAGGAATTCCTGGTGGGTTCCCAACAATGGCCCATATTATAAATCAGTATATTTTCTTTTTTTTTTCACCTCTTGCCAAATACAGAGTGACTCACTTAACAGTGGATCAGTCTAATGGCTTATTACCCTCAAAGCTGGTTTAGTATTAAAAGTTAATTATTAAAGCAGAGGTCCTTCATTAACACAGATGCCTGCCTTTGTCTCTTGGCTAAGTAAATGCCTCCCCCTTTGAAATGCCACATAAAAGTGATAGATTCCCTTTCTGGAAAAGTCCGAAATCTACTGCAGTCATTTTTTTTTTTTATATGAAATCTACAACAAAGAGCTCCCCTTGTTTAAATATAGAAGTGTAAGGCAGATAAGGTTAAGTAGTCTGGCTGCTGGGAGAAGCTGAGCCTGGACTCTGTTAAGATAAGGACGCTGGAGGGTTTCAGGGAGTGTGCATTGTACAAGATAGTGGTGTGAGTTACAATACAGAGGCAGAGGATTCAATGAAAAGAAGAAGCAAATGGAACCGAGGCCAAAGATTGAATTGATCAAGCCCACATGGGAAAACTTGTATTTTGTTAAGGATGTGAAGAACAGCTGCCCCATAAAATGTTAGCTATGTCAGTGACCTTAGGAGGATGATGGAGTCCTCTTTTCACTGTTCTCCACTTACTCCCCCCCACCCAAACACACAATTTGCAATAGGTTTAAAGTTTACAAAGGCAAATTATCCCATGTGTTCTTCCTAACAGCCTTGTGAAGTAGGCAAGGAAGCTATTACTACTCCCATTTTACATAAGGGGAAACTGAGGCAGAGAAACTGAGAAGGAATCATTTGACCAAAGTCACTCACAGCTGGGGTTTTGGAACATAGTTCAGTATTTGCTTATATTTGAGTCAAAAACAGAGCCCAAGGAAGAGTTCAATTCAATAAGCACTTATAGGTGTCTTCTATGTGCTTCTATGTCTAAGAACGCAAAAACAAAAGTAAACCCCTCAAAGAATTTACACTACACTGGTGAGAAACATGTACAGAGATAAGAAAAGACCAGGTAAAATATAAAATAAATACAAAGTAATGGGGAGGGGGATACTAACAGACCGAGGTAGGAGGCTTAATCAGAGCCTTAAAAGGACTTTGGGATTCTAAGAGATGGAGGTAAAGAGGGAGAACACCCCAGGTATGGGGGAATTCAAATTCTGTGGAATTTCTTTAGGGTTACAATAATAATAAATGGCATTGATATAGTACTTTATTTACATTCTCATTTGAAGCTTGCAACAACCCTAAGAGATAGGATTATTCCCATCTTATAGAAACTGAGGCTCAGAGATGGTAACCCCTTTGTACATGGCCCCACAGCAAGTAAATATCAGAGGGACCAATTGAAATCAGACTATATACTTGCCCAGATATATGTGCCCTGGATTCTCTCCACCATTCCTCCCTTCATCATAAGAGAATGCAATACATCCAAGAGCAAAATTGTAACTGAGCAAATGATGGTGTGATAGAAAACTAAATACCAGAATTCAGGGGGAGGAAAATAATCCATAAGCATCATCCTTGTGTCCCACTGTCTGTCTGGCTTCTTTGTTTCCTCTTATGTCCTTTGGGGGAAAACTATAGTAGATTGGTATGAACAACTCTTCCCCAGGTCTCTGTAGCACTACGAAATGGTTAAATCTGGGCTCAGTCAACACATAAATTGATGTTTATCTGCTGAAAAGTATCTTATTTAGGTTTCTGATTTATAATCCTTGGTTTTTTCATAAAAGTCAGTCATTCCCAGAGAAAGAATGTGGGTTAGATTTATAGGATCTGCATTAGTCTTTAAAACCTAATGCTGGTCTATGACTCACCCTAAGTAATGTTTTTGCTCCAGCTCTGTGACATTCACGTGCACAGAGAAAGATTCAAATCTTACCCTGGAAAGTCAGTCCTTGGGAGGGGAGGGGGGCACCCTGCTAATTATAATGGCGTCAATGGCACTGCCATAGTAAATTTTCTGTCAGCAGCGCCTTATAAGCCTTCTTTCAGGCAGTTATAGTCAGCAGTAAAATCTGCTCTGGTTTGAAACTTGGCAAACAGGTCCACAGCTAGGATGAGAGCATGGCTTTTTCCTCCCAAATTATTGGAAATAAACAATCCGCCAGTGACGCCAATTAAAAATTATAAGCAAGTAAAATAAATTATTAGATGGCCATGTTTAGTTACTTTTGTAAGACTGGTCATTTTCCCCAGCAGCTCACCTGTGTTATAATGGAATTTTCCTTACAGTTTTAATTTTTTATTTTTCTAGAGTTAAATGGGGTCAGGTATGACACCATGGAAAAGGGGGCTATGAGGCCTTCTCAAAAAATATTTTTCACAATGATTTCACTTTTTTTCATGTTCCAGATTGGAGAATTGCATGTCTAGCCTGAGAGCATCACATATCATTAAAAAAAAAAAGAAAAGAAATAACAATCAGTAGCCATTTTGTCCCTAAAGCCCCTATTTGGAATCCAAGGTAGGAGGTATTTGAGGGGCAGGAAAGGAGTAGGGGTGGGAGAGAGGTGGAAGGGGTAGAGAGGATAAAGATAACAGAAATTTGATTAAAACAGCCTGAAGAAAACATCCACTTAAATTTTCTCCTAGAGAAAACCAAGGTGAGGGGCCCAATGCAAGAAAGGGGAGAGGGGAGGGAGGGAAGGAAGGCCATATAGATTGGGCTTCCAGCCAATCATAACAAAACTGTGCCTTGGAGAGGGGGGAGGCTTTCCAGTACTGAGAAATGAAGAAGGATGAATTGAAAAGGATGACAAAGGGCATCCAGTTCTACCAAATCCTGCAAAGACCAGTTCAATACCAAAGGTGAGATCATTCAGAAAATGCCCTTGAGCATGTTTAAATCCAGATTAAATTTTGAGAATATTAGAACTTGGATATAGTGAAGTGGAAATATCAAAAGACAAGTAAATTCCCCTCAAAGAGGTGAAACTTTGTCGGGCCAGAGTGTTGATATCCTGGCTATGTCTTGTATAGAAAATCCTGATGATTGGGTCTTTCTTAATAAAGAGTAGGTCTCAAATTCCTCTTTCCTTGATCTCCCCTTATTCAGCTGAAATAATTCTGAGAACTCAGTGGGTCAGATGATATTTCCATTGACCTTCTCTTGCTCTTTAAGTTCCAGAAATGTTAAAGGCCAGTACTCTCTTTTACAAGGGATTTTTAAAAGCAGTGGACCAAATAAAAAGACAGTTTTACTCTGGAGAGAAGTAAAGATGTTTATTGAGGAACAGTAAGTATGCAGACTCCAAGAGAATTTCCTAGTTCATTATAGAAATACAAATTTGACAAATAGGTTTCTAGAAAAAGAGAACAAGATCCTTAAAAGTTCAGGACACATATTTATTTCTATAAATAGGATAGAATTAGATTACCTTTCCTGACCAGTCTACTTGGGATTAATTTGATACCAAACCATATAGGATTCCTAGCTCCAAGTTAGGGAGAAAGAAAGCAGAGAAAGAGAGGACAGAGAGAAGTAAATATCTAGGTTCTCCTCTGGAGGGAGGTATACTGCTGCCAACTGTTGTCCAAACCTAGTAAGATGACATTTTGCAAGGATAAATGTAAAGTCTTACTCTTGGGTTCAAAAAATCAACAAAACAAGTAGCTGATAAAGGAAACACAAGAGACATCAATTTGAAAAAAAAAATTACTTTGGGTTTTAATGTCCTGCAAGCTCAGGACAAATCAACAACCTAATAAGGCAACAACCTTAGGCTTCATTAAGAGAGGGGTAGCTTCCAGGAAAAAGGAGGTAATATCCCCACCGTACTCTGCCCTGGTCAGACCACATCTGGAGTATTGTGGTTACTATTGGCACTACATTTTGAGAAAGACATTAAGTTTGAGAGTATTCAGAGGAGGGTAATCATCATGATGAAGGCTTGAAGATTATTCCATGCAAAGATCAGTTGAGGAACTTGAGGTTTTAGCCTGGAAAAAAAAAAAAAACTTAATGACTCGATTACTGCTTTCTAGTATTTGAAGGGATAGGTCTCACAAATAAGAAATTAGACTTTCTGCTTAAATCCAGTGGAAAGAACTAGAAACAATGGGTGAAAATTGCAAAAGAACTACTGATCATATATCTCAAGGAAATCAAAGACAGAAACAAAGGTCGAATACATTCCAGAATAGTCAGAGCAACATTTTTTACAGAAGAGTGGAAAAAAAACAAAACAAAACTATTATAAATGAATTTAATACAATACTGTTGTGAAGTAAGAAATAACAACTATGAAGAATTCAGAAAAATTTAAGAAAACTCATATGAACTTTTAGGGATGGGGGCCAGCTGGATATAAGCAATTCTCGGATGAGGAAATTTCCTCCACCAAATCAGGTTGATAATTCGTCTGCAATTTATAGTCTTGTCAGTGGTGCCAAACTCAAATAGAATGGGGCCACTTATACAAACATATAGATTCCTGTGGGTCACAGGTTGACTTAATTTTGAAATGTAATGTTATCAATGTTTTATTTTATTATTTGTGAACTGCATGCAGTCCATAGGCCATGTGGGAGATACCTCTGGCCAAGAGAACTGAGGTTAAAGGACTGGCCCAGGGTCACATAGCCAGCATGTGTCAGAAGTGGGATTCCAACTCATATTTTCCTGGCTCCAAGGTCAGCTCCCTACTTACCACAGAAGTAAACAAAGCCTCTTCCATCTCTTTGATAAGCAAGGAGTCACCAAGTACAACTCTTCCAGTAAGATATAAGACTACCTAGGTCTTACCATTGGCACTTCCACTGAATCCTACCACCTCCCAGGTCTTGCCATGGACTTGCTGATGGATCCTAGAGACCCCTGGGTCTTGTCATTTGCCCTGTTGCTGTCCTCTAAAGACTACCAGGCCTTTCTGCCTTTCTTACAGCTCAGCCTCAATTAGAATGTGAGCTCCCTGAGAAGAGATTGTCTCAATTTTCTATTTATACCCCTAGCACTTAGTTATCTGTAGCATTGAGCATGTATTAAACACTTAATAAATTAGTATCTTAGCAACCGTTGGTGCCTAAGCCCCTACTAGACTAGAAACTCCTTAATGGTAGGGATGGACCATAACATAGAAACTTTTCATATTCCCAAACACACAACCTAATGAATATTTGTTGTTGTTAGGAAAGTTGTATGAAATGAGGCAGATAGAGACAATGTAACTAAATCCACACCACACAGCTAGTTGGGATAGATATAGGTCTAAAACACAGAGGTCTCCTGAATTCCATGCATTTTTATATTCCCATATTTCCCACTGTAGTACAATATTGTAGTTTAGACAGGTAAGCTGATTTTGACATCTATAGTGAGGACACAATTATATCTAATTATAAAAAAAGAAATGTCTATGCTTTTCTTTAAATTTTCTAGAGGAAGGTACTCCATATAGCCCCTTAAAACCCTTTACAACTTTATTCCAACCTGCCTTTCCAGTCTTAGATATTACCCACTTTTATGCCCTCTTAGGTAGGACTTGCCAATCTGATCATGCTGTTACTTACACAGTCTCACAATGGTGCCTTTACACATGCCTTCCCCCATTCCTGAATTGGTATCTCCAAATCTTAGAATCCCTGGTTCCCTGCAAAGCTCTGCTCAAGTATCACCCTTTACATCCATTCTTCACTTTACTATGTACCTCTTATTGTCTGCCCCCCAAATTACTTTTATTTTTATGTTTCATATGTACATCTATCTATATACATATATGTATATATGTACATGTTGCCTTCTACTATAGAATGTAAGGACAGGAATATGTTGTTGAATCACTATCACCTAGAATAGTGTCTGGCACAAAATAGGGGCTTAATAAACACTTGCTGGTTGATTGATTGCTATCAGAACCATGAAAGAACCTGGGAAAACTTATGGGATTTAGCTAATTAAAGATTTAATAGGTTGTGAGTTTAATAGGATTTAATGGATGTGTTGGGAGTAGTTAGAAGGGCCCAAAAGTTGGGAATTAGAAGTCTTATGAAAGGTTACTGAGTCAGAATGGAAAGAATATAAAATGGTAGAAAAGCAATGTGGAAATAGAAGACAAATGGCTGCCTTCCATTCTTAAGTTTGCTGAACTTTCTAAGGACCTGCTATTTCCAAGTATGTCTCTCCCTTCACAATCCAGCCCAGTCCTTCAGAGGAAATTCCAGGGAACTTGTGGGGGCCTGGACTCTCAGACTTCTTTCTCAAGAACTAATCTATTTGCCAAGTTCATAATAAAGAAAAAGAATTTTTAAAAAATAGTCTGAAATGACTTGGAAAACACTTAACATTTTAGGTTAAATTTCAATCTTTTGTGCTAGTATATCTTAGTTACCTTTACCTTTTCTCATTGAAGTGGAAATGATTGATGCAAGTAACTTCAACTGTTGAGTAATGTTTATTCAGACTTCAGGGAAATCAAATATAGTTTAAAAATAAGGTGGATGGGTTTCCTTTGCCATGGCACAAGTTAAAACCTTTGGAAGCCCAGTATATTCCCAACTGCTTCCTGGTAATAAACAGAGATAAGCTAAAAACCAAAATGATCAATATATACAGTAATGTAAGTGAATCTCAATTAACACTCAGAAAGCCACCAGAATTGAGCCTGCAGGTTATAAATATTGACCGTGACTTAATTGTTTTGAGAATATTTCAGCCTTTTTATAAAATTCTTTCAACTCTGAACCACAATTTCTTTATAAACAACCTGCCAGGACCGCCCCCTTCTCCCCCACCACAGGGGACAGCAATGGAATAGTGTTCCTGAGTTCTGGAAGTTGTCTCTTTAGATAAAACTTACTCTCTCATTGGGAATTTTGCAGTGTAACCAGCCTCTAGGCCAGAGATGGGAAACCTGCAGCCTTGAGGCTACATGTGGCCTGCAACACTTGAGGACCTAGAGGGCCACATGTGGCCTTGAGGATACAGGTTCCCTACCCTCGCATTAGGGCATGGAAAACTGAAATATCACAAAGTTTTGTTGTGCTCCAATTACTGACCACTCTGAAGTGACAGTTCCCACTTGCTTCTCAGCCCCCCGGAAACTCTGTCTTCCATGACTTGATTGAAAATATCCTCTCCAAAATTACCAATGGTCTCTTTATTATAAAGGCCAACAGCCTTTTCTCTATCTGAATCCTTCCTGACCACTCTCTAGCATTCGACATTATCAACCACTGCCTCCTCTGGGATATTCTCTTCTCTCAAGGTCTTTGTGACATTCCTCTCTCCCAGGTCTCTTGATACCTATCTGATCATTCCTTCTCAGTCTCTTTTGTTGGATAAACATCTTTTTCCAGCCTTACTAAATGTGACTTAGAACCACAGGGTTCCATCCTGGACCCTTTTCTCTTCTCTTTCTGACTCTCTTGGTGATCCCACCAGCTCTCCTCAATGATCATGTCTGTGCAGGTGACCCTCACATCTCCAAACCCAGACCTGGTCTCTCTTCTGAACTCCAATCCCACAAAAATAAATGTTTCCTGGATATCTTCAGTTGGATACCTTATGGGCATCTAAAACTTAAAATGTTTAAAACAGAAGTAACTCTCCCTCTAACCTCATCTAAATTCTAGGTTTCCTTCAAGGGCACCACTGTATTTCAGTTGCCAGGGGTCACCATTTCCGCCATCGTTAGCTCTTTGTTCTCCTTCCCTATATTAAATCAGTGGTCAAATATTGTCATTTTCACCTGCACAAGAAGGTCTTCTCTCTACTCACATAGCTACCAATCCATCTCTGTACCAGTCTGATATTTTATTCCCCTGCTCAAAAAGCTTCAATGGTTCCCTGCTGCCTCAAGAGATAAATACAAACTCCTATTTGGTATTTAAAGCTCTTTAGCAGTCTATCTCTTCATACTATTTCCCCCTCACACGCCACATTCTGGCCAAACTGGCCTTCTAGATATTTCCATATATCTGACATTTTGTCTTCCACATCTGTGCCTTTGTACTGGTTGGCCCCATTTATTTCTACCTCCTGGAAGCCCTACTTTCCTTCAAGTGACAGAAGACCTTTCTAGGCCCTGAAATTATTAGTACTCTGCCCCAAATTACTTTGCATTTGTTTTGTATATAATTCCTAATTATTTATCTGTGTATATACTATACCCATTCCTGGGTAGAATATAAACTCTCTGAAAGAATATTTTGTTGTTTCTTGTATCTTCACTGAATACCACAGTTCCTTGTACATAGTTGGTTCTTACTAAAGACTTGTTGAATTGAATTGACCTGGCCTCATTCCATTTTCTGTGACTCATAGGGGTAGATTTTTGGCCTAGTATGTCATCTCTGTTTAAGTTAATGGAAGGTAGTAGTGGCTTGAATAATAAAAAAATCACCCTTGCAGTTATGTGATAGAGAGAGGTTTAATAGACTTCCCCTGTCTTGCTGTGCTATAATGGGCCAAGCTCATCCCTTGTAAGCGTGTAGAATGCACTGAGCTGATGCAATCCCCACGTGGAAGAGGAGTGGGGAGGCTGCTTCCAGAGAGGTGTGATCAAATGTCATGGATGAACCTTGCTCCTAGATTCAGAGCAAACACAAGTATGATTTTTGGTCTGCTTACCAGGGGAAGAAGAGGAGCTTTCTGATTGCCTACTGAACCAGAACCAAGAAAGTGTACAGAATGATGATCAACTGTGAACGACTTGGCTACCCTGATCAAGACAGTGATTCCAGACAATTCTAAAAGCTTCTTGATAAAAAGACAATATCCACCTCTAAAGAGAGAACTGATGAACACAGAGTACAGACTGAAGCACCCTTCTGTACTCCATTTTTCTTGTTGTTCACAGGTGTTCTCTTTTGCTACAAGGCAAGAGGAATTATATTTTGCATGACTTCACATGTATAATCTATATCATATTGCTTGCCTTCTCAAGGGGTGAGGAAGGGAAGGAGAAATTTTGGAGCTCCAAACAAAAACATTTTACATGTAGTTGGAAAACATTTAATGAAATAAAAATATATTTTAAATAATTTTAAATGCTTAAAAAAGTTACTCAGGAGAGGGGAGGGAGGGTTTCTTTCCTTCCTACTTTGGGAAAACATGTCAGTACTAGGTTGAGAAAAATGCCTCCAAGCCTTCTTACCCTAAGAACATGGGCCTCTCTCCTTTAAATGTTTGTATCTGCTCTTAGGTGACAGCAGATCTGTCTAGAATCAGCAGATCTGACTAGGGTGAGACTTTGTGAGCTTCAAAAGGTTAGGAGATTCAGAGGTCCAGGAGCAGAGGTCAGAGATTGGATTTTTTAAGACAACCAAGAGGTCAGAGATTGGATTTTTTAAGACAACCAAGCTGTTCAACTCATCATAAAAGTGGTTTCAAGACTGTGGTGAGGGAGTAATGTCAACTATCCCTAAACTGTTCAGCATTTAAAGTGAACTTGGTGGAGCAAATGCATTGTAAAATAGCTTTAATTTTGAACTCAGTCTTCTGAGAGACCAAGGTAGTATAGGGGAGTGTCTTGGTAACCAGAAGAAATGTTTGTATTTCTGATCTTACACAGTAAATATTCCTTTGTATAAATTAATTGATGTTAATTGGTTAAATTATACTAGAATACTAATCTTTGGGATTACCAAGAACACACAAGGATGGGGGAGGGTTTAGGCAGGCAGGATTAAAGAATGACCCCATCTCAGTCTAGGTGTCCCTGGAACCCTGGTGAACAGGTGTTGCCTCATTTTAGGGGACCTGATTCATCATTTTGTGAAGGAGTAAAGGAATAGGAATTAGAGAGTTTATAAAGGCACTGTCATTTATCATCTATATTAATATAAAAATTATTCTTCACTCTCTAGGTATTCGACAAATTAAATTAGTAATAAATGGCCCAGAACTCTGCTGATAGCAAAGGTCAAAATCTTTCATCATGGGAATAACAGTTCTCAGGGGATGTGGATTATAAATTAATCAGACGAATATTTATTGAATACTTATTATGTGTAAAAGACCTTGGAGTAACACACTATGTGGTACTATACATTGGGCACTGGGAATACAAAGACAGAGAAGAAATACTCCCTGCCCTCAAGGAGCTTACCCTTTTTCAGGCACAGCTCCTGCTCTCAACACCCTATCATATTGTTGGGGAGGTAAGTCATATTTACTTATGGAATGATTATGGGCTCATAGACCTCCACAGAGAAAGAAGGTACCTCAAAGCCCTTCTTAAGTAGAGGGTGGCAAACACATGACCCACAGTGCTCCTGAGTTCAGCCTAAACCAGATTAAAACAGATTTTATTGTAATTTGATTGTAATGTGTTGATAATTTTTTTAAAAAACAAAATACCTAAAGCTGTATGACTTTCTAAGTCAATACGCAGTTTAATATAGTTTAATGGTCCCGCTCAGTCTGAGTTTGACGCCAGTGCTCAGACCAAGCACCTCACTTTAAGAGATGAAGAAGCTGAAGCCTGAGGAGGGTGTCACTTGCACAAGGGCACAAGGCTTAGTCACAGCAGAAGAGGCAGGATTTGAAACTAGGTCTTCTAACTTCAAAACCAGTGACTTTTCCACTGTGTCCTAATGCTTCCCAGAATATGCTAAGAGACAATGGATTATGCCATAGGATAATATTTCTTAATTCACATTTATATAATATCTTTCAATAGATAAAGCACTCTCTTTGCAGAAATTGCCTGATATAAGTAGAGCAAATATTATTATTATCCCCATTTTTACAGAGTAAACTGAGGTTTCAAGAGCCAGTCAAGTAATAGGTCACATGGCTTACTAGAAAGAATACTGTGCTTTTCATCAAGAAACCCATGTTCAAATCTTAGTTGTGACATCACACCAGTTATATGACTATGGAAAAGTCATTTCCCCTCTTAACTTTAAGGATTTTTTCCACCTATAAAATAGGGATAGCTTTTGTGTACCTACTTCACTGTGTTTACTGTAAGTATCAGATGAGATAATGGTTGTCCAGTACTTGTATAACCTTTGAGTACTAAATGATTGCCATCTATAATTATGATTGTCCAAGGTCCCACTGGTAGTAAGAGCCCAAAATGGGATTTGAATCCAGGTCCTCCCCCTCCTCATCTCCACTATCTAGTTTTTCCCCCCACTTCTCCACTCACGTTCCACCTTCTACCAGTAGGCTTTCCCAGTCCTCTGTAATCTTAGCATCTTTCCTCTGAGACTATCTCCACTTCATCCTGTCTGGATCTTTTTGTACATAGATGTTTGCCTCGTCTGTCCCATTAGACTGTGAACTCCTTGAGTGCAGGGATCATCTTTTGCCTTTCACTGGATCCAGAGCATTTATACATTAGGTACTTAATAAATGCTTATTGACTGAGTGCCTGTCCCGCTGTCTCATGCTGCATGATATCATTTGACCCCAATAATAATCCAATGAATGAAGTATTGCAGATAAATTCTTATCCCTATTTTACAGATGAGGAAACTGAGCTTCAGAGAGGAGAAATAATGCGTCCATGGTCTCACAACTGGCAAAGACCAAAGGCATAATTTCATTATACTACACTATTCAAGTTCAGAGAAAGAAGAAAAAATTTGAGGCAGGGGAGAAAAAGAAAAGGTTCATGGAGGAAGGGCAGAGGATTGGAGCTGGGCCTTGCAGGATGAACAGGAGCTGACTCTTTAAGCCATAACTTATTTGAATGAATGATGGCAGGGATGGGTCATAAAAATGCACTCAGAGACCTGTGAGTGAGAAGTGACGTTTCACTAAGTCTGCTCCAAAGGAGCCTCAGTTTTTAAGTGTTGATGAAATGTCAGTCTGTCTGGGGTCTACATGGGGAAGAGAGACTTGGCAATAGGGTTAACACTATTCATTAATTAATATTTGAATTCTGAAGGGTTGTCTGATAGATTGAACAGAACAGAAAGATATATTTCATCCATAACTAGGCTTGTGGACCAGATTATAAGAGAAAGATGGTTAATGTAGTATAGTCCAAAAAAAAAGGTAAGAGGAAACGCATTTACTGAGATTTTAGGGGAAACTTTCTATAGGAGAACTTTTATAACCTAAGACACAGGATGATATAGTGGGAAGAACACTATCAATAGAGTCAGAGGACCTGAATTCAAATTCTGCCATAGGCAGTAACTACCTATGTGACTTTGGGCAAGTCATGTAACTTCTTTGTGCATATAAAAACATCATTCTATGAATAACATTGTGAATGAATATTCTGGCTTCATTAGACTGTAGCCATAAGGGTCCATGGTGCCAAAAAAAAATGTTAAGAATCTCTGATATAATGAATGCTTTTTGGGAGGAATGAGGAATCTGGAGTTTTATTTTCAGCTTTAGGGCACCATAGTTTAAGAATATTCATAGAAGTGGATAGGTGTTGCAATGAATATAGCACCGGCCCTAGAGTCAGGAGGACCTGAGTTCAAATCCGACCTCAGACACTTCATACTTACTAGCCCTGTGACCTTGGGCAAGCCACTTAACCCCAATTGCCCTGCCTTCCCCCCTCCAAAAAAAAAAGGATATTCATAAACTGAAGTGTGTCCAGAGAAGGCCAACCAAGATGGTAAAGGGACTTGAATTCATGACAAATGAGGTTTAGCTAAAGAAAGCAGGTGGGAAAAAAGAAGGCAGAGGGGATGGATTAGAGCTAGAAAATTACCAGGATATAATAGTTGTGTTCAACTATTTGAACTCAGGACCCAGCACTATTTCAGCTATATTATATAACACAGGCAGCGATTTATTAGTAGTATTATCCATTCTTCCAGATTCCAAAGTCTGAGAAATTCCATATTCCAGACTCATAGGAAAGTCCTACTATTTGAGCCACAAGGAAAAGGGTTTCTAGTTTCTTACAGCAATAGACACCTCGCTGGTGTCAGCTTTTTCCATCATGCTGACTGCTCCAGGGCAAACTGAACCATAAATTTTAATTAAAATCTTTTATTTTCAACCACTGTAGCCCATACATGGTGAGCAATGGTTCTCGCCATGTAAGAGCCAAGCTGACCGAGCATTTGCAAGACTGACCTTTAGGAGTTTTCTATCTCAAAAGAGGAAGTATCCTTGCATTATAGGGAAGGGTTTACCAGTTCTTCAGCCATCCCATCCATGGGGGAGACTTTTATTTCAAAGTGTGAAATCAGTAACTTCCCCATGGTGGCTTTTTATATCTTGGCTCTATCTCCCAGGCCAAAGGAATATAAATCCAGATAATTGTGGATAATATGTATGTTGACAGGCATGAATGAGTAGCTCCACCCTGCAGGAAAACATGGAGAAACTTGTTGGTGCAAGAGTTGCTTTTGTTCTTGATCTTTATGAGGTCACCTGCATTCCCTGTGTGTGTGTGTGTGTGTGTGTGTGTGTTTGTGTGAGTGCACTCATGCACATACACATGAGCACACACATGGTTGTGCACATTTTAGGCGTTTCTTTTTCAATCAGAAATGCTATATGCCTTCCAGCAACTGCTCCCTATCTGGCAGGCCTCTGTGTTGGAAGTCCTCCTTGAAAGTTTGCATAGGGTTGGAAATCATTCTTTGGCCTTTGCAGCCAAGTTGTGGTGGTGGAGGGTCTATTCATCTGCTAACATTCTCTCCATGTGATGGGAGTGGGATGGGACCATTTCAAGCCAAGACTCTCAGAATAAGCTATAGGTTTGTTCTGTCAAGCTAAAAAAAAAAAAAGCTACTGGCTTTGTTCAAGGGGTTTCTGTACCAAACAGATCTCCCCTATTCGTGGTTCCAAACAGACTTAGAGACTCCTTTGAGAAAGCTGGTTGAGTATTCTGATTTCTAGATGACAGATTTAGAAAAGAGAAAGGGAGAGACAAAATTAAATCACTGAACAGTGGAATAGGTGGCATAATTTGCATTCATATAGGGTTTTAAGGTTTGCAAAGTGTTTTACAAATACTCTCTCATTTTACTTCACAACAACCCTAGGAGGTAATTTTAGTATTTATTTGTTAAATTTTTAAATATTTCCTAATTACACATAAAAAATTAACAATCTTTGTTTTAAATTTTGAGTTCCAAATTTTCTCCCTCTCTCCTGCTCTTTCCACATCATAGAGATGGCAAGCAATTTGACTTTGATTATATATGTAAATTCATGAAAAACATATTTCCAGATTAGCCATGTTGCAAAACATGGCTACAAAAACCAGACAAAAAACAAAATAAAAAATATAAAAATAACAAAAAGTATGCTTTGATATGCATTTGGAATTCATCGGTTCTCACTGTGGACAGTGTTCTCCTGGTTCTGCTTACTTCACTTTGCTTCAGTTCATATAAGACTTCCCAGGCTTTTCTGAAATAATTCTGCTTGTCATTTCATATAGTAGTATTATATTCCATCACAATCATAAACCACATTTTGTTCATTTCCTCAATTTCCAATTCGTTGCCACTATAACATAGCTATGTAATATGTAGTATTTTTAAGGAGGTGCAACTATATAGTGACTCTTTCCTTATCCTAGATATAGAAACAATGTCTGAGAAGATGATAAAATGCAGGATAATTTAAAGATGTTATACTCTAATAAACAAAATCCTATATTATAGATAATTTAAACTGGAGAATAAAGCCAAGTTATTATCATATGGGAAAAAAAAACAATGAATCTTTCATTGGTTAACCTTGGAACTCTGTGAAATAGTCTTTCTAAGGGAAAAAATGCTTAACCTGTAATAGCCATAGCTAAAATATCCAAAGCAAAGGAGGCTTTGTCTTGAGGTGCTGATATCCAGGGGACATACTTCCTCTCTGTTGTTGCCACAATTGCTCCTCACCTTGGGTTGCCCTACTAGCCAGTACCCCAGGCTTCCATCTCTAATGTGCCTTATTATCCCAGAGTCTACCTTGCTCCCTTGCCCTCAGAAGGATAAGGACTGAATATTCTGGGGAATAGGCCACCCATCTTCCTGCCATGGCTATAATCATAGCTGGATTATCCTTTGAACTGCTCTCAAATTTCTGTTCCAACTTCCATCAGTATGTCCTCTGTATATCCTAAATATTACCCCCAAATCCAAACCCTCCCTCAATTCACCCTCCAATTGTTTTGCCCTAGTGAATAAAGCCCTTGTTACAGTTTTAAATCTAGAAGTTTATATGTACTAGGTTGTCCAAGAAACAAGGGTCCTAAAAAAATAACATTTTTCTAGCACCCTACAAATTTCAGGAGGCTATTATGGACTTGAAGAAATCTCAAGTTATGAAATACAAGGATTCAGTTTTGTTTTGTTTTGTTTTCTATTCAGCTTAGCTACAGCTTTTACGCTGAACAGATCATCATTCAAGATATGTCCTTAAGCTATTGAGTTCTATGGCCATGAGGACTTGTTACCTCAAAGATCCTGATCACTCCTTGGAATTTCTCATGCTAAGTGAGATTAAATGAATAGACCAGAAGAAAGTATGCAGCTCTATAGCACTTTGAAACTGTCTCCCCTAGAGAAAATTAGGGAAAAGATACGTGGCCATCTGCCGGGGATGGAGTGTCATTTTGCCAGAATTCAAGAGCTAGATTTCATTTTTGAGGTTCTTCCATCCTTATAATTTTATGATGATCTGCCATAGACACCTTCCCCTCCTTTCACCTCTCTGCCGATCTCCAAATACATCTCCTCCATTGGAAATCTTGAGTTGGAAGTTCCAAAGACATTTTAAACTCAATATCTCTACAAAGTTGAACTCATTATCTCTCCTCCTTAAACTCTCCCCTCTTCCTAACTTCCCAATTATTGTTAAGAGTACCACCATCCTCCCCATTACCCAGGCTTGGAACCTAGGTGTTGGAACCTAACCTTTACTCTTCACTCTCTCTCAGTTCCCATATCCAATATGTTTCCAAGGACTATCGATTGTACCTTTGTAGCATCTTCTGTACATTCTTTCCTTTTCCCTCTGACACCACTACCATATGGTTCAGGCCCCATCATGTTATGCCTAGGCTATTGCAATAGACTGTTGGTTGGTATCACTACCTCCCATCTCTTCTTTACCTATTACCCCATACATCTTCCACTCAACTATCAAAGTGATCTTCCTGAAGCACAGATCTCACATGTCAGCCCATATTATCTCCAGAATAAAATATAAAAAGAATCCTCTGGCTTTCAAAGCCCTCCTTCATAACCTGACCCACATACACACACACACACACACACACACACACATACACATTTTTGGGCTTCTTATACATTATCCCTTCCCCTTCATGGGGATGCTCTGGGATACTCTGTACCCACCTCTACCAGGGATATACTCGATAGCACAAGCAAGATACTCACTCCATCTCTTGACTGGGCATTTTTTTCAGACTATCCCTCATGCCTGAAATGTTCTTTTTCTTCATCTCTGCCTTCTGGCTTCCCTGACTTTCTTCAAGTTCCAGCTGAAGGTATATCTTCTATAGGAAACCTGTCCTTATACCCCTTAATCCTAGTGCCTTACTTCTGTTGATCGCTTCCCATTTATCCTGTATGCATCTTGTTTGTACAAAGCTGTTTGCAGGGAGTCTCTCCCATTAGTTTGCAAGCTCCTTAAGAGCAGGGACTGTCTTCTGACTTTCTTTGTATACAAAGCATTTAGCACAGTGCCTAGAAGATAGTAGGGACTTAATAAATGTTTATTGATTGACTGACCCTTCTGTGCCTCTGGGTCTATCTAGTCCAGATATCTCCGACTCTCTGATTGGGTTCTAAGAAATTATGTTGAAGTCTTCTCTGACAGAGAGCCCAACTAGTCATGGCCAGCCTGCCTTCTTCCACCAACCACTTGCTGCTCTATTACTGCCTTCTAACACCCCCTTCCTTCAATTGTGTGATCTGAGGGAGATACAAATCTTTGCGTCTCATTTGCAAGAGTTTGGAATCTTTGGTTTGGATGCTCCAAGGGCAAGCTTATAAACTGGAAGAATTATAATGTGCTTTGGATACCCAGGAGAAAAAAAATTATAGAAATGCAATGAAAGTTTTAAAATAACCAGACAAGAGAATGGGCTCTATTCCCAGCTCTGCCACCAAATAATCATGGGAACTCAGGAAGGTCATAAACTACTCTTCTGAGACCTATAAAATGGAAGTCATAATCACAGATCATCATCAGAGCCAGGATCAACTTTAGTCACCATCTAATCTGACCCTTCTCCCCCACAGAGGAAAATGAGACAGCTATTAGTGAACTGACTTTCCCAAGGCCACATAACTAAGTAGCAGAGAGAAAGACTAGAACCCAGGTCAGACAGACTACTAGAAACTCAGGTACCTATGGCAAATTCAGTTGAGCTTGGATTGGTGGGAGGTGAGGGAAGAGTGGTCCCTAGTCAAGTGCAGTTCTATCAGGAGAGGTGATGTCCAATCCTCCAGCCCCTTGGAGGTGGCAGACCAAGAGAGAGGGGATGACCATGCTAACAGTGCATGCCTGGTGGAGGTGGGTGCAGAGGCATCGATCTGGGGCATCATTGCCCTATGTTAGCTATGCTCAGCTCTCTAAGGTAAGGCCCTAGTCACCTATGCCTGGGATAATTCTAACACAAATCTTCTGACTACTAGGGCACTGCTCTTCCCAGAAGGCCATACCACTTCTCATCTACCTCACAAAGAGTAGGTGAAACAAGAAGTCAGAGGATTCTAAGCTCCCTTGAGAGGTGAGGTATAAACATGATTTACATGATCTTATTTTTACAGGTATCCTGCCAATTCAAAGGACTGCTAGATTCAGTGGAGTGCATGCATTAGGAGGGTGCTCAGTCAGCTTGTCAAAGCTTCCATCAAGGGACATATTTGAATCTTTGCCCAAGGCTTAGAGGAGAGGAGGTAGATTTCCCCTTGCTTCGAGTCGCATGGTTTGATAGAAAGAAAACTCTCTAGAACCAAAAGACATGGATTCAGTTCTCACTCTGCCACTTACTACTTGTTTGACCTTGGACAAATCACCTGAGTTCTCTGGGCCTCAGTTTCCTCATATGTTAGAACGATGAGTACTGGGGTATGGACTCCCTTCCACCTCTCAATCCCTGACATCAGAGATCTGTGATCCTGGCATTCTTCCTCATGGCAGAGAGACGGAGGACCACTAGAGCAGAATGGTCTCACTGTGACCTTATTGTCATTGTTTGTCCTTCATTCTCGAAGAGGACCATGACATCAGGAAGATGATGCCATGACTTGCACGTGAATTGGATTTAAGTGAGGCAAGGATGTGCAAGGTCGCCAGCCTCACTTTCTGCTCTGGAGTCGTCTGGGTCCAGTGGTAAGATACAGACAAGGAAGACTAGAGATGGCCACTGATCCTTTTACCAGAGGCTGAATGACCACTTGTGGGGTATGTCCTAGAGGGCATTATTACTCAGGTATTTATGACTCCCAAAGATTTCTGAGGTCCCTTTCAACTCACAGATTTTTGTGTTGCTGGGATAAAAAGGTTTTGCTTGAAAAGCACACTTTATCTCATAGTACTGCATACCATATATACCTTAAGTACCACCTTGGTCCCCCTTTCTCATATTTTGCCTTTTGATGTTACATTGCAATCAGTATTCCTCCCAGGCTATTCTTCTTTGGGTTTTCTGACTCTCCTAATTCCCTGAGTTATGTACCATCCCGTAAGTCACTGGAGGTTAAATTTGGAGTCAGAAGGTACCTCAGAGGTCACCAGGTACAACCATCTAATTCTTAAAATAAAGATGAGGTTCTCAGACATTAGGTGAATTGCCCAAGGTCACACACACAGTAAGTGGTACAACTATGAGCCCAAGTTTGTCTTGGCTAGGGAGACTGGAAAAGTGGCCCCTCTCTGACATGGCTTCTTAGCCCAAAAAAGAGAAGTACATGAACCACAAGCTTTAATTACAGTATAGGATGTAAATGACATGAGAGAAAGAGGTTATGGTTTTAACAAGCCCAGAAGAAACTCAGGGCTTTTAATTCCTTGTCAGCTAAAAATCCTCCATAGAATAAGATACCCAGAAACTGAGACACTGGTATGACTGAAATCTAATTAAGTTTTAAGTCATTCTCTGCATCCCTCCTCATTTAATAATTATGCACTATGATCTCTGCGATTGCCTCTGAGGTCTCTAGGTGAGTGGTGAGAAAAATAGGGAAAAGATGACGGAGAAGCTGATCAGTCTTTTTTTGGATTGGTTTTCAGGAAATGGAAATTTACACCATCTTTGACACATCAAGCCTTTGAAAGTAATGAAGAGGCCTCATCCTGTAGTGACTAGAGTCATTAAAAGTAAGCTGTCATCAGGGCTGACTGGGCAGACAGGCTCTGTGCCTGCCTGCTTTTCGTAGTGTGACTTTGTGACACATAGAACCCCCCCCTACCATACACGAACACTTCCCCCAACTGGACTCACTGATATCTAAAATTCTACAATTAGGAAGTCATTCTTTTGACTTAATCATTTCTACAATTCTGTGCCCCTGGGGAAGGTTACATTTTAATTCTAATTAGTCATTTTATACTTCAGTGGAAATGAGTTTATTAACTCCCTTCAGAGAGTAATTTTGATATGGAGGAAAAGAGGAAGAGGAAACTGTGTATAACTCCTGTACTTAGTTCCTCCATTATTGATGCTGATCCTACTAATATTTCATATAAAATCCTCGGAAATACATTCTTCTTCTTGAGTGCCTGAAGGGTTAAGGGGCACCAATGAAAGGGAAGGAAAACAGAAGCTAGGAATACCAACAACAAATTTTGCCAGCTCTCCAATCTTGCCTAGAACCAATCTTAGCTGTCAACTCTGGTCCATATTTGACTTGCCTGAGATAGAAGAATACAGTTTTGGGTTCTGACAATACCATATAGCAAAAATTTATAAACCCAAACTATTCCATCTGCTAAGCTCATCCATCCCCTAGAACAGTAATGGTTCTCCTTATTATTTGCTCTTACAGTTCCAACACACACACACACACACACACACACACACACACACACACACACACACACACAGGTTCAGCAAAGCCTGGATTTCTGGGGTTGGCTGGAGATATGTTTAATATTCCACCACATAAATAGCAACAATTCACCTTGACTTTGACATTGATGAAAAACAGATAATACTAAGCTGAGCCTGGTTTAGCTGATAACATTTAGTTTAAAGAACAAACAAATAATATCATCCCCCTTCTTCCCCTTCACCCACAGGAACAACAACCTTTAACAGTCTTCCTAAGGCCAAACCCCAGGAATTTATGCACAGGCTAGAGAGAAAGATGCAATATTCAGCATTTTCCTTAGACCATGGGAAAGTGGGCCAGTTTCTTCTCCTGTGTGAGGAAGAATTTCCCAGAAAAGAGTCCTGATATAGTGGAAAGAACATTGGTTTAGACGTCAGCAGACTAGGGTTAAGGGCCTAACTCTGTCACTAATTATAGCTAGGTGACCTTGCGTTAAATACCACACTTTCTTTGAATCTCAGTTTCTGTATCTGTAAAGTGAAGGTCTGAGAGTAGATGGTATCTATGTTACTTTTAAGCTGTAATATATTTTAAGTCTAAAAGCTACCTATGATGAGTGAGACCAGTTTAGATCCCACCACACTGTGAGCAATGGGTCTCAGGAATATATTCACATCAGTCCTTCCTGGTAGCTTTTCTCCATGGAAAGACTTTCTGAAAGCTTTTTATTATATTCTAAATATAATTTGGTATATAATTAGCCAGGTTTGGTTTTTTTTAATCTTCTCAATTTTAACAAAGGAAAAAATTGAGGTTTGTTATTTTAATTGGGGGTTCTGATGTTCCTAATCTTTTTTCTTACTTAGAGATTCCTTTCCCTACATTATATAGCAATTCCCCCAGGATATCGATACCCAACTTAACAGTACCTATACATTTTTTAATAAAAATCCACAAGAGACCCATAACTGTTTCTTTATGTAATTAAAGTTGAAGGTACTTAATGACAATATGTATTGTGGTGATAAATTTTAATTCAGCATTGAAAGGGTTAAAACAGACATTGCTTGGAAGGGAAAAAGATATATATTGTCCCCTAGAAAGACTAAGGGACTTAGAAAATCTTAAAAATCAATTTAGGTTTGCACATGTCTATATCTATAGCTATATCCATCTATATATGTGTTTGTGTATGTATACACACGTATTCATATCTCTATATTCTAGAAGCAAGGACATATGAGAGAAGTTAGATATATAAGCAGAACATAGGTTTGTAAAACTGACATGAAGAGTACTCAAGTTCAGAATAAGCTCAGGCTGTGCTCATGAGTGCTAATCGAAACAAAAAGGACCTGTAGAATTGAGCTGAGATGCTGTGGGAGGCATAGTCATTCAGATACAAATTGGATTAGGCCCTGAGATTCAGAAGTACTCCAAGAACAGGAACACTTCATTTATGCATCTTAGTCATTCAATAAATATGGATACTGATGTATACTCACACTATATGTAAGGCCCCATATTGGGGTTGGGAGTAGCAGGGGAGAGTGGGGGGCAGGGAGGCCAACAATGATGCATGAGAAATTATTCTTGCCCCTCATGCCATTTGTAGTCCTAGTGTGGGGGGAGAAGGGAAAAGGTAAAGGAAAATACACATGTGAGCTCTGAAACAGGAGAGAGAGCGGGGCGGGGGGAAAGACAGAGACAGAAAGACACAGACAGAGACAATGAGACAATGAGACAGAGAGAGAGAGAGAGAGAGAGAGAGAGAGAGAGAGAGAGAGAGAGAGAGAGAGAGAGGGAGGGAGGGAGAGAGAGAGAAAACTGTACACACGATGCAAAACACAATGCAGGCTCAGAAGAGGCTTGAGAAAAGCTTCAGAAGAAGGTAATCTTTTTATTAGGTTCTAATCTCAGAATTCCAACAGGCAGAGACAGTGAGAGCTAATATTCCAGGTGGAGGGAATGTACCCCACCCTTCTCTTTGTGCCTTCACTAGAAGGAGAACCCGAGACCAACCTCCTTCAGGTTAACTTTTAACCATTTAATTTTTCCCAGATGTTCATGGAAGGAGCACTAAGGGTAATGGAAGTCTAGACCAAAGCATAGACTTAGCTTAAAAATAGTGGAATTGGTTAGACTGGAGGAAGGGTTTCTAGCTACCTAGTTACTGAGGGGATCAGTGTGGAGAGCTGGTGGAAAAAGAAGAGTTGTAGGAAGGAGTTGGAGATTATAAGTAATTGAGGACCAGAGTCTGACTGGTTGTCAGAGAACATCCCAGTATTATTCTTTTACTGTTTGTTAATGCAAATATACAATATCTTTATTTTGGATTTGGAAAGACTTTTGATGGCTGGCTTAGGCACATGGGGCAGCTAGGTGGAGTAGTGGATAAGAGTGCTTTCCTGAGTTCAAATCTGTTTTCAGACATTTACTACTGTGTGACCCTGGACAAGTCACTTAACCCTGTTTACTTCAGTTCCTCATGTATAAAATGAGCTGGAGAAGGAAATGGCAAACCACTCCAGTATCCCTGCCAAGAAAACCCCAAATGGGGTCATGAAGAGTCGGACATGACTGAAGCAACTAAACAATGGGGCACACAGTTGCCATCTATAACATTATCTCTATGAGAAACTCTGTTCCAAATTCCATACAATCTGCTCAGGTACAGGTGGACTTTTCCAATAGCAACCCCTGTTTCTGTAAATCGGGTAATACTTGTAATTTTGTGCCTTCAATAGGATCAATCAATCAAATCAATCAAATTTTTGTGACTACTATGTGTAAGGCACTGTGGGGGTGATACAAATACAAAAATAGAATGGCAATGAGTCTGTTCGGAACTATTTTTGACAAAGCCATGATGGCCCTGTGTGCACAACACTTCCTTTTCTAGATATTTAAGCATACCTTTAATAATACTTCTTGGAATTTTACCAGGCATTAAAATCAAGTTCACTGGCCTATAGTTCACTACTCTAAAAAAATTAATACAAAACACGGGGCATTTTTAGGGGATAAGAAGCATTTAATTTGACTAGTGTATGCTGGAGAAGTATGATGGTACCAAATTGTAGAAGACTTTGAATACCATGCAAAGTAGTTTGAACTTTATGTAGGAAGGAGTAGATATTAAAGATTTTGGAGCCCAGGATCAATGTGTAAGAGAGATTATTTTCAGAATGGTATAAAGGATGAATTAGAATAGAGGAGAGAGGAGAAAAATATCTGCTGGGAAGCTATTATAACAGCAGGTAGGGGGCGGCTAGGTGGCGCAGTGAGTAAAGCGCTGGCCCTGAAGTCAGAAGAATCTGAGTTTGGATCTGGCCTCAGACACTTAACACACACAAACAAACAAACAAACAAAAAAAACCTAGCCATGTGACCTTGGGCAAGTTATTTAACCCCAATTACCCTCCAAAAAGCAACAAAACAAAACAAACAAACAAACAAACAAAAAACCCAGCAGGTAGGTGGTACTAAATCCTTATTCTAAAGGAATAGTGTAAGGGACAGAAAGATATTGCAGAAGAAGAATGGAATAGACCTGGGAACCAAGTGGATATGAAAGTGGAGTAGAGGGAAGTCAAAAATAAGGCCAACATTTTGAACACAGGAGACTAAGGGAATAGTAGTTCTATTGGAAGAAATGCTGAATTCAGAAGGGGTCATGGTTTTAGAGAAAAGACAGCAAGGTCTTGAGGTGCTGGGAAGACAGGTGGGCCAGAAATGTCCTTGCGACAGCTAGTGGTACAAGTCTTCATTTTTTTTTATGGGAGGTCAGGGCTAAACATATAGATTCCAGAGTCAGATATAAAAAGGTAATAGTTAAAATCATAGGAATTAATGAAATTACCCCTCCCTCCCAAAAAAATGACAGATAAAGAGAAAATGTAAAGGAAAACAACTTTTAAAGACTTTAGAAATCTGATCAACACAGGGATCATCCTGATTTTTAGAATCAGATAAATTTGGCAGTATCTTCATAGAGGTATGGAATGAAATAAATGGCTTCAGATGTGGCTAATGTGTTTATTTAGTTTGCCTGATTATATTTATTTGTTACAAGACTGGACTTTCAGGGAAGAGTGGGATAAGTGATGTGCAAAAAATAAAAATAAGCAAATAAACAAAAAATCATTTATATGTAACAGGGGACTGGTCAATGAGAGCATGGTCCTTAATGAGCATGTGTAGTAGTAATGGTAGACCTGATGCATCTGCCCTCAAGGGCTTCAGAACACATGTTAAGTATTCTATGACAGTTTCTTTTCCATGTTGGTGAAGAAAGGACCTCTTTGATTGGCTACTAAGCTGGAACTGAGCATGCATACAAAGGACTCCCATAGGGAAATTCAATCTCTCTTTTCTTCCCAGTAGTGAGAGAGGATCTGCTGTTCCAGGCATCCATGGAGGGCTGGGGGAGGGAACTCAGACCCATTCTTGCCCCAAATCTATCATGAAGTTGTGAAATCATGGCCCTTTTATTGCTGAGAGGTGGCACCAGCATCCTATTTTCTTCCTCCAGACTGACATGAAACACATAACCCTCTAATTGGAGGGCGGGCCACTGAATTCTACTCAAAGCCTTCCTTTAGAGAGGGTAGAATGTGGCCTTCACAGCTCCCACCACTCTCCATCCATAGTTTTTTTTTTGTCCTCCTTTCCACAAAAGAAGATGTCCTCTGGTCTCCACCTTCTTCCCCCATTCCCTTTTCAGCTTACTCTAGTCTTCACCCATTAGATAGTAAACTCCTTGAGGGCAAACACTGTCTTTTTGTTTTATTTGTATACCCAACGCTTAGCACAGTAACTGATACACAGTAGGCCCTTAATAAATGCTTAATGAAATTAATTGAATTGTAGCTTCTATTGTGAACATGTGGATAACCCAAGAAATTTGAGGTAGGAGAGGGTGTCTAGAAGGAGGGGGTTCCCAACAATTAAAACCCGAGATTCCTCTCTAATCTTATGTGGTCAAGAGAAATCCAGCTGGGCTTCCTAAGCTGACTTGCTATATAATATTTGTATTTTATACTAAACACGTCCATAATACTCTTTTTAGTAAGCAGAATCCCATTTCCTCTGGCCAAGTTACACTTTATTAATAGGCTCCCCAGGGTTTCACTTTGTGCTTTGCCGCCTTCAATGGTTCCATTATATTTCAGGCTTAGTAACATAACACAATTTATGCTCACAAGCTTGCGATTTTGATTTCTTATTCTTCACTGTATTCCCAAACCTAGTTCTGCTTTTGTTTAAAATAGCAACTCCTCCAAATACAACCCAAGTGCAAGACTTCATCAGAATCCATCTATAGGAATGGCCAATACAGCCATAAGCTTTACTATCAAGGCCATAATGTTTTCGATGTTTAAGTGGCTTGAACCAGCATTCTACATTTCTATCTTTGCAAAATCCCACTGGCCTTCCTACTTTATGGCTAAATTTCTTGAAAACTTTTCTTCTTAGTAAAGATCATTTCAACCAGGTCACATTTCTAATAAAATCTGTCAATTCACTTCTGAAAAAGGAATTGTCAGGCACTGTGTGAGCTCCAGGAAGGTTCTGCTGGGTTGGGAGCATCCCACAGGAGGAGGTAGAATCTGCAGCTGGCTTCCACTGTTGAACTTAGCTGCCCCCATCCCCCCCCCCACACACACACAAACACACATTCCAATCTGGGCAAATTCCCAATGATTTTAGGATTTCCTGCTAAGGTTATTTGAAACTGAAGAAATGAGATAACATAACCTTTTGGAGGTGTCTAAATGAATATGAAGGAATGGATTATCTTTACTCTTACAGTTCTATTTCTATACATGTGAAATACTCTGTATTATTGTGAATAATAAACCATGGGAGTTATAGTCATATGATATATATATATATATACACACACGAGTATCTGTTGTTGAGTAGCGTCCAACTTTTCATGACCTTGTGGACCACAGCACACAAATACTGTCTGTGGTTTGGTTTGGTTTTTGGTTTTTTGTTTTTGGCAAAGATACTGGAGTAGTTTATTATTTCCTTTTCTAGGGGATTAAGGTAAACAGAGGTTAAGTGACTTGTTCAGAGTCACACAGCTAGTAAGTGTCTGGGGTAGGATTTGAACTCAGGTTTTCCTGACTCCAAACCTAGTAGTCTATCCATAGAGCCACCTAGCTACTTCTCTGTGTGTCACATACACACATACATAGTGGATATAATACACATACAAATCTGGTCTCCAGCCAGATTTGAACTCATGAAGATGAATCTCACTGACTCTATCCACTGTCCAGTACTCTATCCACTGCACCATTCAGCTACCCATCTTAAAAATAAAAACATTGTATAAAGCAGATATAGATAGATATCTATATCTACCTACACACATGTATGTACATAATACATATGTGCATGTATTGCATACATACAGGTGTGTGCATTAGCATGTATTTATATAGGAACATATATTTCATATACATATGAACATGTATTTCTGTAAAATACAGAACTATGTGAGCAGAGGACTGAATTCAACAATGGTGGTGGTAACTACTCTTGACTGTCTACGGTTTGTGAGAAATGTAGAAAATATGCCAATATAGTAAGCTGAAGAGTCTAGAATCTGAGTAAAACCTGCCCCTCACAGAGGGGATCCTAGGAGTAAGAGACCATTTTTGGAGAGAACTGAATCGAAGAGATGTCCAATCACATGGATCTCTCTAAAAATGAAGAGGGTGGTCACACCATGTGGTCCTGGAGGAAACCAGAGCATTATTCAGCCTGTGAGTCATTCAGATCTCTTTTAGTAGTTTCATTTGTAAATTCCTGACACGGCCTTGTCATATTTATTCTAAATTTGTTTTTTTTCCTTTACAAGTAAACCCTGAAAAAGATAGGTTTGATGGTACATTGATATCCACATTAAGTGGATCTGTTGTGCTCAACATATGTTTCCTTAACTATAAACACCTGAGAACATGGTTTAGGGTTAGTGATTTGGAGGGTGTCAGAAGATACTTTTCAGTCAGAGAACTTTGGCAGGCTTCAAGAAGTTTTTGGAGGGGAAGGAAGCAAAGCTGAAGAATACTGTCCCTTGGGGCGTATCTGCCTATTGATCTATGTGCCCATGGGAAGGCTGGCATTTTCATGTATGCTCTTAAAAGCATTTTATCATACAGACTGTGATACAAGGCAGTCAGTTCTTAGACTCTGTTCATTTGGAAAGTGACCTGAAATACTCAAATGCTTCTTCCAAGTAGAGAATATTTCTTTCCAGCCCTAGAAACCTCCATTATTGGCTATTGACACCCCAATATTGGATCTCCCTCATCCAGATCACTGATGGTGAATTTTTTCTCAGTTGGATACTCCAACTTGATGATTGAAACACCTCCATTTAAGGAGGTACAATTAGTCCTCAAGATTTCAGAGATACAATAATAGAACCTCAGATCTCAGAGGTCAGCTACTTCAACTTGTAGTTAAGCCTTATGGATATCTAGGTATCATTTATAGACTTCTAGAGATGGGGAACTCAAAACCCCACTTAAAAGCCATTCTATTTTGGACCTTTTGGCTAAAAGGTTTTCTTTATATCAAATTTCCTTAGATTTGATTCTGCAGGCGGGAGTCCGGCATGGCTGGCCAGGTGAAGAAGTACGTTTCTGGCCCTGCGGCCTCAGGATGAGCTGTGTTAACCTGCCCACCGTGCTGCCCGGCTCCCCCAGCAAGATTCGGGGACAGATCCAGGTGATCCTGGGGCCCATGTTCTCTGGGAAGAGTACAGAGCTCATGTGAAGAGTCCGGCGATTCCAGATTGCTCAGTACAAGTGCCTCGTGATCAAGTATGCCAAAGACACTCGATACAGCAAAAGTTTCTCCACACATGACCGGAACACTATGGAAGCACTCCCAGCCTGCTTGCTTCAGGATGTGGCCCAGGATGCTCTGGCTGTGACTGTCATTGGCATTGATGAGGGATAGTTTTTTCCAGATATTGTGGAATTCAGTGAGACCATGGCAAATGCTGGGAAGACTGTGATTGTAGCTGCACTGGATGGGACCTTTCAAAGGAAGGCTTTTGGGAATATCCTGAACTTGGTGCCACTGGCAGAGAGTGTAGTAAAACTGACAGCAGTGTGCATGGAGTATTTCCGGGAAGCTGCTTACACTAAGAGACTAGGGGCAGAGAAAGAGGTTGAAGTGATCGGCGGTGCTGACAAATATCATTCTGTGTGTCGACTCTGCTATTTCAAGAAGTTCTCAGGACAATCTGCTGGGCTGGAGAACAAAGAGAACTGCCCTACGAGTGGGAAGTCAGGGGACACTTCAATCTGTAGGAAATTCTTTGGTGCTCAACAGATTCTACAATGCAGTTCAAACAACTGAGGCAGTAGGGGTGTTCCTGGAACTGACCTTGGCCTAGGAAGATAGATTTAAGCACTCTGGCCATGTGTGTACATATGGAGAAATCACTGGGACCTTTCGACTTCTAGCCACCCCACAACCATAGCTATTGTTCATATCCACACCGTGTCTCTATCTTCCCCATATCCCTCAGAAGAGGACCAGAAGAGACCTTAGGAATCGGAGAACAGGAAAGAAGCAGTGCTTCCTAACTTAGAAGAAACCTTTTGAACCCAAGACTATACAACTTAATTCTACCCTTCCCTTACTTGCTATCCTACCCACCCTGTCCCCAACTTCTGCTTGGTCTATAAACATTGCCAGTAAAATCCCTCAAAAAAAAAAAAAAGATTTGATTCTGCCATTGTCCCAAGTTCTGACCTTTTGGGAACATTTTATACAAATCTATAGGAAAAAAGTCTATTGGATTTGGAGTCTAAGATTTTGGATTTGAATCCCAGATTATTTCCTAGGTATTCTTCTAACCTTCTAAGTAAGTCACTGAAGCTCTCAAAGCTTCATTTTCCTCAACTATAAAATGATAGACTGGACTAGACTTTTCTTTAGGGTCCCTTACATTTCTAAATTCTATAATTCTAGGATTTTATAATCACAGAAATCTAATCCTTCATTCACAGGGTAGCTCCTATACGTGGAGGTAGTTATCATGTACCCTCCTAGGTCTTCTCTCATGAAGGCCATACATCTTCAATTCCTTCCACTGGTATTCAGCAATGAACATAAATGAATACAGTACCACACTGTGCTAAAAACCAAGGTAAAGTATGGCAGAAGTAGAACATCCCTCTTCTGGGACACCGACTTGTGTCAATGCACCCTATGATCAGGTTAGTCTTATGAGCTAATTGATTGATTCAGACTGAGTTTGCTGTCCACTAAAGCTCCCAAGTCTTTTTACATGAGACATACAATTGATGAACCAACAAATATTTCTTAAATGCTTGGTATATGTTGTAAACACTGTGCTGATCACAGTGCCTGGAACATAGCAGATGCTTAATAAAAGTTTATTGATTGATAGGTGTGCCTAGCACTGTGCTAAAGAATAATAGCTAACATTTATAGAGCACTTTTATGCTTGCAAAGCAGTTAACATCTAGCTTGTCATTTGAACTTCACAGCAATCCTGGAAAACAGGCAAAATTATTATCCCCATTCTACAGGCAATAAAACAGGCTCTGGAAGATTAGGTTGACCTGTCCAGGGGCACCAGTTATAGTAATAAGTCTCTAAGTCAGGATTTGAACTCAAGTCTTCTTGACACCAAGCACAGAACTCCACTCAATCCACCAACTATATGTCTCTAGATGTAAAAGATGCAAAGAAAAAATGAAAATAACCCTTGCCCTCAAGGAGCTTACATTCTAATATACGGGAGAAAACATGTATGTTCAGGGTGGCTAGGTGGTGCAGGTGAATAGAACGCCAGCCCTGGAATCAGGAGGACCTGAGTTCAAATCCAGCCTCAGACACTTAATACTTACTAGCCATGTGACCTTGGGCAAGTCACCCAATTGCCCTGCCTTCCCCCTTCTGAAAAATAAAAAAGAAACAAAGAAACATGTATATGAATATATATATATGTATGTGTGTATGAATATGTATTATAGAGACATAGATGAGAGAAAAAGAGTGGGGAGAGGAGGAAAAACAGAAGGGGAGGGGAAAAACAGAACAAAAGAGAGGAAGAAAGGAAAGGAGGGGGGAGAGGGAGACGGAGAAGGAGAGGAAGAGGAAAGAGAGGGAGACAGAAGCTAGAAAAAAGTGGATAAAAGATAATTTTAGAGAAGGCAATAGTTTAAATTTGTTAAGGAATTTTATTTACCCCAAGAATAGGACTTGATTGACAGCTCCTAAAATCAGGACTATTCAAGGTGATCACTGGTAAGCTAAAACATGTCTGAACTGGTGAATGTGGGAGGGGGGAGTCCAGAATGACAAAGTCTCTTAGAAACCATAAAGAACATGGAAGTGACTGGATATTTTTAGCCTGAAGAAAAGAAAATGGAAGATGGACATGATAACTCTCTCCAAGTAGTTAAGTAGCTCTCATGTGGAAAAAGGATTGGGTTTATATTATGCATCCCCAAAGGATAGAATCAGGATTAATGGGCAGAAGCTTCAAAAAGCAAGATTTTAGCTTAGAATAAAGATCTTAATGATGATAGCTATTAAAAAATGGAACAGGCTGCTTTGTAGGAAACCTCCTATTTACTGAACCTAGATCACTTAGTCATAGAGCTAGTTCTAAAGCCCTGGTCTCCTGATACCCAGTGCACTTTTCTGACCACAGCACACTGCCTAGAATTTCCATTTATCAATATCTCTCTTAGAAAGCAGTGCAGCCTAAAACAAGCAGCTGAATCTTCTCTACTGAATCACACTGGAAAGTGCCCTGGATGGAGAGGCCAGGACATTTGCATTCTAGTCTAGCTTTTGCTACTTACTGGCTAGCTATATGATCTTGGTTAAGTCACTTTACTCCTCTGAGCTTCAGTGACCCTTGGTGTCCTATAACTTATATGCAGCTGTTTCCCAAGGAACATAATGAAGACTTCTTAGCTTCTGTCTGGGGTCATATTGAACAAATGGAGTAAGAGTCAACTTCTAGAAACCACAAGTCAACTTTTACAGGCATCTGGAAATATAGCAGTCTTCTCCATATGACAAGTACTTTAATCCTACCCTTTGTCTTCAAGGAATTAGGAAGCAAAACCTCTTCTGTGCTCTGACTAGTCAGTGTCAGAGAAATGGAGTAAAAGGTGGCAATATGTTAGATAGGGCTATTGATCCTTGAGGTTATAATTAACCTGCCAAGAGTTTTGTTTCCCAAGGAAGGTGAGAAATACCCTGAGGGCTTTGGTTAGTTTTGGCAGATAGAACACTAGTTATGCAAGCCTTATCTGAGGCAATGAAAAATAAATCAATGGAATGAAAAGTGGAGTCTTGGAGCATAAGAAGTTGGCTAGCTGCTGTGGTGTCACAAGATGAACACGTGGTCATCTCCCAGACTCTGAGGCTTGAAAGGTCCTTAGATATCAAATCCAATCTGTTAGCCAGATATGTGAACCTCCTGCACTGTCTCTGAGAGATTATCATCCAACTCCTCTCAAAGACAACTGAGTCACTTATGTCTATGCAATTTCTGAGACATTTCTTATTATTAGAAAGGTTTTTTTTCTCCCTATAGCCAATATGAAACCTGTTTCCCTATAACTTTACAGAATCATAGTTTTTTGCCCCCTAAAATTATCTGTTGGAAAACTTTTCTTTAAAAATTTTCTGGCAATATAACTTCACACTCAAGACTTTATCTGGTGCGATTTCAAAACAAAGTTATAACTTTAAGTAACATAGGACTGAAGGGGGTAGGAGGAAGGCATAAGGAAGTCTGAACGATTTTACATTCTGTAGCATTTTTTTCATGTTCATTTTCTTTATTTCTCCATTAGGGAAACACAGAATCTCAGAGATAGAACAAAAGGTCCTCAGTGACTGACTAGTACAGTCATGGCTGAAAAAAAGATTTCCTTCTCTGGCAAATGGTCATTCTGCTTTTGATTGAAGCCCAGGAAAGTAATAGCTTCTAGGGGAAGCCTATTCCACTGTGATAGAGCCCTCATTTGTTGTTAAGCTTTTCCTATCATGAAGGCTAGATTGGCTTCATACAACTTCCACCCATGGCACCTCATTCTGTAGCCTGGGGCCAAACAGAATAAATACAACCCAGCTTCCATGGCACACCCCTCAAAATACTTAAAGATAACTATCATGTGCCTCACAAGTCTTTTCTTCTCCAGGCTAAATTTCCCCAGTTCTTTAAGCTAATCTTCAGAACACATGCCATTCTCTCTTGATTGCCAGCTTATCCATGACCTCCTTAAAAGGATGCCAAGAACTGAACATAATTCCCCAAATGTGTTTTCACCAGGGCAGAGGGCACTGAACCGATAGGTGATAACCTCCTTATTCCTGGAATCTATGCTTCTCGTAATATCCAGGCTGAGATCGCATTATCAGTTTCCACAGTACGCTCTTGACTCATACTGAGCTAAAAATCGATGAAAATCCTCAGATCTTTTTCAGGCAAACCACTGTCTAGCCATATTTCCCCTCATGTTCTCGAAAAGTTGATTTGTTTGGACTCGGAAGTAAGATGTTACATTTATCTCTACTGAATTTCATCTTGAGAGGCAGGGTAGCCTAGTGAATAAAAAACCAGCCTTGGAGCCGGGGCCACTTGGTTTCAGATTCTGCCTCTGCCTCAAACTGGCTGTGACTCTCGGCAAATCACTCAACCTTCTCGTACTATAGGTTACATTCTAAGACCACGAGGTGCAAATTTGCCTTGGTAAAGGGAGTTTTCTTACCAGGGAATTTCTATGTAAGAGCAAAATCATAAGTCCAACCCTTATCCCTTAAATTCCATTCTATTTGATTTCGCCCAATGATCTAGCCCCGGAAAAACTTTTGGAATCTTAATTCTGTCATTGGGTTAGCTATCTCTCTTAATTTTGTACCATCTGAAAATGTCATAAGTAAGCCATTTATGTACATTTATTCACATCATTGATAAAAATGCTAAAAGAACACAGAGGCTCAGTCCCTTGAGCTGGCCCACGTCCACATTCCACTTGACCTGTTGGTGCTTCCTGAATACCTGAACTATGTCACAGTTTTTTATCACTGGTTCAGACAATAAGTCTTGAGTCCTTCCTGTCCAGGCAGGAACTAGCACCCAAGCCCATAGCGGGTAACTATGGCAAATAGTCATTTCTGCTGAGGGAAGATGAGAAGAATGCTGAAATGCAAAGGACAAGAGGTTGGAAGAGCTGACCAATTTTATCTGGACCTGTGTAATGTCATGAAAAATCCTTCTTTTCCATAAGAATAATATAAAATACATTATTAACCACTCTGTTAACCTCTGACTAAAGGTCTTGAGGAATTTGAGCTCCTGGTAAGGTATCTGGAAAGGCCAAAAGCATTGTGGACAAATAGGGTGTCCCCCAATTCCACATACATGGCTAATCTAGGGTACTATCTGGCGTGTGATGGGGAGGGAAAGAAGGTGATCAAGAAGGAGCAAAGGCTCTGAGTACCTTGTGTCAAAACATCCATAAATATAATGGGGATTATGAAGCCCAGATTACCAACCATAAGCAGAAGAAGCTTCTTCCTTTCATATGAGGATGGTCTCAGTGCCACAAATTTCCAGAAGAAGGAACTGGGGCACATCCAGAGAAAGTTCCTTAAAGGGAAAATGAAGATGAGGACTCTGAGGATTTATACAATGATGAAGACTGGGTTCAGAATCTACTTCCTCAGACTCTGGCTCAAAGAAGGAGGATAGGGAATATACCTTACTGGCTTTGAATTGAATTCCCTTGAAAAAGGGAGCATCACAGACAAAAAGGCTACAGAGAAGTGAGAGGATAAAGCACAATTAAAAAACCAAGCACCTAGATGAAGAGGAAGATGGGGGGAGGAGGAGGGTAATGAAGGCAGTGAGTGGGAGAAGGTTCGAGGAGGAGCACCATAGGTCAAGGAGAAGCCTAAAATATTTGCCAACAGAACAAAGATTGTCCATGCAAGTGTAGTCAAGAAAATGAAAGAGATGCTGCAAGCTTATGGCAAGAAAGGAACCGATCGTGTAGGCCAAATTGAGCTGTTTCAACTGCTGGTTCAGATCACAGAAGAAAATAATCTAAAGGGATGGATGAATCAGATTGGTTAAGAGCAGATCCAATGTCACTGCTTCCCTCTGTGGCTACCGCCCCAGCCCAGCCACATCCACAAAACCAGAGACGTGTCAGGAGTGCTCACACTGCATCAATGAACTGGTGTCCATCTTGTCTGAGAACCCCAACATCTTTGCTGGAGAACATCTCCTGGAAGAGAATGAGAACTCTAACTTTGAGCAGCCTCTTTGCGTTTATGACTGTATCCTGACTCTGGGGGAAAGGCTCTTTTTCCAATATCTTTTTCCAAGATCAGATCCTTGTTCCAAAGAAAATGTGGAGCATCTGAAAGGTGAGGACCATGTCTGTGCCCCCATCAAGCATGTTCAGAGCTATCTACGGGAAAGAGGAACAACCAGGGAGATCTGACCTATCTACCTTCATATTGTGCTCCCTGCCTACTAAAAGTATGACTCTAAGGCTCATCAGTGGCAGCTTGCTCTCTCTGAAGGATTCTTAAAGTCAGAGTTGAAAATGAGAGGCAGGATTCAGCTGTGCAGCCAGAGAGGTTTTGTAAACACATGTAAGACAAACATGGGACAGACTGAGATCTGCCCTATCTCCTACCATGACATTCACTCTGCTGGTAGCAGGCTTGGGACCTCATGCTCAGGAGCCACCTCCAGGATAACATTCAGCACTCCCATGCAGATACTTTATAATTGTAGCATAGTACAATTGGGTATCTGTGCCATGGATGCACACAATGCCCTCCCAGACATTCAGTGCAGTGACCGTACTAAGGAGCTCCTGGGGCAGGGGTCTACTGTTCAGAAACCTGCAGAAGCAAGAGGAGTTGGAGTATTAGTGCTGAGTGCCCTTCCACTTGAATGTCAACCTGAAGCTGCTTAAATGTGTCTATTGGGTATCTGCCAGGCTTCTGGAGATCCCATATATGGCAGCCCATGAAAATGATGCCTGCAGTCATATATTCAGCAAACACAATTTCACCATCAACTGCAAATGGGAGAGTGGCAGCCCTTACTCAATCTTCTCTAAGTCAGTGAGGGAACATGTAGCAGTAGCTGCTTAAGTTATGAAGATGGGTGACCAGAATACCTGACACACATTTATTATTAATAAGCAGATGAATGGGAAAATCGGGAATTTGTTCCCTGAGGTCAACCAAGCCCGTACCATACTAGTTAGATATACGTAGGGAGAGTCGTTGCGTACCTATCTTTTCACCTACAGCAGTGTCTAAGACTCTATTAACATGGAGATATTGTCTGATATGTTCCAGGTGTATCTGTCCACTATTTACTTTACAATCAGCAAGACTGTCAGTGAATAACTTATGGCCTCTCTGGACCAGCCACCAGCTGGCAGAAAAACTACGTAGCTTGTTGGAAAACAATGAGGGCATCTTCAACCATAAGCAGGGTACCTATAAAAGTTATTTTAGAGACCAGAGAGATGGCAATTAAGGAAATGAGGAGCCTACCTGCTTTGGGTAGGCTACTGCCAGCAGCAATCACAGACCTCCTACTGACCTCTTCAGGGCATGCAATCTCTGAAATGTAATATTCATCCAGAATAATTAAAAGTCTAAATTAGGTAGACATGGAAAAAAAAAAAAAACAGCAACAACACAGAGCCAAGTACAGATTCCTGGAGCATTCCATTAAAGACTTCTGACCAAAATGACAATAAGTCATTAATAACTTTTTCTGGCATCTATTAATTGAACCAGTAATGAAACTATCTAATTATATGATTATCTAAACCATGCTTCCTTCTTTTCCATAAGAATAATATAAAATACATTATTAACCACTCTGTTAAAATCTAGGTAAACCATAGTCACAGAATTCCCTTATATATAAGTTTATCAAACGTTATTTTTTTTTTTGCTTTTTGAAGGGGGAAGGTAGGGCAATTGGGGTTAAGTGACTTGCCCAAGGTCACATGGCTAGTAAGTGTTAAGTGACTGAGGCTGGATTTGAACTCAGGTCCTCCTGACTCCAGGGCTGGTGCTCTATTCACTGCACCTCCTAGCCTCCACAGCAAGCTTGATTTTAAAACAAGTAAGGTTAGTCAGCCATGACTGGTGCTTGATAAATCTATGCTGACTGCTTCCTTTTCTAAATATTTACTAACCATCTCTTTACTGACCAAGAATTTGGCCAGAAACTGAAGTCAAGCTCATTGGTTTACAGTTTGCTGATGTCATTCTCTTAAGCCTAAAAAAAATGAGACATTTGCCCTCTCCTGCCTTGCATTACCTCTTGTGTTTCCACCAGCCTTTCAAAGATCACTGATGTTGGTGCAGCAATGCCATCTGCCAGGTGTTTCAGGACCCGACAGTTTGAACTCACCAAGAACAGCTATGTCTTCTCTTATCTCCATCTTTACCTTGGGCATCACCTCCCTTTTAGTAATATTTGTTCAGTCTTTTCCATTCCAAAGAATGTTTATTCTAGGCAGAAAAAAATAAAGAATTGTTTTTTAAATTAATTTATTAGTTTAGTTTCAGTTAACAAGATTCAATTCCATAGTTCCTTGATTTTCAAATTTCCTTTACTTCCCTCCCCCCTCCCCCCATGACAGCATATAGTCCAGTATAGGATCTGCAAATACATTCATATTAGACATTATTCCAATTACAAGGGCATATTGTACTAGGTGGGATGAAAGATGGTAAAGAAGAAATAAAACCAAACAATGAAAAGAAAAGGATCATTTAGTTTGCTCCCATCAGGATTCAGGCTCAGTTCTTTCTAGTTATATCTCTGGATGGTGCATTTCTCTCTTTCTTGAGTCTTTCACAGTTAACTTATATCACTGCATTGCTGAAAAGAGTCCAGTCTGTCATAGTTGGTCATCACACATATGATATGTCTGTGATTGTATACAAATTTCTTCTGATTCTACTCTTCTCGCTCACCATCAGTTTGTATAAGTCTCTCCAGGTAATTATGAAATCCATCACCTCCTCATTTCTTATAGCACAATAATATTCCATTACATTCATATACCACAACTTGTTTAGCCATTCCCCAATTGATGGGCACCCCTTTAGTTTCCAATTCTTTGCAACCACAAAAAGGGCTGCTATAAATATTTTTGTACATATGGGTCTTCCTCCACTTCTATGACCTCTTTGGGATATAACCCTAGAAGTGGTATTGTTGGGTCAAAGGGTATGAAATTATTTATAGTCCTTTGGGCATAATTCCAGATTACTCTCCAGAATGGTTGGATGAGTTCACAACTCCACCAGCAATGTATTAGTGTTCCAATTTGTCCACATCCTCTCCAGCATTTGTCACTTTCTTCTTTTGTCATCTTAGCCAATCTGACTGGAGAGACGTGGTATCTCAGAGTTGTTTTGATTTGCATTTCTCTAATCAATAGCGGTTTAGAGCATTTCTTCATATGCTTACAGATATCTTTAATTTCTTTCTCTGAAAACTTCCTGTTCATATCCTTTGACCATTTATCGATTGGGGAATGACTTGTATTCATATAGATTTGGCCCAATTCTCTATAAATTTTAGAGATGAATCCTTTATCAGAGACACAAGTTGTAAAAAATCTTTCCCAATTTCCTACCTCCCTCTTGATCTTGGTTACATTGGCTTTGTTTATACAGAAGCTTTTCAAATTAATGTAATCAAAATTATCCATTTTGCATTTTATAATGCTCTCTAATTCTTGTCTGGTCCCAAAGTCTTCCCCTCTCCACAGATCTGTCAGGTAAACTATTCCTTGCTTTCCCAAATTGCTTACAGTATCATCCTTTACGCCTAGATCATGCACCTATTTAGACTTGATTTTGGTATATGGTGTTAGATAACAATCTATGCCGTTTCTGCCATACTGTATTCCAGTTTTCCCAGCAGTTTTTGTCAAATAGTGCATTCTTATCCCCAAAACTGGGGTCTTTGGGTTTACTGAACAATAGATTACTATATTCATTAACTGCTGGGTCTCCTGCACCTAATCTATTCCATTGATCCACTACTCTAACCTCTGTCAGTACCAAGCAGTTTTGGTGACTGCTGCTATATAATACAGATTAAGATCTGGCATAGCTAGTCCACCTTCCCTAGCATTTATTTTCATTAATTTCCTTGATATTCTAGACCATTTGTTTTTCCAAATAAATTTTGTTACTATTTTGTCAAACTCTAAAAAGTAGTTTTTTTGGCAAATTGATTGGTATGGCACTAAATACATAGTTTAGTTTGGGTAAAATTGTCATTTTTATTATATTAGCTCAACCCAGCCACAAGCAATTGATATTTTTCCAACTATTTAGATCCGATTTTATTTGTGTGAGAAGTGTTTTGTAGTTGTGATCATATAGATTCTGGGTTTGTTTTGGCAAGTAGATTCCCAAATATTTTATAATGTCTACAGTGACTTTAAATGGGATTTCTCTTTCTATCTCTTGCTGTTGAGTTTCATTAGAGATATATAGGAATGCTGAGGATTTGTGTGGGTTTTCTTTTATATCCTGCAACTTTGCCAAATTTACTTATTGTCTCAAGTAGTTTTTTACTTGATTCTCTAGGATTCTCTAAGTATATCATCATATCATCTGCAAAGAGTGATAGCTTGGTCACTTCTTTGCCTAATTTGATTCCTTTGATTTCTTTTTCTCCTCTAATTGCTACTGCTAGTGTTTCTAGTACCAGATTGAATAAGAGGGGTGATAATGGACACCCTTGTTTCACTCCTGATCTTATTGGAAAGGCTTCTAGTTTATCCCCATTGCATATAATACTTGCTCATGGTTTTAAATAGATGCTTTCAACTATTTTAAGGAAGGCTCCATTTATTCCTATACTTTCTAATATTTTTAATAGGAATGGTTGTTGTACTTTGTCAAAAGCCTTTTCTGCATCTATTGAGATGATCATGTGGTTTCTGCTAGTTTTATTGTTGATATGCTCAATTATACTGATGGTTTTCCTAATATTAAACCATCCTTGCATTCCTGGAATGAATCCTACCTGATCAGGGTGTATTATTTTTGTGATAAGTTGTTGGAGTCTTTTGGCTAATATTTTATTTAGAATTTTTGCATCTAAATTCATGAGGGAAATTGGTCTATAATTTTCTTTCTCTGTTTTATCTCTTCCTGATTTAGGAATCAGTACCATATTTGTGTCATAGAAAGAGTTTGGTAGGACTCCTTCTTCACTAATTTTCCCAAATAGTTTGTAGGGTATTGGAATCAATTGTTCTTTAAATGTTTGATAGAATTCACTAGTAAACCCATCTGGCCCTGGAGAGTTTTTCCTAGGGAGTTCATTGATGGCTTGTTTGATTTCTTTTTCTGAGATGGGGTTATTTAGGTAATTCACTTCCTCTTCAGTTAATCTGGGCAACTTGTGATTTTGTATATATTCATCCATTTCACTAAGATTGTCATATTTATGTGCATACAATTGAGAAAATAATTCCTCATTATTTTTTTGATTTCCTCTTCATTAGAGGTAGATTCATCCTTTTTATTTTTGATACTCATAATTTGGTTTTAAATTCTTGGGGAGGAGCCAAGATGGCGGAAAGCAAGCACTAACCTCACTGAGCTCCACGGTCACTAAGTCTCAAAGGGTGAATCTGAGTAGATTCCGGAGTGACGGAGCCCCCTGGAAGATGGAGCATGGCAGAGTCCAGCCCAGGAGAGACAACTTAAGAATTATTGGTCTACCAGAAAGCCATGATGAAAAAATAAAGAATTGTTTCACCCTTTTTTCTAGGATTCTATCCACCTCCAAGCAACAGTTCTATCCTTTTTTTGACTCTTTTCTCAAATAGAGTTTGAAAAAATCCAACTCAGAGGCTGAAAAAACGCAAGCCATACCCATTTTGCAGATAACCATAAGTTCATTCTGAACATTTTCACTTTTGACATTCTTAGAGAATCATGACATACATTTGTATTCATTCACTGTTGCCTGCCCGTATTTCTATTTTCTGTATATGCCTCTTAAAATTTTAAGGTGGTTCATGATATCTCTGTGTACCACATCTAGTAGCTCCCCTTTTTCTACTTATCAGAATTATTTTTTCCATATGTCTTCTAAATTTTATTCTTGAGACTTTCTCATCCTTCTTGGGATACCTTCCCCTGCAGACTTTTAGTCAGTGAAATCTCTCCTAACCTTCCTCTGAAATCTTTGACACCTGGTGTCACTAAATTTAGGGTTTTCCTTCCCCTATCATAAAATGGAGTGGTCATTTTGGCCAAGGGTCCTATCATTCCTACCAAGGAACATGTTCCTCCATGTTGACAAGAATCAGATCCAGCATACAATTTCCCCTTTTTGCTCCCTTACCTTTGGAAGGAGGAAATTATCACTAAGGCAAGTCAAGAAATTATTAGCTGCTTTGCTTTTGGCAGAGAGGGAGCTCCAGCAGATGGTCAGATAATTGAAGTCTTCCATCGCTGTGATATCATGCCTGTGTGCCAAACTTATGATCTATTTCCCTAAGTCTTCATCTCATTCCTTTTTCTGTCTAAATGGTCTGAAGTACACAGTGATGATAAGATTGCTGCCGTTTCTGCCTCCATTGATCTTTATGTAAATACACTCCATTACTAACTTCCTACCTTTAGTGCCTAGATTTCATAACATGAGTAAATCTTCTTAATAGTCACTTCACTACCTCTTCTTTTATTTAATGCTGTTTTTGTTTAATAAAAATATTCCTCTCCAAACCACAGTCCTTTTATGAGTTTCATTCAATTCAATAAATATTTATTAAGTACCTAATACATGCAAGGCATTGAGAATACAAAGACAAAATCAGAAACAGTACCTGCCCTCCAGGGGCTTACATTCTACTAGTGGAATACAACATTTGTATTACATATAACCCAGAATGCTAAAACCTAGATTTTCTCCATCTTCATCTCCCACTTATCCCCTCCAGAATTTGTTAATGAGTACCTTGTAGGAGAAGCATTTGGGGGAATGGAGAAGGGAAATATTTATTAAGCATTTACTATTTGCCATGCACTGTGCTAAGTGCTTTAAAATATTATCTCATTTGATTTGATGAGTTAAATGTACCTGCTCAGGTGGCTTGTACAGGGGAAGGGGGATTATTGAATTTCAAGTTCCTGGATCCCTTCTACCTTTCTGTTTTTCTTCTGAACACATATCAGACATCAGAGAATTTTGAGTAGATTTTCCCAGACTGAAATATGGAAACACTATCAGGAGAGTGGGGGAATATCAGGAATTTCTGCTGGAAGACATGGCAGAAAAAGATTTATGCCTGGCCACGTGGTCTAGGACAGAGTTCATGAACAATATTTCTGAACTTGAAATCTCAAAGTGTGTGTATGTGGGGGGGATTATACAGGGGGAATAGTTTGGTAGAGGGAGAGCAATGATTTAAATTTCCCCAAAAGCATGATTCTGGAATCCAGACTTCTAGAAGAGAAGAGAGGTTTCTTTGGCAGCATCAGTTTTGGAGTTGACTCAAAAGTAATAAAATTTCCAAGAGTAAAAAGATCCAACCTATCTAGAGAGACAATTCCAAAATTGCATGCCCCTTGGCAAAAAAAGAGGATAGCTCACATGACCCAATGTCTGGAAGATCAGCAAAGGGCCTAAAGTCATGACATAGGAGACCAATAAGTTGGGATCTTGCTACTGCCATTCCCCAATGCAGTGACTCATTCAGACAGTACAGGTCCAATGGGAAGAGAGTTTCTTGTTCAGAAGTCCCAAAGTGTATTCACTTTCTAAAGAGAGTCTAAACTATGGGGCAGCTCTCCTATGTGAGCCCCAAGTTTGTATAGATGCCGGGTCATGAATTACATGCATAAAGGTATCCTAGCTAGACCCAATGTGAGCATCAAACTCCTAATAGCAGATATAGGAAAGCCTTTATTCCACTCTACAGAAAATTCAAAACAACAGAAGCTAGTTATAGTAACCCACAAATGATTGGAGATATGCATAATTCTCCCTCCTACTCATCAAAAATGAGCCCTCTTTTCCAATAGGGACCTTTACAATCTTCCATTATATAATGGCAGACTATTGTTTAGAATTTCTCTAGAAAGGGAACAAGCCTGCATTTGCTAGAGAGTAGACCACACCTGTTACCTGTTCTCAGTGATGGCCAGGAGTTAACATTTGCCTCTTTACTTTAAACCTTCTAGTTTCATCTTACTTGTTAGTCTTACTTTGTACATACATATATAGATATAAAATAATGCATGCGTATGTATGTATATATAGACATATACACACAATATATACACATATGCATATATAATTGTATATATAATTACATATGCACTTAGAATATATATTAGATAATATATATGAATATAATATAAATACATAAATGTATACATGCACATATATATATATATATAATGCTGTTCTTTCATCTGACAGCTCCTCAAATATTTGAAGACAATAGTCATGCATGCTTCCCGTCTGCTCCCCCTGCTCCCACCACACACACACACACACACACACACACACACACACACACACACACACACTCTCTCTCTCTCTCTCTCTCTCTCTCTCTCTCTCTCTCTCTCTCTCTCTCTCTCACACACTTAGTCTTCTCTCTCTAAAAGTCCTAAGTTCCTTAATCATTCATAATATGATCTGGTTTTTAAACTGTTTATCATTCTGGTTCCCTACTCTTAATACTCTCCAATTTGTCAGTGTTGCTCTTAAAATGTATTTCCTAGAAATAAAGGCAATAATTCAAACATGGCCTGACCAGAACAAATTACACTATAACTCTTACTTTCCTTGGTCAGGACCCTCTCCTACTTCTGGCACACTACCTTGTGCATCATAGGTATATGATAAATATTTGTTGAATTAAGTTGATTTCAGTGGGATTTTTACATTCATATCACACTGCTAATTCAAAATGAGTGTGCAGCACATTAAAATTACTGAGTCATTTATACAAATGTGTGTTGTTGAAGAAAAATATTTTTAAAGATGTATTCTACATTTTAGGTACAAATCTTTCAGAAACAAATTCATTTAACATTAATTGGGGAAGAACCAAGATGGTAGAGTAGCAGGAAGCAATACTACAAGGCCTTTCCCTTCTAACTCTGCCAAACAGATTTAGAAACTATACCAGACCAAATCCTAATGGGGAAATCTAAGAAAAAGTCACTGTGAGTCCTTTTTCTAGTCTGTGGACCCTGAGAATGGGTCTGGTTAGGAGGTTACATGGAGATTCCAGCACAGGGAGAGAATGTAAGGAAAGGTTGTGCATTGTGGCAAATAGAAGGATCAGATCCAAACTGGAACACCTCAATGGAGACAAGTGCTAACTGGCAGCTTCGTCACTCATTACCCAGGTCTGGGTGTATTGATCTAGAGCAAAATGAAGAAGGCACATATGCCCTGCCCCCAGCACAGGCCCCAGTCTATGTATCAAGAGAGCATCAGATTCAGAAACAAGAAGTGGGGGTATAGCTCAGATCACAGGAGCAGATCAGCTGTTAGACCAGGCTAAAGCCTGCATAGGAATAACCAGGGCATGAATTCCAGACCAAAGGGGAATCTGTAATTCTGAACCAGTAGGTCTTCCCAAGTAGGCTGCTAGTAGTTAAGTCCAACAGGATACTACTCTTACTCAAATCTAAACTTAGTTCAAGAGCTTATAGATCTTAAACCAGGGAAATAGAAATCAGACTTCACCCTAGGTTAGACCACTATAGGAGCACTCAGAACTTGCAAGTCCCCAGAGTGAGCTGTCCCTGAAATCCTGAAACAAGACCATAGTCAATGTCTAAGGAAAGCAGCTATTGCTGAACTGTCCCAGACCTTTCCACCAAAAGAAGTTAAAAAGTAGGCTGGAAAAATGACCAAATGCTAAAAAGAATTTCGCCATTACATTAACAGCTAATGCTGCAGACACAAATTCAAAAGAAGAGAATGACTTCAAAACATCCACAAGCAAAGTCTAAAAAACAAAACAAAACTCAGGTTATGGTATGTAAATGTGATGGAACTCTGTTGTGCTATAAGAAATTATGAAGGAAATGGTTTCAGAGAGACCTGGGAAGATTTTTTATGAACTGATGCATATTGAAATGATCAGAGGGGCGGCTAGGTGGCACAGTGAGTAAGAGCGCCAGCCTTGGAGTTGGGATGACCTGAGATCGAATCCGGCCTCAGAAAATGAGCACCCACACATAAATAATGACTAGCCGTGTAACCTTGAGCAAGTTACTTAACCCCAATTGCTTAAAAAAATAGAAATGATCAGAAACAGGAGAATGATTTGTATAATGACAATATTATAAAGAATGAAAAGAATTAAGAACTATGATCCATTGAAGCAGTGACCATGATTCCAGGGGACTAATGACAAAACATGCTACTCTCTACTAATAGAGAAGTAAAGGGCTCAGAGTGAAGAATGAGCCATGTTTTTGGACATGGCCAGTTATGGAACTCTGTTTAGCTTGACTTTATATGTGATGTGGGATGTGATCAGCATTACTAAAATGGGTTCCCATAATGATAAGATCATGGCTTAATCCAAATAATAAAGTACCCTTTTTATTTTTTGTAGCAATAACATATGTTCTTATGGTAACAGTCAAAATACAATTATTATGGCTTAATTTTATTTATTAAATTTATTTATTCATCTTGGCTAACCCATACTAATTGAAACATTTCTTGTTTTTGTTGAGTTGTTTCAATTATGTTTGATTCTTCATAACCCCATTTGGAGTTTTCTTGGCAAAGATACTAGAGTGGTATTTGCCATTTCCTTCTCTAGCTCATTTTACAGATGAGGAAACTGAGGCAAACCAGGTTAAGTGACTTGCCCAGGGTCACACAGCTAGGAAGTGTCCGAGTCTGGATTTGAATTCAGGAAGATTAATCTTCCCGATTCTGAGACCCGATTCCTATCTACTGTGTCACCTAGCTGCCCTTAGCCTCTCTGATAAAATAAAGAGGTTAGACTACAATCTCAAAGATCCTCCCCAAAGCTCAAATTCGATTCCTTGTATAACAAAGACCTTCTTGACTAGTCAGAGATTATGCTGAAATCTACATGCTACAGTTCAGAAGAATTTTTCAGTGACCTCTTTGGCAAGACGCTTTGCATTTCCCTTAGTCTCATCCCTTTATGAAAAATCCTCTCAGATCCCAGGGATAAAGGTAGATATTGCTACTGCCAGTGGATGAAATTCAAAAGCTGTGTAAGAGAGGAAAGAGGGTTTTTTTTGTTTGTTTTCTTTCCTTTCTTTAGTTTAACTTCTGACTGATTTAAACATTTCTTGGAATTTTCCTGGAAACTCCCAAGTTTAATTTGGAAGATAGTCGTGGAGCAAAGATTCTGCCGAGTACATAATGGGAACCCATAGTAGCTAATGAGTGGCTTTAAATTACCAGGAAATGAGGAAGAAAAATTCCAATTTGAGAGGAAATAAAATATAATCTCAAAACATTTCCATTTATTTGGAATCCAGAATCTATACTTGGAAGTTGTTGAGTGTTCTGTTGTTTGGTTTGTTTGTTTTTTTTTTTTTGATAAAACTGTCCCTGCATATTTAAGAATGATTTTTTGCTTTTCCTGGAAAAAAAGGGTAGAAGTGACAAGCTGCCTAAAGCTCTTGTCTCCAAAGAGCCCCTATTCTACACCTCTTTCTTTTACTTAGACTATTTCAGTCCTCCATGAGTTTGCAATTTCATCACAATGAGGCCTCTTATCACCAAAGTCCATAACAAGCCTGTGATAACTTAGTCCTATAAATGATCTTCAGGAGTGATTGTGGCCAGGTGGTAGCAACTGCCAGGGCTTTTGTTGCTTTGGATAGCCTTTTGGAATCCATGGTGGTTTCCACATTACACTGACTGAAGCAGCAGTTCACCCTAGGCTTCCAACAAAGCCTTTTCTGTATTTTGCATAGAGTTGCTTAGGAGTAACTCCAGTGACGGAGATAACTGCTGACACAAGACTGTGTGCCTGGATTAGGGGCGAGGTTGATATAAGAACCTTGGAGAAAAGAGACATTCTTACTTTGTGAGGGAACTTGTGGTGCTAACCTCTCTTCTAACCAAATCCCAGTACCCTGACACGTGCAGCCTGGTCTCAGCATTCTTTCCACCCCTAAGCAACAGCAAGCAAAATGCCCCAGGTGACTTAGCTAGAAACCTGGGTTATAGCAGTAAAAGAAGATAATTAGAGAACTATAATCCCCTTACTTATGTATGTATGTCCAGATCTGTGATTTCATCCCTAAATGGTTTTATAAAGTTGTTTAGGGAATAACACAGCTAGTAAGTGTCAGAAACAGGGAGAACTTGTACTCAAGCTCTTCCTCATTCCAGGCTCAATTCTTTTATTATTTTCTTTGCCTTTTTTTTTCAGAGGGGGGAAAGCAGGGCAATTCAGGTTAAGTGACTTGCCCACAGTCACACAGCTAGTAAGTGTTAAGTGTCTGAGGTCGGATTTGAACTCAGGTCCTCCTGACTCTAGGGCTGGTGCTCTATTTACTGCCCCTGGGATCAAGTCTTTTATCTACTATGCCAGATGGCCTCTCACTGTCCCAATTCCAACTTATAAAAGAAATAACATAACAAAATATGACATATTATTCAATATTATCTTCCTAATTTCTTTTTTTCTTCATAATATTTTTCTATTCCAAAGGTAAAATATTCCATATAGTTCCCTATACCTATGGGAGTACAAATCTGGTTCAAAAAAGTTTTTTTTTCTATTTTTAGGATACTTCTTGAGGAACTGTAAAATAAGTTCTCGGGTAAGAATCTACATCACATCCCCATAAAAATTCAGCATGTATACCTTAATTTGCACATTCACTGAACAAAACATTCGGTTTGATATCTACAAATAAAACTCAGGTTGGGGTGGTATGTTTATACTGAAATGTGTTTGACACTTGGTAAGTAGTTCATTACAATGAGAATCTATTAAAGAGTAAGATTGTTGTTGTTTTTTTTAGTGCTTCATCAGTCAGTAATTGTCCTGAGGCATTAAATGATCTCTTCCTGGCCATGTTAACCACAGGTATCTCTCTTCTTGCTGGGGTGGTTCTTAATTATTGAACTTGACCTCCACTTGCCAACAGATAACACAATCACTTGCTCCCTGGCATAATGGGCCCTGAGACAATACATATGGGGGCCTGCTCAGAGAGAGAAAATGCCTTAAAAGGATAGGATGCAGCACAAACATTAAGGGGAAAACCATCCTTCAAGAATGTTATCTTATTACTAAGACAAAAGCATGAGCAAAGCAGAGTTTCACTACATTCATCTTGCAAACTAGCTATGTATAGCCATCGACTCTTCCCAGAAGCACATCTTTCCATGGGGAAAGGCTGAATTTCTGACAAGTAGTTTTGTGAGAGCAGCTATCCCAATTTATAAAGGACTGGGGACGGGTGGCTACAATCTTTTCCTGAATACCTTCCCAGGAAAGATGTTTCTTGCCTGTCTGTCTGCTTAAGATCTCTCAAGAAAGTGAGCAAAAGGATCCAATTCCCATAATAATAAAATCTACAAGATGGTCGAAATCCTTTTCATTTCTATTTCTTGGACCCTTTTGCCTAGCAGCAGGCACCTACAAAGCCGGGGGATGAAGGCTGGACCAGGAACCAACTGACTACAATCTCCCTATGATTTAGTAAAAGATCTTCCAGAGTTGCTATGGATGAAAAGTGCATTATCTGCAGCTTAACCTGTTGGTGGGGCCTGTCTGATTCCTGATTCCGACATTTAGCAATTGCATGAGCCTAGGAAAGTTGTTCAACCTCTCCGTGCCTAGGTTGCCTCCACTGTGGTAAAGGGAACTTTTAGGAGACTCCTCTACCAGTACAGGGCAGCCCCTGCTCTGCTATTTGGGCTTACAGAGCTGCCTGGGGCACTGAGAGTTGGAGTGATATACCCAGGGTCACACAGCCAGTATGTTAGTCAAGAATGACTTGAACCAAAAAATTCCTAACTCAGAAGCCAGCTTTCTCTCCACTATGTCAGGCTGCCTCCCCATAGTATCGGCCCCATCTAGAAAATGGGAATAATAATAATAAAAATAATAAATTATAATAATATAAATAATAAATACATCAGTCCTTCTGTCAGGAAAGTGTTCTGTGTAAATGAGCACCAGCATTGCACCATGGAAGATGAGCCGGCCTTGGAGCCCCCGAGTCTTGGCTGTGACACTGACGGTGCAACCTTTGGCACATCATTTTAGTTTTCAAGAAGTTAACTATGCAACTCTCTAAGATAATTAATTTTAGAGAAGGTGATGAGCCACGATGGTGATTGGAGTTTTTTCCCTTAAGAATTTGCCATATTATAGGTCTAGTCCCTATTTCCAGTGATTTGTTTGTTACTATTTATAATGGAATGTATACTATTTACTATACTACTGTTAGTTTGTTACCATTTCAAATAATTGAGCAAAGAGTATGGGGTGGTAGAAAGACTATAGGCCTGGGCATCAAGATACCTGGGTTCTACTCTCAGATCTGCCACTAACCTATATAATCTAGACAAATCACTTCGGCTCTCAGTGTTATCATCTGTTAAATGGGAATAATAATGCCTGTCCTCTAGACTTCATAGAGCAGCAAGGATCAAATAAGATCATGAGTATGGGTGGTTTTTTGTTTAATAGTAGTCCTTTCCACATCATGGGATCATAAATAGGCAGGGATAGAAAGGGACCTTATTTATGACAGAGTTCCAACCCCTTCACCAGAGAGGCTAGTAAACTAAAGTTTAGAGATTTGTGCAAGGCTGAATAGACAGTTAATATAAAAAGTGGGACTTGAGCTGAAGCCTTCTGAATTCTAATCTAATCCTTCTTCCCTTGTATTATATAGCTCAATCAGTGAATCATCTATAGAAACACAAAGGTTTTGATCACATGGAGATTTTCATTGTAATAAAACTTAATCAAATACATAATTCTGGATCTGCCATTTACTAGATGGATGAACTATGGGAAATCTTTTCCCTCCCTGGGTTAGTTTCCTATTCAAAAATGAGGTAGTCAAACTACATGGCTTCCATGGCCCTTTCCAGTTGTAGAACCCTGAATTGATTGAAGCTCCTAGGACTGACTGATTCAATTTGACCTATATATGAAAAGGCTTATGCTGGGAATGTAAGAGGTTGCCATCTGACTAAGTAGAAAAGCTCTATGATCCTTTTTACACACTTCACTTATTTAGGAAGCATCAATTTTCAGAAGAATCAATGGTACCTTATAGGCATCCTACAATGAATTCTTCCCAACAATCCAGTCTGTCATGACAGTCCATGGCATAGCCCTTAGGAACATTCATAAGGGCACTCAATCAGTCTTGCTTAGAAAGAGGGAAATTAAAGCTTTTACAGCAAGGGAGATTGAGCACTACAGTGGCAGGATCCAACAATACCTCAGTAAAATCCTTTGAATTATAATCTACCAGCTGATTCTAAAACTTTCCTTTCATCCCTGGTAATATCTTTCAAATTCTCTCTTGTCAGTTGTTCCCTGCAAGACATGGAAGAAACTCATCATTTAAAAAGTCTGTATATGCTTACAGAGACAGTAAAAAAAAAGAAAGGGGGGATCTAAAAAAAGTGATAAAGTGTTAGGGGATATTTATGTGTGTTACCTTTAGTTTTGGAAGGCTGTGAAAAGCAGGATTCCATAAACCATTGAGTTATCTTAGTTTGCCTTTTAAATCTAATAGATGGTAAACTCCTCAAGGGCAGAGACACGTTTTGCTCTTGCCTTTGTTTTCCCAGTCTGTAGCCCGATATCTGGAAGAAACACAGTAGGCACTGGATAAATGATGGTGATAAATAAATGGGTGAGGACCAAAAATGAAATTTTGATCATATTTCCCTTGGGGGCTGATTATATAGCCTAATCCAATTTTACATTATATTTCTACATTTTCAGCCCATTGTATTATATGAATTGTATTGCATTGCACTGTGTTGTATTAAAGATATTTCTCTGATTGAGGCAAGGATTTAAAAGGATTAAATTTCAAGTAAAGGCAAAATGATGTCATAACTAAAGAATTCTGGTTGGGTGATCCCTGGCAAGTTACCCAATCTCTCAGTGCCCCCAGGCAACTAAATTGCAGAGGAGGTATAGATATGTCTTTAAAGGGACCCCTAATCTGGGACTTCCCTATAGCCATAAAAGCCTATCTAGTTAAAATGCAATAAATGGATATGTATATATCTATATCTTTATCTATCTATGTATAGATATATATGTATACACACACACACACACATTCTTAGATACTTTTCTGCAAATTTATTTCTTTACTACATACATATATTCTATATAGACCTGTAAAGGTATATTAATGGAAGCTGAATGTATAGACCAGTCAGTTCTAAGAATAACTCTGTTTTTAGCTCCTGGAATTGATAGAATCTGGGGGACTTTCTAGGCAATGAATCCAGTAAATGCAACTGGATTGGAAGGCTCTTCTTTCACCTATGTGAGTAGGGGATATTTTATTGATTAGAATCCACACCTCTTCCATGTGGGGACAGGGAAGGAGGAATGATTTACATTCCATTATAAAGTGGGTAACTGACCACCGTAGCTACTAATTAACTTGGAAGCAGCCAGACAGAAGGGCTAAAGGAGTACATACTTGTTCATTGACCTCCTGTGGGTTCCCAGGGAGCCTTGTTCCCCAGGGAAGAAGAATGTGGTTCAGTTATCCTGTCCCTTTCTGGTTTGGGCTGCCTCCTGCTAGCCAGATAGAAAGGTGAAGGGGTGGGGGGGGGGAAGAGGGAGAAAAGAAGGTTAAGAGGATGAGGGGAAGGTCAGTTGTACCACAAGGAATAGTTAAAAGTGGACAAAACTGTTCTCGTTCTCTCTCTCTCTCTCTCTCTCTCTCTCTCTCTCTCTCTCTCTCTCACTCCCCCCCACCCCCCCCACCAAGGACTGAACAAGCCAGGGTGATCAATACATTTCCCACAGCTGTTTGTCCTGAATATCTTGCACCAAACCTGAACTGGAAAGGGGGTGGAGGATGGGGGAGTGGGGGAATTAGGGGTGAAAATTGCAGCACAAACTTTTAACCATTCCCCTAATTATCCCAGAGCATCTTTGCTATGGCTAAATCAATCTCAACAGGCAGCAAAGCACAGTTTTACTTAAGCAACCAATGTTGTGTTACAAGAAGGGGAGGGGAGGGGGATGCAAACCAGCCCCTTTCCAATCTTTGGATTAAAGCCTAGTGACCTTTATTCCTTCAGAAATGCAACAATACCCTCAGCGCTGCCAACTAATTTGGGCAGCAGCAGGCAAAAGGTTCAGAAATACTGCCATCTTGTGGCTTCTGAGTAGAAGTGTGGGGTCCTCTCAATGTGAAGCTGAAATGGCTTTGGATGACTCTGGACATTCCCTAAAGGAACAGGAGCTTCCTGAAGATTCACTCTAGTAAGGGTGGGGATGAGGCCACATGGAAAATAATCCTTTCATTCCCTGCTGAACACATGCTTTCAAAAGGATAGGCAAATAACTACTACTGTGAATTAAAAGCTTCTATCAGCCCCATTACTTGGCACTATGATACTAGGGTTAAGCTCCTCTCATTTTCTATCCCTACTTCTCCTGGTGGCAAACTAGCAATTTTCCTGAGGAAGATGAGAAGCTTAAAGCTATTTTCTTGGAATCCTAATCAAATACCTTGGAATTCCCTGACTACCCTGGACAGACTGGGCAAAGCCAGTCATAGAGGACCTAAAGTGTGAAAGAACTTTAAAGGTCATCTCACTCAGCCTTTGTAGAAATAAACTGCTACCCAGGGGATGAAGCAATGTTCTAAAGGGCACATGGGGGAAAAAGAAGCTCTCTGACTCTAGGTCATAGCACAGTGGGAGAAACACTGGATTTTGAATCAAAGGATCTCTGTTAGAATTACCCATGGGAGGTGGCAAAGCAACTAGACCATTCTTAGCCTCAGTTTCCTGGTCTGTAAAATGATTCTCCCACATAGAAGCCTGGCATAGATACCTAAACTAAATGGTTAGCTCCTTCATGTAAAACTGAAAATGTTTTCTTGCTATTTGAAATCAAGAACACTAAGTACTCCAGAGTTTAAACAGTCAAGGAAAGGGTAGAATGCTTGGACTGAATAGTCCTAGAACCTCAATCAGGACTTGGAAATTACCTTAGATTGTTTACTCCAACTTTTTCACCTTACACATAAGGAAACTAAAGTCAATTCACAGATTCTTACCTGCTCTGGAACCAGATTAACTAATCCCATCACTTTGGCAATTTTGTGAAATATCTTGTGAAGTCAATAACATTCCCCTGAATTATGATATACGGCAATTTCCCATAATCCCCTATTTGCCCCCATGAAAAATGCCAAGTGTCCTTTGTCACCCAATGTGCAATCTTTTTTTTCCCTCCTCAATCCAGCCACTGGTTAACAGTAGTCTATGACTCAAAATCATATGGAACATACAGGTCTTTTTGAGATGTGCTGGATTGGGTCAACATAATCCCTTACATGCTTAGAATTAACCAAGCTAGCATATTTGTGGGGTGATATCACTGCTGGCACAGCTAAATAACCATTTTGTTGACAAGAAGATTAATTAGACAAATGTAGTGCCCATTAGTTATTGCTGCCTCTTCCTAGGGGGTCAGTTATATTCAATCTTTTTTTTTCTGAAGACTTTTTTTCATCTTTTTTTTAAAGCTTAATCTCCTAACAATCCAGCCAAGTAACAATTCATTGCTTGCCAGCAGGACAAGTATATACAAGCATACTCTGAAGTAAGGAGTTTTGTAAACTGTCAGGCAGAAGTACTCCTTCCTGCTCCAGCCTTCAATGCCTGCTTTCTTCTACCTGAGCAAACTCAGCTTCAAGTGAATGTGTGAATAATGCATGTTCTGGCAACAAGTGGACTTTGTGTCACCTTTGTGAGCTTTGCTCAGTCTGTGGAAGATGAAAAGGCTTGTCTCTGACTTGGATTCAGGATAGAGCATGGTGTTGATCTAGTTGTGAGAATATGAATACTTTGAGATTTCCTTCAGAAATGTTTTTCCTTCATCCTTGTCCTTGTAAGTGATAACAGTCCCCAGACTAGTTTTTTTTTGAACTTGTGTAGTTAATAACAACTCTCCTGCTGAGAACAGAGTGCAGACTCAGATCAATTGTGTTATCTTTCTCTTATTTGAACAGTTAAGGGAGCTAATGGCCTCTCGTGGACTCTATATACGCAGAAACTTTCAGTTAGGGGAGTCCATACTTTCAGAACAACTTTCTGAAACAACTGAAATTCCTTGGTCTACCCAATTATTCTCAGAATTAGGTGATAAAATAACAGCATGGCAGTGCTGCCTTTCATTCCTGAAGTGGAGATCTGCAGTACCTATCCATGGAGCCATGGAGCACACCCATGGCTGTCTTGTACCAAGCAGGTTGTGACAGAGACTCATGGTCAATACCAGCCCCTTAGCAATGTTAGATGGAACCTCTCTCTGCTCTTTCCCTTTAATGATCATATTTTTCAAGGGAAACTTTTGAAAAATTTCTTTTGTTTTGGTAAAGGAGAAGCATGATATGTACCAGATCATTTGGCCAATATTTGCTTCCTTATTGGAATCTCTTCACAAGCCAAACTGATTGCTGTAACCACCATCAGTAATTGACCTATATATCTAGATGAGTGTGTATTTAATACACTTTGAAACAATCTCTCTGTGTTATATCTCTATGTAGAAAAGTCTTAAGAGGGAAGGGAGAGAGAAAAGAGAGAGAATATTGATTAAATAGAGGAAAGAAGGAAGGAAGGGAGGGAGGAAAGAAGGAAGGAAGGGAGGGAGGAAGGGAGGGAGGAAGGAAGGAAGGGAGGGGGGGAGAAAGGAAAGGAGGGAGGAAGGAAGGGAGGGAGGGAGGGAGGGAGGAAGGAAGGGAGGGAGGCTCAAATGGAATCATGACGTAAAGGAGGAATGACTTAGGTTAGAGATACCAATTAGTCCAGTTAGTTTTCTTAAAAGTACTTGGGAATTTCATGCACATTGATAGGAAGAGTTTTTACAGTAAGAGGGGAAAATGGCAGGGGAAGAGAACAGGCAATGCTTAAACTTCACTCTCATTGAAACTGATTCAAAAAGGGAAAATATGTATACAGTTGGGCATAGAAATTCATCTTACCGAACAGGGGAAGTAAGAGGGGAAGGGGATAAGATAGAAAGAAGAGTTTATAAGAAAGAGTGAAGATTAAGGGAGGTAGTGGTCAAAAGTAAAGCAGACTTTTGAGAAGTGCACAGTGTTAAAAAGAGAGGGATGAATGAAAGAGAACAGGATGGAGGAAAACACACAATTAGTAATCATAACTAAATGTGGATGGGATGAACTCGCCCCTCAAATGGAAGAGGACAGAGGGATGAATTAGAAAACAGAATCCAACAATATATTGTTTACAAGAGACACATTTGAAATAGGACATACAGAGGTAAAATTTTTGGAGCTGAATCTGTTATGATTCAACTGAGATGAAAAAGGTAGGGGTAGAAATCATGATCTTAGACAAAGCAAAAATAGACCCAATTAAAAGATATAATCAGAGAAACTACATTTTGCTAAAAGGCACCACAGACAATATCAGTATTAAACATATATGAGTCAAATGGCATGGCATCTAAATCCTTAAAGGAAAAGTTAAGGAGTTATAGGAGGAAATTGACAGTAAAACTATATTAGTTGTGGATCTCAATTTACTCTTCTAAGACCTATGTAAATCTAACCATAAAATAAACGAGAAAGAAGCCAAGGAGAGGAACAGGATTTCAGAAAAGTTATATATATGATAAGCCTCTGGCGACTACTGAAAGAGAATGGAAATGAGTACACCTTTTTCTCAGCTATTCATGGCACCTTCACAAAAATCAACCATGTCTTAAGGCATAAAAACTTCACAAAAAAACGTAAAAAAGTAGAAATATTAAATACATACTTTTCAGACATAAAACCAATAAAATTATATTCAAAGGGTCTTTGAAGCACGGATTAATGAAAAATTAATTAGGACCTAAATTATCTTGAAAAAATGGGCAGGTCAAAGAAAAAAATCACAGAAACAATAACTTCAATTATGGTAATGACAATGAGACAACATACCAAAATTTGTGGGATGCAGCCAAAGCAGTAGTTGGGAGAAACTATATTTCTCTAAATGCTTATATCAATAAAAGAAAGGAAAAAAAAAACAGATCAAAGAATTGGGCATACAACTAGAAAGACTAGTAAAAGAACAAATTAAAAGCCCCCAATTAAATGCCAAAATAGAAGTCCTGAAAATCAAAAGAGAAATTAATAAAATTTAAAATAAAAAATTAAATAAATAAAACTAAGTTTTTACATAAAAATAAACTATTGACTAATTTGACTTTTAAAAAAGAAGAAAGGGGGGGCGGAGCCAAGATGGCGGAGTAGAAACAGCTCATCCAAGCCACTCTGCCCCCAGATTCCCCTCATCCAAGCCACTCTGCCCCCAGATTCCCCCCAAACTATGTAAAAGGGGACTCTGAACAATTTCTGGAGCCCCAGCACCCACAGAACGCCACAGAGAAGCTAACCTCCCTCTGAGGACAGCCCAGCAGCCCTGAAGGAAGGACTAGCGCAGCGGTCTGGGACCTGGCAGTGCGCAGCGCACAGAGCGCAGGAGCCGAGCCAAGCCCAGGTCCGCGTGCGCCGAGGTTTTAGCCCCAGGGCGGCAGGGCCAGCAGCCAGCTAGAGGAATCCCAGAACACCAGCAGGTGTGGCGACTCCAGAATTATCATCATAGACATGCCTAGGACAAAGTAAGAGGTTAGTGTCCTATGGATTTTGGGACCTGTAGTTGGGGAATGCGTCAGCTCCCTCCCCTGGGGGCTAGAAGCCTCTGAGGAGACGCACTATTTTGCAGTTTTCAGAGGCAGCTCCAGCTCCTGGCCTCCAAATCGTAGGGAGATCCAGCGATCAGTCTTGGGGGGTAAACGCTCTTGCTTTAACCTCCCTGGATCTGGATTGTGATCTAGGGTGGAAGTTGTGGGTGGGTTTACAGCTTGCCAGAAACGGAAGTTGCCCTCCATACGTTCGGGACGAAAATTCCTCTATCTGGCCTTAAAGCCATAGTGTGGCAACAAGCCCAAAAGTCAAGTAATTAAGTGGCAACATGCCAAGGCAAAGGAAATAGGAAAATGCAACCCTAGACTCCTATTTTTGGGGGCATAGAGCGGGAAAAGGACTGTGAGGTCAGAAGTCCTGCTCCAAAAGCCCCAGGGGAAAACATAAGCGGGTTGCAGGCCATAGAGGACCTTAAGAAGGACTTTAAAAATCAAATAAGAGAAGTGGAGAAAAATTGGAAAGAGAAATGAGAAGGATGCAGGAAAAGTATGAAATGAGGGTCAACAGCCTGATTGAGGAAAACAACACCTTAAAAAATAGACTAGCTCAAATGGCAAAGGAGGCCCAAAAGGGCAATGAGGAGAAGAATGCCTTAAAAGTCGAATTTGCCAGATGGAAAAAGAATCTCAAAAGTTCACTGAGGAGATTCATTCCTTCAGAGTTAGACTGGAGCACATGGAAGCTAATGACTTTATGAGAAATCAAGATGCTGTTAAGCAGATCAAAACAAATGAAAGATTAGAAAGCAATGTGAAACATCTCATGGGAAAAACCACTGACCTGGAAAATAGATCCAGGAGAGAAAATTTAAAAATTATTGGACTACCTGAAAGCCATGATCAAAGAAAGAACCTAGAAATCACCCTTCAAGAAATTCTCAAGGAAAATTGCCCTGATGTTTTAGATCCAGAGAGCAAAATAGAGGTTGAAAGAATCCACTGATCACCTCCTAAAAAAGATCCCAAAAAGAAAACTCCCAGGAATATTATAGCCAGGTTCCAGAATCCCCAGATCAAGGAGAAACTACTACAAGCAGCCAGGAAGAAACAATTTCAATATTGTGGAAACACAATCAGAATGGCACAGGACCTGGCAGCTTCTACATTGAGGGATAGAAGGGCATGGAATATGATATTCCAGAGGGCAAAAGAGCTGGGAATGAACCCAAGGGTCACCTACCCAGCAAAACTGAGTATTTTGTTTCAGGGGAAAATATGGTCATTCAGTGGAATAGAGGACTTTCAAGCATTCTTGAGCAAAAAACCAGAATTGAATAGAAAATTTGACATCCAGACACAAGAAGCAAGAGATGTCTGAGAAGGTAATCAGGGAAAAGAAATCAAAAGGAACTTATCAAAGTTGAACTATTTACATTCCTATATGGAAAAGCAATAACTGTGACTGATGATATCTTTCTCACTATGAAAATAATGGAAGAAGGGGGTGTGGTCATATGAATACATATGTGAATGTGTGTGTATATGGTTACAGTTATATATGGATAGAGGGCATAGGTTGAATTTGTTGGGAAGGAAGAATACTCAAGGGATGAAATTATGAGGTGAGAGAGGAAAGTAGCAAGAGGAGATGGGGAGAGATAGGGTAGGGTAAACTATCCCATGTAGAAGAAGCAAGGGGAAGTGGTTGCAAAGGAGGGGGAGAATAAGGAAGGCTAAAAAGGCAGAACCACATTCACATTGAATTTGGTTCAGGGAGAAAATGACATACATCCTAAATGGGATAGCTCAACCTGCAGCAGGATAGGGGGGAGGGGGACGAGAGGAGGGATGATGGATGGGAGGGCATCCTTGGGGGGAGAGGAGGTTGGAAGTACCCACTATAGAAGAGGGACAGGATCATGTAGGGAATGGACCAGGTGGGGGGTGTGATGAGTGGGAGGGAATTATAAGCAGCCTTGTGCAATATATCTACTATAATAATATTTTGCATAGCTAGACACGTACAACATATACTGAATTACTTATCTCCCAAGAGGGAATGGGTGACAAGGGAGGAAGGAAATGTATCTGAAATTCGAGGTTGTAACATTAAATGTTTCAAATATATATAAATACTATTATTAATACTCTTTTGCTTGTAATAGGGAGATAAGATATGCAGGCATTGGGACACAAAGATTCACCTTCCTCTAATGGAAAAGTCGATGGAGGTATGGGAGAAGGTATGGGAGAGAGCAGATTGGAGGAAGCGATATCTTGTGGGACTACTATTGTCGGAGGTTGGGTAGGGGAATAATGGGGGAAAAATGATTGTAACTCAAAATCTGGCAGAAATGAATGATGTAAAACAGAAGTTAATAAAGCATTGGTTTAAAAAAAAAGAAGAAGGGGTGGCTAGGTGGCGCAGTGAGTAAGAGCGCCGGCCTCGGAGTTGGGATGACCCGAGATCAAATCAGGCCTCAGAAAATGAGCACCCACACATAAATAATGACTAGCCATGTAACCTTGAGCAAGTTACTTAACCCCAATTGCTTTAAAAAAAAAGAAGAAAACCAAAATACAAATATTAGAAATGAAAGTGGTGAATGGGGGGCCGAAGTGGGAGCTCGCAAAGAAGGCGAGATGGAGGGCTTCGTGTCCAACGTGGGTATCTGTAACCTGGCCTTTAACGGGAAGTTGGAGCAGCTGAAGGAAAAGGTCCTCTCGGACAAATCCCAGGCCACCAAGATTGACCAGGGTAACCGGACCGCTTTACATTGGGCATGCTCAGCAGGATACCCAGACATCATTAACTTCCTGCTCGATTTTGGAGTGCCAGTGAATGATAAAGATGATGCTGGTTGGACCCCTCTCCATATTGCTGCCTCTGCTGGCCAGGATGAGATTGTGAAGGCTCTGCTAGGAAAAGGAGCTCAAGTGAATGTTATCAATCAGAATGGGTGTACTCCACTGCATTATGCCGCATCCAAAAACAAGCATGAGATTGCCATCATGTTATTAGAAGGAGGTGCGAATCCAGATGCTGTCGACCACTTGGAGGCCACTCCATTGCACAGGGCCTCAGCCAAGGGAAATCTGAAGATGGTCCAAGTGCTTCTGCAGTACAAGGCCTCTACAAACATCCAGGATTCTCAGGGGGACACTCCTTTGCACTTAGCTTGTAATGAGGAAAGGATCGAAGAAGCCAAGGTACTGGTGTGCGCAGGAGCAAGTATCTTCATTGAGAACAAAGCAAAGAAGACTCCTTTGCAGGTGGCAAAAGGCAGCCTTGGCGCGTTGCTCAAGAGATTGGTGGAAGGCTAGCCTGGCCTAGTGCTTTGTCAGATCTGCTTTGTGGCTCGTTTTTTTTTTTTTTTTTTTACCATTGTTGTATTAGTGTTACCCATTTTTCCTGGAAACTGATAAGTTTGTGCTCAAGACCACGATGTTATTTATTAATGGTTTATGCAAATAAAGATGTTGCTGTTTCAAGAAAAAAAAAAGAAAGTGGTGAATGTATCAGTAACAAAAATTAAATTAAAGCTAGTAGTAGGAGCTATGTTCCCCAATTATATGCCAATAAGACTGATAATCTAAATGAAATGGGTTAAAATTTACAAAAATAAAATTACACAGATTAACAAAAGAGGAAATACGGAATACTTAAATAACCCTATCTTAGAAAAATACATTGAATAAGCCACAACTGATCTCCCTAAGGTGGAAGAGGGTGAGGACAGAACCAGAGGACCAGAAGGATTTATAAGAAAATCCTACCAAAGATTTAAAGAACTATTAATTCAAATATTATAAAAAGCTATTTGAAAAAAATAGGTAAATAAGGAGTCCTAACAAAATTCCTTCTAAGATGCAAATATGGTTTTTATATCTAAACCAGGGAGAGCAGAAATAGAGAGAGAAAATTATAGACCAATTTCCTTAATGAATACTGATATAAAAATTTTAAATAAAATACTAGCAAGGAGATTACAGCAACATATTACAAAGATAATATACCATAAGGAAGCTATGTTTATGCCAGGAATGTAGAGTTGGTTCAATATTAGGAAAACTATAAGCATAACTGACCATATCAAAATCAGAATCAACAAAAGATTGTATGATTACATCAACAGACATAGAAAAAGCTTTGGACAAAATATAGCACTCATTCCTATTAAAAACACTAATGTTCTGCTGGTGGAGTTGTGAACTAGCCTAATCATTATAGAGAATAATTTGGAACTATTCCCAAAGGGCAATAAAACTATAAACACTTTGACCCAGACATACCACCACTAAGTCTATACTCCAAGAAGATCAAAGAAAGGGGGGAAGGACCTATATTTACAAGAATATTTATAGTAGCTCTTTTTGTGGTGGCAAAGAATTGGAAACTGAAGGGATGTCCATCAACTGAAGAATGACTGAATAGGTTGTGGTATATAAATACAATGGAATACTATTGTGCTATAAGAAATGAGGAGTGGAATGCTTTCAGAAAAAAAAAAAACCTAGGAAGACTTTGATGAACTGATGCAAAGTGAAACGAGCACAAACAGGAGAACAATCTATGTGGGAATAATAATACTATAAAGATAATCAGCTATAAAAGACTTGGTAACATTGACCAATATAATGATCTGCCACAACAGCAAAGCATTCATTACATAAAATGTTATCTATTTCCTGATAGAAAACTGATGGATTCAGACCTTAGATTGAAACATCTATTTCCCCTTCTTTCTTAATTCCCTCCCCCACTATAACATGGTTAATATGGAAATGTTTGTATGATTTCATAAGTAAAATAGGGATCATATTTCTTACCTTTTTCAATGCATGTGGGAAGGACTCAAGGGAGGGAGAAAATTTGGAACTGAAAATAAAAATTAAATTTTAATAAATTGGATCCATTCCAAAAAGATAAATAAAAACACAACTAGACTAGTACAGCAAGAGGTTGTTACACATAGACATCAGTAAAAACATTTGCCAAAGTTTCTCTTGCCATTTTTGTGGACAATAAGGTAGCATGATTAGGTGGCTCTTTGGCTAGTCAAAACACCTACACTAATCCCCATCTAATTCTCATTTATCAACTGCCTAATATGTGCAAGGAATTTTGTCCAAGGATGGATGATAAATGGTCTGATATTCCCATGGAGGGAGATCTCTAGCACACTGTCAAAGGGATCCTTCCTTGGCCCCGAGTTGTTAAACATTTTTATTAATGACTCAAATAAAGGTATCTAAGGCATACTTCTCAAAGGTACAGTTGGTAGAAATCTTAGAGGACTATCTAACATGTGGAAATGATAAAGTCAGGATCCAAAAATATCTTGACTAGCTAGAATGATGGGCCTAATCTAAAATAAATTTTAAAAGGATAAAATAGGGGGTGGAGTCAAGATGGCAGAGTAGCAACAGCACTTCCTCGGAGCTCTGGCCCACACCACTTCAAAATTATGTAAAAGGGGTACTCTGAACAACCTCTGGAGCTTCAGAAGCCAGAAAATGACACAGAGAAGCTAACCTCCCACTGAGGACAGCTGGCAGCCAGGCAGGGAGTAGCCAGCACAGCACTCTGGGAACTGAGCCCAGGACCTCATGAATCTGAGGTTTTAGCCCCAGGGCAGCCAGACCAGCAGCCAGCTGGAAGGAACCCAGAACACCAGCAGCTGGGCATTTCCAGAATTACCAACACATAGATACCTAGGACAAAGTGAGAGGTCAGTGCCTTATGTACTTTGGGAATGGTTGGGAGAGCATGTCAGCTTCTTCCCCTGGGGGTGAGAAGCCACTGATTGGCCCCAGTGCAGCCACTACATTGCAGCTTCAGCTCCTGGCCTTCTAACTATAGGGGGATCCAGCAATCAGTCTGGGGGGGTAATTGCTCTTGCTTTACCCTTCTTGGATCTGGATTGTGGTCTAGGGTGGAGGTCTTGGGGTATGTGACCAGCTTGCCAGAGTGTGTGGAGGTTTCACAGAGGGCACCCAACTAATACCTTAGGCAATTGGGAAAACCCCAACATTTGGGACAGAAGCTCCCCTGGCTGGTGGCAGAGTCCTACTGTGGCAACAAGCCCAAAAGTCAAGTAATTGAGTGGCAACATGCCTAGGCAAAGGAAACAAAATAAACAGAAAAATGCAACATTAGACACCTATTTGGGGGGCAATGAGGAGCAAAGCATGGAACAAGAGGAGGACTGTGAGGTCAGAAATCCTATACCAAAAGCCCCAAATGAAAATACAAGCAGGTTACAGGCCATAGAGGACCTTAAGAAGCAGATTAAGAGATGTGGGGGGAAAATTAGGAAGAGAAATGAGAAAGATGCAAGAAAAGTATGAAATGAGAGTCAACAGCCTGACTGAGGAAAATAACACCTTAAAAAATAGACTAACTCAAATGGCAAAAGAGGCTCAAAAAGGCAATGCGAAGAATGCCTTAAAAAGCAAAATTTGCCTGATGGAAAAAGAATCTCAAAAGCTCATTGAGGAGAATCATGCCTTCAGAATTAGACTAGAGCAAATGGAAGCTAGTGACTTTATGAGAAATCAAGATTATGTTACGCAGATCCAAACAAATGAAAGAATAGAAAGCAATGTGAAATATCTCATAGGAAAAACCACTGACCTGGAAAATAGGTCCAGGAGAAATAATCTAAAAATTATTGGTCTACCTGAAAACCATGATCAAAGAAAGAATCTAGAAATCACCCTTCAAGAAATTCTCAAGGAAAATTGCCCTGATGTTTTAGAACCAGGGGTCAAAATAGAGGTTGAAAGAATCTACTGATCACCTCCTGAAAAAGATCCCAAAAAGAAAACTCCTAGGAATATTGTAGCCAGTTTCCCGAATTCCCAGATCAAATATAGAATATTACAAGCAGCCAGGAAGAAACAATTTCAATATTGTGGAAACATAATCAAGATAACACAGGATCTGGCAGCTTCTACACTGAGGGATTGGAGGGCTGATATTCCAGAGGGCAAGGGAGCTGGGATTAAAACCAAGAATCACCTACCCAGCAAAATTGAGTATCATGTTTCAGGGGAAAATATGGTTATTCAGTGGAATAGAGGACTTTCAAGCATTCTTGAGGAAAAAAACCAGAGTTGAATAGAAAATTTGACATTCAGACACAAGAAGCAAGAGATGCTTGAGAAAGTAAACAGGGAAAATAAATGATAAGGAACTTATCAAAGTTGAACTATTTACATTCCTACATGGAAAAACAATAATTGTAACTGATGAAACCTTTCTCAGTATGAAAACAGCTGAAGAAGGGTATATGGGCATATGAATACATATGTGAATTGTGTATATATGTTTACAGATATACATAGATAGAGGGCAAAGGTCGAATTTAATGGGAAGGGATGATACTTAAGGGGTGAAATTGAGAGGTGAGAGAGGAATATAAGGAGAGGAGATGGGGAGAGACAAAATGGGGTAAACCATCTCATGTAGAAGAGACAAGGGAAAGTGGTTGCAGGGGAGGGGAAGAATAGGAAGGCAAAAAGGCAAAACCTTATTCTCATTGAATTTGGCTCAGGTAGAGAATAACATACATACTAAATGGGATATCTCACCCTACAGGAGAGTGGGGAGGAGAGTGATGGGGGGGAGATGATGGAAAGGAGGGCAGGCTGGGGGGAAGGGAAGTTGGAAGTACCCACTTTCGAAAAGGGACAGGATCAAACTGGGGAGTGGATCAGGTGGGAGGTGGGATAGGAGGGAGGGAAATATAGTCAAGTCTTTTATAATATATCTACTATGGTAATGTTTTGCATAGCTACACCTGTATAACATATACTAAATTGCTTATCTTCCCAGTAAGGGTGGGTGACAAGGGAGGAAGGGAATGAATCTGGAATTTAAAGTTTTAAAATCAAGTATTTTAAAAATATATAAATACTATTATTAATACGATTTTACATATAATTGGGAGATAAGATGTGCAGGCATTGGGGCATAGGATTGCCCTACAGGAAAAGTTGAAGGGGGTATGGGAGAAGATATGGGAGAGAACAGATTGGATGAGGGGATATCCTGTGGGACTGCTATTCTGGGGTTTTGGGTAGGGAAAAATGGGGAAAAATTGTAACTCAAAATCTGATGGAAATGAATGATGTAAACCAGAAGTTAATAAAGCATTTGGGGGAAAAAAAAGATAAAATAAACTCCTGTACTTGGGTTCAAAGAATCACTTGCACAAGTATAGAATGGAGGAGGTGAGGTTAGATAATTTTTGATGTGAAAAAGTTCTTGATGTTTTGGTAGGCTATAAACTCAAAATGAATTAACAATGTGACATGGAAACCGGAAAGCATATTTTTTAAAGAGGCTAATGCTATATCTTAGGTTCCATCAAAAAGTATGTTGTCCAGGGGCAGCTAGGTGGTGCAGTTAATAGAGCACCAGCCCTGGAGTCAGGAGGACTTTAGTCCAAATCTGGCCTCAGACACTTAACACAAAAACTAGCTGTGTGACCCTGGCCAAGTCACTTAACCCCAATTGCCCTCCAAAAAGAAAAAAAAAGTATGTTGTCCTGAATGAGGAAATTGATCCCACTGTACTCTCCCCCCTGGTCAAATCATATCTATAATATTGTGTTTTTTTTTTCTGGTCCCATATTTTAGAAAGAATATGGATTAGCTGGAGAGTACCCAGGTTAGGGCATCTAGGATTCTGAGGGACTTGAGAACTATGTGATATATGGATTAATTGAAGGAACTTAAATGTTAAGCCTCAAGAAGAGAAAGTTAAAGGTTTAAGGGATGGGGATAAAGACAATTGCCTGGTGGTGTGTTGTGTGGAAGAATTAAGCTGTTTCTGCTTGGTTAAAAAGGGCCATGTTAGGATCAACAGTTAGATATTATAGAAAGACTGACATTGGCTCAATATTAGGAAATATTTGCTGACCCTTAGAACAGTTCAGAAAGTAGAATGAGTTTCTTTTGGAGATAATGAAATGTAGCTAGGGATAAGAAAAACAATTCTAGTCCTGGAGTCAGGAAAGAGAGGCTTAAATTCCACCCCTTACACTGCTTAAATAGGTGATGGTGGGCAAATCACTTCTCTGATTGTTTCCCCACCTCAAAAACTGGCATAATATCACCCAGATTCCCGACCTCACAATGTGAGGCTCCAAAGAGACAACGGCTGTAGAGGCTTTTGTAAAACAGAGTCAAGCATGAACCTCAGCTGGTGGGTTGCTCCTCCTGGGTCACTTTTAAGCAAGGGTTGAATGACTGCATCCTGGCAATATGGTGGAAAGACTTTGGGGTCAGGTTTGGTCAATTTAGAAGTTGCTATACTTAACTGCTGGAATCAAAGAATCATTGTTAATGGGGTTGACATCCCCTAGAAAAGAGGTCTGTAGTGTAGCCTGTCCATAAGTGAAATGGACTTACTCTGGTGATGGAGACTGCAGCTTCTAAAATTGCTTTTAGCTCTGAAGTTCTATAATCAAGACCCAACAGTATATACAGCATTGTGGTGTCACTTGAGTGGGTGCTATGCAATATTTAGATATGTCAAAGTCCCCGGACTCAATAAACTTACAACCAAGCTGGGGAACAAGACAAAAACTAGAGAAAGTCGTAATACATAAAATCACATGGAAACACATGAGAGAATTGCAAACAAAATGCTTTATGAGGTTTGAAGGGAGGTTATTAGCAATGACAGGAGATGGGATGGGGAGAAGATTCATGTAAGACTTTCATAAGGAAGAAGTACTAGCAGTGGTCTATGAAATATGGGTAGGAATCTAACAGAGGAAGGGATAGGCAAATGAAGGCAGCATGGATTGGGGATAGGTGAATTGGGAAGGTGGGAGAGAAATATGATGGGAAGCACACTTTCATTAGCAAGAAAATGTGTGACCTTGGGCAGGTCACTTGCCCTCATGGCCCTCATTTTCCTTATCTGTAAAACAAATAGATTGGTTAGACTGGATGGCCTTTGAGTTCTGTTTCAGTTCTAGATCTATGTTCTATGGGCAGATCTGGTGATCCCAAAGTTTCCAGCTTTGGGAAGTAAGCAACATTGTTGTGACAACCAGTAAATCTGATAGATTGGAGTTGGGCAGGAAGATATAAAAGGAAGCTCTCATTACTGTCTAGTCAAGGCCAGGGGAGGGAATGATCATGAGGACCTCTGTGACCACATTGCCAATATTACTTTTTATTTTTAGCTTCATACACATGTCTTCTCTGAAAGGGTTTAACAGTTTAAGACTTTCATTTTCATCTTTGAATCCTCATTCTGTAGTGCGATGCCTGGCAGAGTTTAGCCTGTTGATTGACAGGAAGGAAGGTGGGAGAAAAGGTTTGAGACATACTTTGGAAATAGAATGGAAAGGACCCAGTAAGAGGATATGGAAAGTGAGGGAGAGGAAAAACCTTTAGGGAACTATAAGGTTACAACGATGAGAAACTGGCATGGGGAACAGAAGGATTGGAGTCAAAAGGAAATGTGGGTTTCTGCTAAGGCAAGCTTGGAGGCCCCTTCCAACTCTAAAATACTATGATTCTAATATCATCCGGGAATACCCATGTTGTACAAAACCAGTAGTCAGGTCCATGGGCTACACTCTAAAGGCTATCTACAGTAATTTTGTTGGATGGTCATATTTACAAAGGGGGAGAAGAGAATATTTTCTTACATCAGAAAAAATGTGGGGGACGCTGAAAGGAAAATTATCTAAAATATGACAAAACCTTGATCAGATGTAGGTCTTTGTTACCCTTGCTAGACACAACAGTATGTATGCAGAGGGGATGATCTAAAGTTGTCCATTTCTAACTAGTACACATGACCAGGGTGCTCTATTCCTTTTTTCATTAAATGGGGGGGGTGTTAACCTTTACAGTGAAAGGTGAGAATTTCCCATTCTTGTTCCTCTACTTTGAAAAGGTATATGGGGATTAGAGCTATATGGGAACAACTGTCTGTATTACTGAGATCAAAGACTTTTAAGAGAAAAAGTGCTATAAAATGGCATTCGAGGCAGCACATAGCACTTCAGTACAGTGATAGTTTGAAGGATCTATGACTTCATCAATTGAGGCATTCCTTCCAACCCAGCAGATCACAACCCATCCATGCCTGCCCATCTTGGGAGGTACTTATTCATTTAATTTCATAGACCTACCACAGAGACTCCACCTGTTGTCCCAGGAGCCTTTCTTTGGCCCTCTTAACATTTTATGGCTATCAGTGGAGCACCTGATCTACCCATCCCTTATTTTCTCTAAGAGACCTGATCATTTATTTCTCTGATGATGTCCTGTATGTTGTTTGTCCTCTACAACCCCAAATGTAAAAGAGACACAATGAGGAATATAGCAGGTGTGAGCAGAAAATAGGGAAAGAAGAGATAGAGAAAGAAGGGAGAAAGAAAAGGAGAAAATAAGGGAGGGAGAGAGTAAGGCAAGGAAGGAGAAAGAGGGAGGGAGAAAAAGAGGGAAGGAAGGAGGGGGAGAAAGAAGGAAGGGGAAGGGAGAGGACAGAGGGAGAGAAGGAAAGAAAGGAGTAAGACAGTGAGAGGGGACAGAGCAAGGAAGAAAAGAGGGAGAGAAGGAGAGTAGGAAGAAGAGAGGGAGAGAGAAAAAAAGAGAAGGAAATGAGGGGGAAAATGAGAAAAAAGAAGAGAGATAAAACCACCACCACCACCACCATCATCATCAACTTTCTAACTTGGAAAGCAGTTTTCCCCCCCCCATGTAAATAAGTTTAATTAATGCCTTCTGCATTTATATCAGTCTTTCCAGATGTTTTCACCAGCCCCCTCCTCAGCCCCCTTCCCTAGCCCCCCACTAGCTGGACCCTCTCCCTAGTAATAGAGGCAAGCACTTATTGGCTCATCATTTCTCAAGCAGCACAGCTACCTCGCCTGGATCTCTCCTGCCATCTGCTGTAGAAAATGGTTGACTGCTCTCAATCTACCTTTTAAAAAAATTCATGGAAATCACCTATACTTCTCAAGGAATCTCTCTTCCCGCACCCTTCCAGGGTGATAAATAATTCTTGTAGTAAAGAATGTTTTAAAAGAGGAATAAAAAAACAAAACAAAACAAAAAATGGAGCTCTTGAGATTCAGAGCTGGAAACTTTGGGATCACCAGAACAAAGCCCTCATTTTATAGGTTAGGAAACAGAGGTCTAGAGGCCTGAATCACCCTGACCAGGCATGTAGCTAGCTAGTGAGTTTGAATCCTGGTCATCTGACTCCAGATACATCCCCCTTGGGCTCTTCTAACATAGTATTTGGAAAGCCTTCCTCCATCACTTCACCAGGGCAGCCAGGGACACAGCTCTGTCAGCTCAGTACAAGCTCTGACAGGTTTTCAACCCTAAAGCCTCCAAAGCAGTTTCAGTGAGGGCCTACACCTGTGTTTAAGGACCAGCCTACCAAGCTCATCAACAACAGGTGGGCCACCAGGTGATGAATACTTTACAGGCTCTGTCTGAGCTTTAAAAATATTTGTCCAATGATGGATAAATTGATATAGTGTACAAGAAAGGGAGCCACACCAGTATAGACATTTTTTGCTCTCACTGAAACTTATAGACATAAAGAAGATACAGCTTAAATAGAAGAACAGTTTGCAGACTTTCCCCCAAAAGATAAATAGGGGAGCCGCTTTCATTGTGTGCCCAAAGACAATAACAAACATAATTTCATGGGATGGTTAGTCTTTTCTTTAAGTACTAGTGATGAGCGTAAGTGTAAAGACCACCCTGAATATAATTGCAGTCTATGTGCAAACATCCCAAACCCATCCTCAGACTTCATCATCCTAATCATCTACTAACTTTCCAAAACACCAATTGCGCTCCTGTGGTCTTCAGTTTCTTGCCCAAGATTTTATAATGTTCAGCAATGATTCCTAGTCTTCTCCCAGTACTGATCTCTGCTGACTCAAATCACCGAAAGTGGGTAGTAGTCATAAAGTCTGACAGATTTTGGAACGTTTTCCACACTGTAGGTTCTTGATAACAGAACTTCAGAGCTATCTAAAGTCTTTCCGCCATAATGCCAAGATGCAGTCATCCAGCCCTTGTTTGAAAGTGGCCCAGGAGGAGCAACCCACCAGCTGAGGTTCATGCCGTGCTGTTTTACAAAGGCCTCTACTTTGTCTCCTTTGAGCCTCACAACGAATGGCCTTGTAAGTAGGGACTCCAGCTGATATTACACTTGTTTTTTGAGGTGACAGAATCAGGGAAGTGATTTGCCCATCATCACCTATCAAGCAGTGGAAGGTGTGGAATTCAAACCTCTCTCTCCTGAGTCCAGGATTAGAACTGTTTCTCTTATCCCTAGTTACCTTTCACTACCTCCAGAAGAAACACATTCTATCCCCTCCCCACCTTGTACTGGTGATCCCCAAGTTTCCAGCTCTAAATCTCAAGAGCTCCATTTTTTTGTTTCATCTTCGATATATGATCCAGGAAGAAAGCAGATAGTTGCTTTAGCACTGCTAAGCAGAGAGTCACCAATCATCTCCTTCCTCTGTCCCTTACAGGACAGCCTTGATCTACATCCTCTTTTCTTGGAAAAGGAGTGGCTACTACCTCATTAGACTATCCTGCTCCTTCCTCTAGACCAAAAGTTCTTAAGGTTTTCTATGTCATGGGTCCATTTAGCAGTCTGTGAAGCCTATGGACCCCTTTTCAAAATAATGTTTTTAAATAAGTTAAAGAAATGGTAGGGAAAATAAAGATGTATTTTTCCCCATCCATGGTTAGAGATCCCCTAAAAGCTGTCAGAAGACCTGTAGGGGTGTGTGGATTTGGGTTAACTTTTGCTCTAGAAGAAGAACCCTTGTAGTTCTCGTTTAAGTTCAAAGCTTCTCTGGTACTGCTTCTCATTCTGCTCTATGTTATGTTCCTCCACAGGGCATCTAGATGATGCTTCGACAACTCACTGGATCTGTGAATTCATGGATACCAGCACCAACTGGGAAGACTACAACCCTTTTCCTCCCATATACCCCCTATAGGAAGTATGCCCTTTCCTGAAGTCCTGAAGAGCCAACTGCCTGTTGTTCATGTGCACTTTGATGCCCTAAAGGGATCTCAGACTCAACATGGATAATTTGTTCTAAAATAGAACTAATTATCTTTCCCCTTAGATATGACTATTTTTCATATATCACTCTTTTTGGCTGAGAATGCTACCATCCTACCAGTCACTCAGTACAAGTTTCTTGAATTCAGGGACTGTTTTGTTTATGCCTTTGTGTTTCCTGCACCTAGCATACTTTATTAAATAGAGTAGGTTCTTAATACATTTTTAATGAATCCAGGATCTATTCAAAATGCTTGAGGCCCTCCTCAATAAATCAACATGTCTGTGTCTCTACCTCCTCCTCATGTTTCAATAGGAAGAGATGGAGGGGGAGGGCAATCAAGGCAAAAGGAAGGGCATGAACATTAAAATGCACAAAAGGAGGAATGCAGCCACAGAGAGTGATCTATTTGGACAACAGTAAAGTTCATGAAGAGGAATTGTTTGTCAAAGTTAGAAAGGCTGATGGAATGATATTGTGCTTTGCCACCAGTGCCCTGCAAATTTGATTAGTTGGCAATTATTTGGGGGGGGGAAGGGAGAAAATGGGATAATGTGATCATAATTGTAGGAGAGCTATTGCCCCTTTGAGGATGGAGGATGAGGATGAGGATGACAATGACAGTAGCTGTGATTGTTCTTACAAAGACTTAGGCTCGGACTTTGCCTCTGATATTGACCATCTGTGTCACCATGAATATGTTGCTTAACCTCTCTGGGGCTCCATTTCCTCATCTGTTAAATGTGGATAATAGCAGCCACCAGCCTCACAGGGTCATTTGTGGGGTATTTGTGCCCCACCTGTGTAGAACCTTCTGAGCTCATGTTAGTCCTGATCAGCCACAGTCAGACACTCTGTACCTTGACCACAGCACAGCGATGTTGTTTTGGTCCTCTTCAGGAACAAAGGACAACAACCAAAAAACTAACAAACCAACCACTGTGAGCTTAAAGGAGATAAAGTATGTCAAGCTCTATTACATAAATACAGGTGATGGTAATGATGATGAAAGTAACAGCTTTGCTACTGTTCTAAACTGGTGAGTATTTGTAAGGTTAGGTCACTCTTCTAACTCCATAAAACAGAAAAATAAGGCTAATTCATCTCACCAAAGATGGGTCTGGTATTGACATTTTTCCCCATGAAAATTCTTGGCCTGTTAAAGGATTTTCATGGCATAAGCCCGAGTCTCAGAGATATAAAAGAGTTAGTTAGAAAAGGGCGGTAAATCATTTTGTACAAACCAAGTTCAGATCAGTTCAAGAAGTACTCCAAATATTTTTTGTTTCATGAAAGATAACAGTCTTAATATTTGTCAGGGTCAAATAAAAATTGGTCTTCCGTTTGTCCTCTAATAAGAAGGACTCTTGAAACCAAAAGCATTTGTCGTGAATTTTACATCCTGTTTACACTTACCTCTTTGAAGAGGCCCACATTCAATGGGCTACTCTGTCCCATGCTAAAGTGCCCAGTTCGAAATAAGAGCTAGACATTTCAACCTCTTGGCAATTGCAAAGCTATCTCACCTCTTGGCATATTAACCTGTCCTTGACTTTATCTGAGTTCCTTCTATAAAGATCCAAGATTAAAATTAAGTACAACTAAAAGGAATTTCACTATTTTTGTGGGTTTTTCCCAAGCGTAATAAAAGAATCTTGTGAAACTATTAAGTTTGTGCTAAAAGCTTTATTATGGGAGGTCAAAGCAGGTCATTTCAACAATAACTTCATATCCCCATTTTCCTCAGAAAACAAAGTGTGAAAACTTGATCATCAAAAGGAGAGCTATTGTAAAGTTAATATGCAGAGCCAAGGGAGCCAAGATGGAGGAGTAAGCAGTAAATTGCCATCATGCTCCCATATTCACCTCCAAACAACCATAAAATGGCACCCGAAAACAAATCCTGGAACAGCAGAACCAGCAAAAAGACAGGGTGAAAAACCTTTTAGCCAAGAAACTTGGAGGATTGACAAGAAAGGTCTGTCTCACTTAGGTAAAATGGGGATGCACTCCAGGACAGAAAGTGTCCCAATGAGCCACAGCAGTAAGCCCCACCTCAGCAAACCAGCAGGAGATCCTGAGCTCCAGTGTAGTGAAGAGGCAAATGCCAACACCAGGTGCTTCCCCTCCACCTTCCCTCACATTCCTCAGCATAGCCAGGGGAACTGGCAGACCTCAGCTTGAGAATTGCCACCTGCTTCAGTATAGCCCTGGCCAAACAACCAATGGCCAGATAACCATGTGCTTCAGTGTAGCCCCAGGGAAACACAGAAATACCCCACTGACCTCAGCACATGCCAGATACCACCACTAAGACCCTGACTCAGCACCAAGTAAGCTTCGAGACCCCTAAGTCCTCCCCCTCAGCATAGAGCCAGACACCAGGGTCCTTCACTGGCCTCAGAGCAACATAAGGGCAGCACCAGGCAAATAGCCAGGGTCTGCAGTCCCTGGCACAAGAACCCTGAGATAGTGCCTCTTCTATCCTCTGAGTAGAACTCAAATTTAAAAGAAAGGAAAAAGGCCAAAAAAGATGAGCAAAAAACAACAACAAAAAAAGAATCTGATAATAGAAAGTTATTATGACAGGAAAACCAACACACAAACTCAGAAGAGGATGACAATGTCAAAACACCTATGGGCAAACCCCCAAAGAATATCAGGAAGTGGTCTCAAGCCCAGAAATAACTCATGGAAGAACTCAAAAAAGAGCTTAGAAAACATATAAGAAAGGCAGAAGAAAATTGGGGAAAAAAATGAGAGTGATGCAAGAGAATTATGAAAACAGAGTCAACAGCTTAGAGGAAGAAAATAACTACTTAAAAAAGCAGCATTAACCAAATGGGAAAGGAGATACAAAAATCCACTGAGAAAAATAACAATCTGGAAAATAGATCCAGGAGAGATAATTATTAGACTCCCTGAAAGCTAAAAGGAGGCCTGGACAGCATCTTTCAAAAATTATCAAAAAAACTGCCTTGATATCCTGGAACCAGAGGGTAAAATAGATATTGAAAGAACCCACTAATCACCTCAGGAAAGAGTTCCCAAAATAAAAAACTCCAAGAAACATTATAGCCAAATAACATACCTATCAGAGGTCAAGGAAAAAATACTTCAAATGGTAAGAAGGAAGTAATTCAAATATTGGAGAGCCACAATCAGGATTATACAGGACTTAACAGCTGTAGCATTAAAGGATTGGAGATCATGGAACATGATATTCCAGAAGGCAAAGGAACTAAGACTATGGCTAATACTTCAAGTGAAAAAATGGTTATTCAATGGAATAGAAGGATTTCAAGCTTTCACAAAGAGACCAGAGCTGAACAAAAAAATTTGATCTCCAACATCAGGACCCAAGAGAAGCCTAAAAATGGAAAAAGGGAAAAGAAAACATAAGGAATTCAATGGAACCGGACTGTTTACATTCCTACATGAGAAGATGATACTGTAATTCTTAAAATTTGTACCACTAGGGGGGCGTTGGGGGTGGGTGAAGAGCCCATGGCCTGGACTTCCTGGTGACCAGGGTTGATGGTACCAGCTGCCATAGGTGAGGTACCAGGCAAAGGTACCCACAGCAGCACCTACCACCTTGTGGGTATATTGGTGGAAATAGATAACAGTGCAGAGCAGCAGGAAGTTCCAGAGGCCCAGCAGCAGTATGTTGAGAAGGAAGACGAGACGAAGAGGGGCACCAGCAGGCAGCCCATGGGCCAGGTACCGAGCAAAGACTGCCGTTTTCTCAACCATGAACAAGCAGCAGAAGGAAGCAATATGGCATAATTATCAGAAGACCATGGTTCTACCCTCAGTTTTGCCATTAACAAACTGCATAACCTTGGGGGTGCCAACTGACATCTCGTACACAGGCCTTGTGGCTAGACAGCTTCTTCACAATTTGGCCACTGAGGAGGTCATATACTATACAGGAAAGGAAAGAATGAGAAAGGCCACTAAGGTACTGTCCATCTATATTTTACTCTATAGCAAGAGTTCTTAACATCTTTGGTGTCATGGGTCCCTTGTGGTAGTCTAGTGAAGGCTATGGACTCCATCTCAGAATAAGTTTTTAAATAAGAAATTACAATGATTACAAGAGGAATCAATTATACTGAAAAAGTTATTTAAAAAAAGTTCACAGACTTCTAGGTTAAGAATCCCTGCTTTATGGGAACTTCTCATCAGTTTAGCCTATTAGCCACTTGGTCCAGACATTTTTCTTGTGAAGCAAAACCTCACAGTGTACAAAGGTCTCTTTTCCCTTGTAACCTTGATTATACCCTATTCTGAAAAGATATTCTAGTGAAATTTCAATTTCAGACCTTAGCTCCATTTCACTTGGCCTACAGTACAGAAAATCTAACATGCTTTTAGGAGTAATAGCTTAAAAAGCTATAAACTAGACAAGTTCCTGGATACCAGCGTATCTCCCTTTGTGTGTCCGTGTCTGTCTATATCTAATTCAGTTCCTCCCTTCCCACTGCCAGGTTTTTCTATAAATGAGTACCTGTGTTTCTCTTTCAGTAGACATCTTTTTGTCTTTCTGTGTCTCTGTATTTGTATTACAGATCTCTGTCTCATCCTCTGACTTACTCTATTTTTGTCTGTATCTTTTCTTTCTATAAACCAGGGAAGAGCACACATTCCATTTTCTTCTTTCCTTACATCTTCTGTCTAACATACTCTTTAACCAAAATGTGAAAGTGAAGAACAGGTTTCATTGTTTCTTGTTTTATAGGCTCTGTTTTTAGTTACAAAATTGACTCAGTGGAACATTATATAGTTTTCTCTTCATCTCTCACCTTCTGCCCCCCAAACCCAACAACCTAACCATATTAAGTTACTTGAGATCCATTTTTTTTTCTCCTGGGAAAAAAAGTGTCTTCAGTGGGAAAAAAGGTCTCCCACCTTGTGGTGACATTTTGTTCCTATGGTGATACTTACTTACCTTGCCAGTGGAGCAACCACTGTAGATATAGCATTGGTTGGTGCTGTGGGCAGGGGAGAATCGGCAGTGGATGAGGGTGTGGAGTACACCATGACCCCAGTATGTCATCACGGAGCTATCCCCAGGGAGCTTCAGTTTCTGCCAGGCTATATGGAGAGAAAAGGGAGAAGGGAAACATAACACACACTCTGTTAGTGGGCTCTTCTTCGGTGTAGTAATGCTTCTGCATGACTTATAAACCTCCTGGTAGAAGATATAGAACAGAATAATGGAACCACTAAACTGTGTGTCATCTCACTCAGTAGTATCACTCCTGGGCATAAACTGCAAAGTAGCTAAAGACAGAGTGAAAGGACAAACATATGAAAAAATATTTATACCAGTACTTTTTATAACAGCAAAGAACTGGAAGCAAAATGAATATCTTTAGAATATGGAATATCTGAACAAAATGTGGTATAAGAAAGTAAAGAAAAACTATTGTGATGTAAGAAATTATGAGGAATATGAAGAATTCAGAGAAAATTGAGAAGACTTGTGTGGACTGATAAAAAGTTAAGTATAACTAGAAAAACAACTTATGCCTTGACCAAAACAATGCAAAGGAAAACAACTTTGTTACACTTTTGCCCACTCTGACAAAAGACTTAAGAACTCTGAGTAATGGGGTCACCAAACTTGACTTCAAGAGGATGAATGATGAAATATGCCTATTTCTTTCTGGCATAGAGGTGGTGACTACAGATTAGGAATGAGGCATATGGTGCCAAATATGGACAATGTATTGGATTGTTTTACTTAATTGTATTTTTCTGTTGTGGGGGGGGAAGAGAGGAGGTTGGCCTTGAGGTGCAAGATGTCAAGTGTTATTGGGAAGCAATGTAAACAAGCTTCAATAAAATCCTTTAAAAAATAAAAAAAAAGTACCACAAATAGTACAGCTAGAAGGAATATACACAGATAGAGGGTATGGTTATAAGGTGAATTTGAGGAAATGACATAAAAGATAATTAAGGCATGAGAAAGAGGAGTATACTGGGCACAGAAGGGAGAGGTAGAATGGGGTAAATTTCTTCACATGAAGAGGCACAAAAAAACAATTACAGTGTAGAGGAAGATGGGAGGGTGGTAATGGACATCTCTTGAACTTTACTCTCATCAGTATTGTCTCAAAGAGAGAATAATAACCACAATCAGTTGAATATAGAAATTTATCTTACTTGACAGCAAAGTGAAGGGAAAAGATTAAATAAAGGGCTGGGGGAACTGACAGAAGAGAAGGCAAACTTGGGGGAGGCAGTAGATAGAAGCATAACACAAAGAGACAAAGGGTGGAAGTAGAAAGAAGACAAACAAGAGGGAAAATAGGATGGAGGGGAAAACACAGTTTATAATCATAACTGTAAATGTGAATGGAATGAGCTCTCTCATAAAATGGAAGCAGATAGCAGAGTGGATCAAAAGCCAGAATCCTACAATATGTTGTTTATAAGAAACACACTAGAAGCACACACACACACACACACACACACACACACACACACACACACACACACACACACACACACCTAGCTGTGTGACCTTGGGCAAGTTACTTAACCCCAATTGCCCTCCAAAAAGCAAAAAAAAAAAAAAAAAGAGTTACAGGTTCATGACCAAACAAGAGATAGAGAGCATTATGAAATGTAAAAATAGATTATTTTGATTATATTAAATTAAATTGTATTAAAATAAATTAAATTGCACAAATAAAGCCAATGCAACCAAGATTAGGAGGAAAGCAGACAGTTGGGAAACAATCTTTACAGCAAGTGTCTCTGATGAAGTCTTCATTTTCCAAATATATAGAGAACCAAGTCAAATTTACAAGAATGTAAGCCATTCCTCAATTGACAAATTGTCAAAGGATATGAACAAGCAGTTTTCAGATGAAGAAATCAAAGCTATATGTAGGCATATGAAGAAGTATTCTAATCACTTTTGATTAAAGAAATGCAAATTAAAACAACTCTGAGGTACAGCTTCATACCTATCACACTGGTTAATATGGCAAAAAAGGCAAATGATAAAACATTGGAGAGGATATAGAAAAAGTGGACACTAATGTACTGTTGGTGGAGTTGTGAACTGATCTAACCATTCTGGAGAGTAATTAGGAACTATGCCCAAAGGACTATAAAACTGTGTATACCATTTGATCCAGCAATACCATTACTAGGTCTATATCCCAAAGGAAAAAGACCCATGTGTACAAAAATATCTATAGCAGCCCTTTTGGGGATGGCAAAATATTGGAAACTGAAAGAAGGTCCATCAATTGGGTAATAGCTGAACAAGGTGTGGTATATGAATGTAATAGAAGACTACTGTACAATAAGAAATGATGAATGGGCAGATTTCTGAAAAACCTGGAAAGACTTGTACAAACTAATGCAAAGCACAATGAGCAGAATCAGGATACACTGTACACAATATCAGCAACACTGTTTGATGATCAACTATGAATGACTCAACTCTTCTCAGCAACACAATGATCCAAGACAAGTACAAAGGTCTCACGAAGGAAAAAGTTATTCACATCCAGATAAAGAACTGGTAGACTCTGAATGCAGATTAAAACATACTTTTCTCTACTTTACTCTTTTTTGTGTGTTTCTTTTTGATCTTTTTCTTCTTTCATAACTGTGACTAATATGGAAATATGTTTTACATGATAGCACATGTATAACTTATATCAAATTGCCTACCATTTTAGGAAGGGTGGGGGGAGAAGGGAGAGATAAACATTTGGAACTCAAAGTCTAATAAAAATAAATGCTAAAAATTGTCTTGATATTTAATTGGGAAAAATAAAATATTATTAAAAATAAATTAATATATATTACAGATGACATTGTGCTGATCACATCGTTTCAGAATTCTACATTACCTTCTATTTGGGATCCTCAACCATTCAAAACAGTCTGACAAAAGAATCAGTACAGAGAGGAAAAACAACGTTTACTATCTTCTAGACTATGTCATGCAGTTGATGGAATTATACATGTACCTTCAGCATACACTGTAAGTAAGCAATGATCTGAACCTAGAATTTAATTGGGAAAGAATAGGCTCAATTATATTTGAAAAGTTGCAAAGCTTTTTCAGTGACCTCAAGCTTCTCCTTGACATAAAATCCATCTTTATAGAATCATGGCTAAATGAATACTGCCACTGCTTTTGGAAAAGATGCATCAGTTTATTCCCTTATTGCTCTATTCACCAGCCCTTTTGTTTTCTAAAACAAAACAGCCCTCTCTGGCCAGAATTCCCCTATATATTATCTTCCCAAAATATCTGAATGTAAACCTTTTGATGGTAGGGGCTGCCTCAGTTTTTATTTTGTATCCTCACCTCTTAGCACAGAACTCATAGCAAGTACCTAATAAATGTTTCTGAATTAGTTCTGGCTTTCCTTCAGATAAATCATTGAACACCAAAATCTCTTTAAAATAAAATGTGGAGGGGCGGCTAGGTGGTGCAGTGAGTAAGAGCACTGGCCCTGGAGTCAGGAATACCCGGGATCGGTCCCGGCCTCAGAAAATGAGCACCCACACATAAATAATGACTGGCCGTGTATCCTTGAGCAAGTTACTTAACCCCAATTGCTTTAAAAAAAACATTTTAAAAAAGAATAAAACGGATAATTCAAATGGCAATGGAGAAATGTATGGTGGGCATATTACATATTGTAGCATATTACCAATAATGACTTTTACACAAGAAATGGCATAAAAATAGCAACAAAAATATGTATCACCAGAAATGGACACACTTGTATATAACAAAAACAAGGACACAGCGGCATGTACCTATGCAATATTATAAGATGTAAAAAGAATTCTCTAGCAAGAAAGGTGTACTTTCCTCTATCCTCCACTAGGGGATTTCTAGGAGGAATGGACAAAAGAATGTCTTCTCTAGTCAAGAGGATGAAAAGGCACAGTTGGGTTAGGGTCTGCATTGTTAGAGGAGTTACCCACCCAGATGAGTATTGACATTTAGATATTTTATGAATTTTCATTGATAAGTTGTCCACTGGAGCATTTATTGGTTCTCAGAACCCTACTCTTAATGCCTCATTGGAGCACAGAAGTGACCCTGGGTGCTAAAAGATTCTAGAAATTTAGCATGAAAGTTCTAACTGGTCCTATAAAGTTGGAAAGGCATCTGGTACAGGTCCAGGCTGCCTTTTATTGAGAGGGAGATTGTCATCTGAGAACCAGCGTAGCTAAGTTTAGAACTTCTCACCCTTCTGTTGGCTAAGGGGTGAAAAATATTTCTGCCATCGTAACTCCATCAGGAAAGAATTTAATGGATCATAATCTTCATCAGTGAAGATGTTAAACACAAATCACATATCTTTGAATATTAAAGTATAAAGTCATTTACTGATTCATTTCACAAGTGTTTGTTGATAAATAAAAAAATAATAATAATAATTGAGTGCCTGAAGTGTGTAGGTCATTAAGCTAAGGCAATAAGGGCAACATTAAGAAATATAAGACACTATTCTTCCCATTAAAAAAGGTACGGTCTAGTAGGAAGATAAGAAATACAAACGAGGGGGTGGCTAGGTGGCGCAGTGAGTAAAGCATCGGCGCTCGAGTCAGAAGGACCTGAGTTCGGATCCGACCTCAGACACTTAACAAACACACACAAACAAAAACCTAGCTGTGTGACTTTGGGCAAGTTACTTAACCCCAATTGCCCTCCAAAAAAAAAAAAAAGAAAAAAAAAGAAATACAAATGAAAAGATGGCTAATATCAATGCTAAATGCCAAGTGAGTGGTACAGACAGCGAGTCCAACAGAGGAAGATTATAGCGTCACAGGCTTTTGGTATTCTGGGAAGGCAATAATGGAAATGGCCAGTTCCATGAAGGCAGGGACCAGTCTTATCTAAGCTTGGTATGTTCCCCAGATTCAGCACAATGTTCTCTCTACACAATAGGCACTTAATGTTTATTGAATTGAAATACATCATTGGAGGAGAGATATGGATTGGATATGTAGAGAGGAGAAGGAGGTCATTCCAAAGGATTAAAATATATGAAGAAAGGAAGATGTCTTTTTTCAAAGTTGTAAGACTGAAAAAATGGGAGTGGGTTTTGGTGAATGCATGTTTGCACCACATCCTAATGCAGCAGGAGAAAAAAAAAAGTATTGAAATGGTGCCTTTTTTCTTTCCTGAAAATATTATTTCTGGATCGGCCAACCACAATACAGGATGTAATTATCCTAAGTAAACTCTCCTGCTCTTGAATTTTCAGAGGATTGCATTCAAATAAAAAGCGTTGTGCTTTTGCCAAAGGAAGTTTTAAAAAGGAAATGGAAGAAAAGGAAAAGGGCCTAATCCTCTGATCTATCTGCCCAATAAAAGGAAAAACCTTTAGAATGAGGAGGTTACACAACAGTTGACAATTAAGTTCCTAAAACATTGCACGTGTGTTTGACCAGTTTACTTGATTTAGCAAAGATCGCCAAGTCCAAAGCCTTGCAGGGTCATTTTAGGTCATCTTCCCTTCCTCCCGACCAGTCCTGTCCTCCAATACAGGTAGTGACATATTTGTAAACCATCGCTTCATTGCCTAAATTCTTTGGTAGCTCCTGCCTTTGAGCGGTGAATAATGTGAGGGAACAATGAATTAAAATTAAATTAAAGAATTAAAAAGACCAGGATTTTAGGCCCGACTCTGCCAGTGACTGGCAAGTCCAACAATCACAGATCCTCAGAGTTGTAAGGACCCTTAGAAGTCTTTCTTGTTTCCTTCACTGGATCTGTTTCCATCTCCAAAATGAGAAGAGTAGATTAGGTGATTTCTAGGCTCTGACACCCTTTAGTTCTGTTCTCTAATTTAGGTTACAACATTTCTCACTTAGGAGTAGCTAAGTGGAACAGTGGAGAGAGCATCAGGTCTGGAGTCAAGAAGACCTGATTTCAAATCTGGTCTCTGGCACTTACTAGCCGTGTGACCCTGAGAAAGTCACTTAACCCTATCTGCCTTAGTTTCCTTGTCTATAAAATGAACTAGAGAAGGAAATAGCAAGCCATGCTAGGATCTTTGCCAAGAAAACCACAAATGGGGTCAGGATGAATCCAGCAAAACTGAAACGATTTAACAACAAAGTTTCTTACTTCTTGAAGATTCAAAGCCCTGTCACTAACCAACACTGATTTTTCTGGAATAATTAGCTCCTGTAGAAAAGTAAATAGTGAACTGGCTTCAGAAGAAGGCCTGTGGTCAAGTCTAGCCTTAGAGATAGCTGCTGTGTGACCCTGGGCAAGCAAGTCACCTAACTTTTATTGCCTCTGGCAATTCTCTGAGACCATGCTTTGCAGAAGAAAAGTTGCTGATCTGCATAAGCAGAAAGTTTCCTAATCTTATCAAATTATAAGCCCTCCCCCCCACCAAAACTAAAAAGGCAGTGTAGAATTTCTATAATCAATAAGAGAAGTCTCTTGGTTAATTACCTTCAGAAAGGGGGTAGTCAGGATGTCAGGCATGTCTTTAACTTCTCTGGCATCTCTGTAACTTCAGTCCAAATAATTAGGTAGAGAGGCACAGCGCAGGGATTATATCAGCCTTTATCAATATGCCACAGCTGAAATGTGGGACTGGTGAATTTCATACTGATTATAAGCTAATTCACCTGTGAATAGAGAAGTCAGATAGAAGTAGGAGTTAGTTATGATACTGAATATTTAAAAGGTCAGAGACCCACAAGTGAGACTTGCAACACAAAGATCCAGTTTCTCACAAAAGACCCGTGCCTAGAAATGCAGTCTCCTCTGCCAATGTCTTATCTAAGCCTTGGAGCCGCCCAGGAAAGAGGCCTGGGTCAGGCTTTCCTTCAAATGGAGCTGTGCCAGCCTCCCTCAGGGCCCACCAGCTACAAAAGAAGACTTTAATTGGAGATGGTTTCCTAAGGAGGTTCTGTAGTAAGAAAAGAAAAGGCCTCTGACCATAGCCTACCACTGAGAGAAACTCCCCTGGAACTATAAACCAGTTAGGATAAAAAGATAGCAACTTGGTGGAAAAGTTACACTCTGTGACTTCAGGGCATCAGTCAAATGTGTAATATTTTGTAGTGGAGGCACAAAAGCTAAGATCCAAAGAAATAAAAAAGGTCTTGCCCCAGGTCACATAGGGGAGTAAGTAGCAAAGCCTAGATTCCCTTAGTTAATTTCTTCTCATTCCAAATCTAGCCTTTTTTCATTCTTTTTTTTTGTTTAGACATTTCTTATTTGAGTTTCTTATTTCTTCCTTCAGATCCTCATTATGTCTCTTTCCTCTGTCCTTTGTATTGAGATCAGTCTCTGTAGCTTGGTTCTACAAGTGGATGCTCAAGAATATTGAGAAAATAATTTTCTTTGGGCAGGGAAATGCTGGGAAATGTTTCAAACCAGGTCTTTGAAAAGAAAATGTATGCTGGGCACACTTTTAAAGTTAGTGTTACCAACATTTTCTCCATCACTTTCTTAAGTTTAGACAATCAATAAAACAATAACGCAAGCCCTGGTTTGTAGTGTTTGTTGATCTGTGAGGTGTAGATGCTTACACTGAATATTTATGTAACAATCAGCTCTTGCTTCTGGGTTCAAGCTGGATTTCACATGTCTTTGCCTTCAGATAATATCCACTGTGGGAAGGCAAAATCAAGAAAAGGCAAGAAATAGCCTTACTGAAATATAAGAGATTCAAATAACATAACTCCATAGAGCAGAAAATTTACTGCAATTATGGGTGTAACAGGGTAGAAATATAATTACATGGGGAATGGAATTCTTTTTCTTTATCTTCACTATTTTATTTTATGTTTCTACAATTTGAATGAGGGTGATATAAGAATTTCAATAACTTAGACTGGAAATATATGAAAGCCAAAGGAAACAGGGGCCCAGTAGCAGAGAGGAGTCAATAAAAAAGATGTCTTAGTTACCTGAGGTCCAGATCAAATGCTACCTCTTCCAGGAAGACTTCCCTGATTCCCCTCTCCAGACCTCCTTTAAACACTCACAGAACTTTATTTGTACTCCTCATATACTTTCTCATTCTCCTTTCTATGCTGTTTATTGATGTGCGTATTTAATACCTCCTACTACAAAGTAAGCTATTTCAGAAGAGGGACTGTGTCTTGTATTTGTACTCGCTTCTAGCAAACACTCAACACTTGGATGAGCCCAGTTGGATGAAATGCAAATATCCAAGATTTGGAAGGGTGGAGGGAGAGGTTTCAGCAGTTGCTACTAATGCAGCTGCAGTCTCTGCTCTGAAGAGAGGTAACTTCAAGGTCCTGGTAACTTCAAGGGCTATTGGCAAGTCACATTCAGATGCCTTATTTCAAACTCCTGGGTGATTTGGTGGATGGTTCTTCACTTAAAGTGTTACAGAGGCCATTTAAAGTTGAAGTTAACCATGCCATTACCCAAGAGTACATTGGAGCCAGCTTGAACCATCTCTCCAGAGTCAATTGCTAAATTTTTCAGAGTGAGCATTTATACTTTAGAGACTGGCAAAATTACAAATGAGTACTTGATTTACTGTTTTGTTCACTGTCTGGACTTGATGGTGAAAATGTTTAATAATACAGAATAAACTTAGAAGTATGTCCTACATGCATTTCTCCCCTCTCCCCTCTTCAAGAGAGCCTCTTATTAAAGGTTTACCAGAACACCAAAGAGAATGGGATATGAAAAGGGTGGACAATTCCATGGACACTGGAAACTCTCAGATGAAGAAACTCCCTTCACTCATGCAGACTGGCATCTGTTCTGCAATGTGGAGTCTTAGAGGATTGCCTGGAGTACAGAACTGTTAAAGGACTTGCCCAGGGTCACAAAATCAGTATGTGACAGAGGCATGGCTTGTACCCAGATACTTCTCAAGGATTTGACACGGAAAATCTTTTTTATTTCCAGTTACTCAGCCAGCATTTATTTATTTTTTTAATATATTTGAAACATTTAATTTTAAGAACTTGAATTTCAGATCCATTCCCTTCCTCCCTTGTCACCCATTCCCTCTGGGAAGATAAGTAATTCAGTATATGTTGTACATGTCTAGCTATGCAAAACATTATCATAGTAGAAATATTGTACAAGGCTGCTTATAATTCCCTCCTACTCATCCCACCCCCCACCTGGTCCATTCCCTACTTGATCCTGAACCTCTTCTATAGTGGGTACTTCCAACCTCCCCTCCCCCCAAGAATGCCCTCCCATCCATCATCCCTCCTCTCATCCCCCTTCCCCCTATTCTGCTGCAGGTTAAGATATCCCATTTAGTATGTATGTCATTCTCTCCCTGAACCAAATTCAATGAGAATGTGGTTTTGCCTTTTTGCCTTCCTATTCTTCCCCTCCCTTGCAGCCACTTCCCCTTGTCTCTTCTACATGAGATAGTTTACCCTATCCTGGCTCTCCCCATCTCCTCTTGCCACTTTCCTCTCTCACCTCATAATTTCACCCCTTGAGTATCCTCCCTTCCCAACAAATTCAACCTATGCCCTCTCTCCATGTATAACTGTAAACATATATACACACATTCGCATATGTATTCATATGACTATACACTCTTCTTCCATTATTTTCATACTGAGAAAGATTTCATCAGTCACAGTTATTGTTTTTCCATATAGGAATGTATATAGTTCAACTTTGATAAGTTCCTTTTGATTTCTTTTCCCTGATTACCTTCTCAGGCATCTCTTGCTTCTTGCGTCTGGATGTGAAATTTTCTATTCAACTCTGGTTTTTTCCTCAAGAATGCTTGAAAGTCCTCTATTCCACTGAATGACCATATTTTCCCCTGAAACAAAATACTCAGTTTTGCTGGGTAGGTGACTCTTGGGTTCATTCCCAGTTCTTTTGCCCTCTGGAATATCATATTCCATGCCCTTCGATCCCTCAGTGTAGAAGCTGCCAGGTCCTGGGCTATTCTGATTGTGTTTCCACAATATTGAAATTGTTTCTTCTGGCTGCTTGTAGTATTTTCTCCTTGATCTGGGGATTCTGGAACCTGGCTATAATATTCCTGGGAGTTTTCTTTTTGGGATCTTTTTCAGGAGTTGATCGGTGGATTCTTTCAACTTCTATTTTGCCCTCTCGATCTAAAACATCAGGGCAATTTTGCTTGAGAATTTCTTGGAGGGTGATTTCTAGGTTCTTTCTTTGATCATGGCTTTCAGGTAGTCCAATAATTTTTAAATTGTCTCTCCTGGATCTATTTTCCAGGTCAGTGGTTTTTCCCATGAGATATTTCACATTGCCTTGTATTCTTTCATTTGTTTGGATCTGCTTAACAGCATCATGATTTCTCATAAAGTCATTAGCTTCCATTTGCTCCAGTCTAACTCTGAAAGAATGAATCTCCTCAGTGAACTTTTGAGATTCTTTTTCCATCTGGTAAATTCGACTTTTTAAGGCATTCTTCTCCTCATTGCCCTTTTAGGCCTCCTTTGCCATTTGAGTTAGTCTATTTTTTAAGGTGTTGTTTTCCTCAGTCAGGCTGTTGACCCTCATTTCATACTTTTCCTGCATCCTTCTCATTTCTCTTCCCAATTCTTCCTCCACTTCTCTTATTTGATTTTTAAAGTCCTTCTTAAGGTCCTCTATGGCCTGTAACCCGCTCATGTTTTCCTTTGGTACTTTTGGAGCAGGATTTCTGACATCACAGCCCTCCTCCTGTTCTATGCTTCGATCTTCTTTGCCCTCAAAGAAGGAGTCTACAGTTGCATTTTTCTGTTTAATTTGTTTTCTTTGCCTTGGCATGTTGCCACTTAATTACTTGACTTTTGGGCTTTTTGCCACAGTATGGCTTTGCCGCCAGACAGGGGAACTTTCGTCCTGAATGTGTGGGGGGACAACTTCCATTTCTGGCAAGCTGGAAACCCACCCACAACTTCCCCCACAGATCACAATCCAAATCCAGGGAGGTTAAAGCAAGAGCGATTACCCCCCAAGACTGATCGCTGGATCTCCCTACAGTTCGCAGGCCAGGAGCTGGAGCTGCCTCTGAAAACTACAAAATGGTGTGTCTCCTCAGTGGCTTCTAGCCCCCAGGGGAGGAAGCTGACGTGTTCCCCAAATACTGGTCCCAAAGTCCATAGGGCACTAACCTCTCATTTTGTCCTAGGCATGTCTATGTTGATAATTCTGGAATCTCCACAGCTGCTGGTGTTCTGGGGTCCCTGCAGCAGGCTGCTGGCCCTGCCGCCCTGGGGCTAAAACTGTGATTCAGGTGGACCTGTGCTCGGCTCCCTGCATACTGCATGCTGCGCTGCCGGCTCCCAGAGCACTGCGTTGGTCCTTCCTGCGGGGCTGCTGGGCTGTCCTCATCGGGAGGTTAGCTTCTCTGTGTCGTTCTGTGGGTGCTGGGGCTCCAGAAGTTGTTCAGAGTCACCTTTTACATAGTTTGGAGGTGATCTGGGGGGAGAGTGGCTTGGACGTGCTGTTTCTTCTCCTCCATCTTGCGAAATGGAAACTCTTTAAATCAGAGATGCTTTTTCCCCATTAACACACAACAAAGGATTTGGGTTTTAACTGCATGGGATCCTTTTTCTCCTCACAGAAAACATAATCCCTCTATCAAGTGGTGGCCAACACTTTTTTTTTTAACTTACCTTGGATAACAAACAGTTCATTGGCAGAGCTAAATTAAAAGCCTCTGTATTAAAAGCTGGGGTCAGGCAGAGTATGAGTTCCATCAGCACAATCTTTGAGGGGTTAGACTGGGTTACCTCCTCATCAAGCTACAGTGTCTACTACTCTGTGACACGGGCAAAGTAGAGTGAGTGATGATGCTGAGAAGTTTTGAAACCTAAAAGTGAGATGGGAGTTGGAGTTCCTGTTGGATGGTCTAAATCTTCTCTAAAATGTAGGAGGAAAAGTCATTTAACATGGCATTTTAATTGTATTTTGTTGGATAATAAACAACAAAACTTCTTAGAGCATACAGGGTACAAAGCACTGGGCTAGATGTTAGGGACATGCTTGGTAGTCAGTCTGATACCTCTTCTCTCCCATACTTTCCTTTGGAGACTCCTAAACACTGAGCTAGTTCTGGCAATGCGTGCATCAACCTCATTTAAAAAACTGAAGGTCTACAGAGCTGTTGTGTTGACCTCATTGTCACATACGTATGAAACCTGGACAACATACCAGCACCACACCATGAAACTGAATCACTTCTATTTGAATTGTCTTAGGAAGATTCTGAAGACTACCTGACAGGATAAGGTACTGGACACTGAGGTTCTTACTCGAACTAAACTGCCAAACATTCAAATTCTGCTTCAGAGAGCCCAACTCTGATGGGCTTGCCATGTTGTTTGAATGCAAAATGTATACTTGCCAAAAAGGCTGTTTTATGGAGAACTCACACAGGGGCAAGTGTTCACATGGCAGTCAGAAGAAATGATACAAGGACACTCTCAAGGTCTCTCTTAAGAATTCTGGAATTGATTGTGTGACATGGAAGACAATGGCACAGGAGCACTCAGCATGGCATGCCCACATCAGAGAAGGTGCTGTGCTCTATGAGCAGGGCAGAGTTGAGGCAGCTCAAAGGAAACACAGGATGTGCAAATTTTCATCTCAAATGTTCACATGGACTATTTGTGCCCGACTTGTGATAGATCATTTTGAGCTCATATTGGTCTGATCAGCCAGTCAGTCACATTGAAACTTGACTCTAGCATAGTGATGTCATTTTGGTCCTCTTTGAGAACAAAGGACAACAAGGAACTGTAATGGTAATTGGAATTTGAAGATCTTTCCTGCCCCTTAATAAGCCTAAGGGAATCTGAAGAACTTCCCTGCTTTGAAATTAAACTCTGCCCCCTAAAAGGCTGAATGTAATCACATGGAGCCTGTGGTGGGAGGAGTTTGCTGAAAGGTGGAGCAGAGCCCACAGGAAGCTAGGAGTCAAAAGTGCTCAATGGTGAGAGGAGAGAGGACAGCAGGCAAGCAGACAGGCTTGTGAGTAAATGTTGGTTTGTGTAAGGCTAAAAGATGGTGTGGCTCTCTGTGCTGTTATGGCTTATTAACTTCTTTGCTACTATGGTGGAATCAGCTTTGGGGATTTGGTTTTCTAGTGTCTGAATAAATGTTTTGTTTCTGTTTTATGTATGGAGAGTCCATTATGTTTTGTGATCAAGCACCATGCAGGTATATTTATAGTTATTGTAGGCACTGTAAATATTGCATTGGCACTGCACCAACCAACCAATTGACATGCAAAGTCTACACATAACACAACCCTGCCTCAGTTTAGAAAGGGAATAAGACATAAACCCAGATAACTGCAGTATACAAATTAATTAGAGGGTTGCAAAACAAAGTAGATAACTAAGGAAGGAGGTCAGTGCTAACCGAGGGGTCAAAGAAGTGTTCACAGTACAGGAGACATTTCTGTAAAGGCTAATTAGGAACTTAATAGGTGAAGGAAAAGAAAGGCATTTTGAACATGGGCAACATCAAGAGAAAAGTCACAAAGGTAAGAAAGTTCATGGCACATTTCAGTGAGGGGGAGTAAAGCAATGTGGTCAAAAGTATAATAAAGTACATAGAGTACAAAAGCATAGAGTAATAACATGCAATAAGGCCCCATTTGTCATGGACAAGAAAAAAAGGGGAAGAAATGTCCTTTTTCTAGACATTCAAGTGCAGTTTGATGTAGTTCATAAAACAGGTCCACTGGTATACTTATACTAGAGCAACACTATACACTGACAAAGATATGGCCCAGAATTGAATATGGAGAATGAAACAGGTTTTGGGGAAAATGAAAATTGCTTTTATTGACGCCAAACTTCTCCATAAAAAACCCCTCATCTTTCTACTAATACTCTTCCATTGATGCTGGAAAATGGAAAGTCATGGAGTATCACAGACACTGAAGAATTAAAGTTGAAGGTCACTCCGAAGGCATGGAGAGGCACATAGGGGTATTCAACCCAACCAACAAGGAATTACACAGTGACAGTGAAAGGGGCATTATCAGGAGGATGCATGCCTAGAAAGGGTAGATTTGACAGGTTCACAGGTAAGCTGTGAGAAAGAACTGGGGATAGATGTCATTTTGAGGAAACAGTGGGTAGTGACAATGTGAAGGCTGCAGTCAGATAGCTTTTTTTTATCACCCAAAGGGAAAACAGAGATGGATAGAACTTTAAAAGTCCAGAGAAGGCTTCATTAGCATATTGGGCAGGCAAATGGGAAGGAGCCAGGGAAAGCGGAAAGTCTGAAGATTAATGACTGAGATTAATAGCTAGAACAAAATCCTATTGGAGGCAAAGGAGAATGGTATCAAGGGCACAGGTGATAGTGGAACAAACAACTCACCCTTCTTCACAATCATCTTATGAAGATGATTATTAATTAAAACATTATTATCTCTATTTTATGAATGAAGATGCTGAAGCTTGGAGAGATTAAGTAATTTGCACAGCCAGTATCAAAACAATGATTCAAACCCAGGTACACTGGCTCCAAGTAGGGTGCTCTTCTCCCATTCTATCTTTCATGTGATAACAAGAACAAGGACACACTTCAAAAATTCATGATATGCTACAGTGGAAAGGGCACTGGCTCTGGGATTAGAGGACCCAAGTTCAAAATCTGCCACGATGCTTTCTATGCCTTGGCCAACCTCCCCAGGCCTCAGCTTCCTTGTCTATAAAACAGGACAGTTGAACTAGATGGTCTCTTAGGTACCTTCCAACTCTAGACATATGCTTGGTTACATCTGCCAGTAATTCAGATTGTTACACCCTACACCACAGTAAATTGTTCTATGAGTTGTTATGGCTGAAAAATTTTATCACATGGGTGACTAGCCTTCTGGTGATGAAGATTAGGTAGACTGGATCTGTATTCAATTATCCTAAGGAGTTGGAATTCCTTTTCTATGATCAGAGAGAAGGAAGAGAGCATGTAACGATGCTTAGTAGTTTTGAGGAAGGAAAGAGGTCTTAAGAGAACTCACACCAGATGGCCGTATTCTCAGTGAAGCAGGAAACTAAAACCTGTGCTAGTTGGCATAAGGCTAGGAATAGAGTTGGGAGGGAGATAAAGAAAAGATATAGAACAGATGTTGGAAATGAGATAGGGTGTCAATAAGGGCAGAGTGGGAAAATTATCAAACAGCAACAAAGAACTAGCTGAGATTATACACCACCAATTTGTAGCAGGTGAAGTGCATCCCAGCTAGTTTTATGATATTCTCTACTAATTCTCAGTAGTACTAGAAGAGGGACAAGAGACATAAGACAGTAGGTGTTATCAAGAAGTGAGGATTCACCACTAAAAATGATAAAAGTTTGGGGAGGACTGGATGGATCCTAGCATAGTAGCTAGTGAAACATTAAAGTGGAAGGCCATGCGGTCAAGGCAAGATATTAACTCAAGTAAAGCAAAAATAGGCGAAATGGTCTAGATTAGTGTTTTGTGAAGAGACTGGAGATTTCAATAAAAGTGAAGAGTGCCTTTATGGTTTGAGTAAGATCATAGAATATGTGAAATAACAGAAAGAAGGCTGTGGACAGAGAGTGAACTTTCAAAGTTCCAGCTCTTAAAATAAACGGAATTCCACAAGATAATAATTTCCAGTATGTGGCTACACTTATTTGTGCATGAAGTTGGGTGGAGAATGAAATCATTGGAGCTGAAGAGATTAAGAAAGTGAGAGATAAACTTTTTAGAGGAGTCACCAACACGAACATTTTGAACTTTGAACAATAAATATTAAAGTCTCTAAGGATGATGGGAGGTGTGGAAAAAATATACTGTCTCAGTACTGACATCATTGAGAAATTAGAGAGAATGACCTTAAGGTAGAAGACACGTGATAATAGCAAGATGTCAAATAAATGTCATTAACTGACCAATAAAGGAGCATTTATTCTTTACAATATGCAATTCTGCCTCCAAATATGAATCTAGAATAAAGAGCTCTCTCGAGTGCTAATTGATTCCCCAAGGTCACACAACTACTAAGTGATCCAAGAGTGACATGGAGCACTGGTCTTCCTAAATCCAGATCCCTCATATTACCTACCACACTGCCTCATTCAGTAGTAGTAGGAGAGAGGAAAATTTTAGCTGGAATTTTGAAAAGCAAACATTTTATATAAATCTTGTTGGGAAAAGCAGCAAGGTATTGGAAAATTGGAAGACTTGATTCAAGTTTTGCCTTTTCTAGAACTGCATAGGTTTGGGCAATTCATTTAAAAGTGCATCCCTAAATGCCTGGTCTAGGCATTGAGCTAAGCAACCCTGATACAAAGAAAAGCTAAAATGCTGTCCCTGCCTTCAAGGGGCTTACACTCTAACAGAGAAACAACATGCAAATAACTATGCACACAAGATGTATGCAGCATAAATATAAGGTAATCTCAGAGGGAAGGCACTCATTAAATGGAGTGTTTATGGGAATCTAAAAAAGCCCCCTGAGCTCCCTTCCTCATCTGAAATATAAGATAACTAATGCCAGTTTCACAGGGTTGCTGTGTAAAAGGAAATCATTAAAAGTAAGGTATTACTTAGTACTTTTAGAAGGCCTCGGTCAAGTTCTTTTCAAAGATTGATCTGTGGGTACCTATTGCTGTCAGGTATTAGGTGAGGCATAATCTTCATTTGTTTCCTCTTTTAGTAAGAAATCCTGATTACAATTTTTTAAAAAAGGCTAAAATTTATATGGCACTCACTATGTACCAGGCAATGTGTTAAGTGGTTCAACATTATCAACTCTTCTGATCCTCACAACAACCCTGGGAAGTGGATGTTATTCCTATTTCCATTTTATAGATGAAAATACTGAGGCAAACAGAGAGTGACTTGCCCAAGGTCATACCCAAGGTAAGTATCTGAGGCCAGATCTGAGCCCAGATCTTCCTCACTCCAGGTCAAGTACTCTATCCACTGTTCCATCTAAATGCCTTCATGTACTACCTGAATGCACTGTTATGTACTATGTGAGTGTACCTTCATGGAGTACAAAGCAGACTTGGGAGTAAGATGACCACTTGGGTTCTAGTCCTACCTCTGTCCCTCACCAGCTATGACTTTGAACAAGTCACTTCCTTTCTTATTTATACTGTTCCCCCAAATCATAGGGTTGGAATAGATGAATTTGTTTTAAACTTTTATTTTGGAGGATTTGAGTGACTTGCCCAGGGTCATACAGCTAGTAAATGTCTGAAGTCACATCTGAACTTAGGTCCTCCCGACTCCAGGGCAGTGCTTTATCCACTGGGCCATTTAGCTGCCCCTACATAAATTCTAAGGTAGCTTCCAGATATAACATCCTATGAAAGTATTTGGCAAATATTTCTTCCTTAATTTGGTCTGAAGTATCTCTCATTTTTTCTAAGAATTTTATATACATTATTCAATTCAATCCTCATAACCCTTTGAGGTAAGGATAAGGAAGGACTTCTTATCTGAACTTAATAAATGAGAAGCACAAAGGTCAGAGAAGTGACTTGTGTAAGATCATACAAAAGTCAGTGTCTGAGGCTACCTAATATCACAGCACTGTACTCAATCCTGACCCACTCCAGTAACTGGGCCTAAGTTCACACACATAAAATGGGGGGGTGGAGGGAGAGGAAGGAAGGAAGGGGTATGGTGTGATTCTGATTTCTCCCAATAAAAATTCAATAGGCAACAGATGAGAGAAATGACTATTTCTCTTTTACATTAATAACCAATTGTTGAATTAGGACCCCTTTTCTACTTCCTCATTCAGAAATCAACCCCCTACAAGTTATTCAGGCAGCCTTTGAAGTGCAGGACTGATAATGAAAGGGAAAACTCAGATCTGTTCAAAAGGTAAAGAAATTTTAGTTAAAGTGAATTGATGGATTCTGGCTCATTGTATTGTTACTTGGATAGGTCTGGGAAAAAGTAGATTCTCCCTTTGGTCTACAGTACCCTCAATGGCATGATAACGTTATAGTTAAGTCTTTTTGACCAAAACTGAGTGATCAGAATCATGTCCCCCCAGACCCTTATTAGAATAAGCCAACCTCTCATTATAATACTCATTCTCTCTATTACTTGTTCACTAATCAGAGTTGACTGTCACCCTCAAGAATATCTACTTTTTTGCAAATGCAAATAAGTATTAAGTGGGTTCCATCAGGGGTCTTTGGCATTTGAGAGTGCCACTGACCCTTTTATTAATTATTGCTAGCATGATTAATAAAATGATTAATTACCCAGAAACTCCATCTCTCAAACTTTTTATTCATCACATACAGTTTAGCAAAGTGAAACTGGGCAGAGAACATGAGACATGAATCTGAGTTGAAACTAGACATGCAAGTGAAAATAATGGTTTGAGTTCTGTCAGGCAGGAAGAGACTTGCTCAACACTGACATGGGAAATCTCATGGAGAGGATTTGCTGGAAGCAGAAGGAATGAATTACTTAAGACACAGCCAGGGCAATGAACTGTACTTTTTATTCCTGGCACTCAATCACTTCAAGCTCAACACAGGGACACAATGACACACGCACATACACGTGCATGCATGCACACCCACCCACCCACGATTTTAAGAAAGGGATGAAGTGGGATCAGAAGTCCAGATTTCTATTGGTCTGACAAATAGCTGTGAAAATACGAAAATCACAAATCCAAATGTCTCACTTGAGTCTTTGGTTTCAAATATCTTGTGAGCAAATGACAAGACTGAGTCTTACCGGTTGTCTTTCCTCTCCCACTTCCCAGTTGAAACGTTAATAAGCCAAAGCTGGGATTCCTAAGGCAAAAAAAATGCCAAAGTTTAAGTTTAAATGGGAATTGTCTTTCTAGACCTTAATAAGCTCCTAGAGAGCAGAGGCTCTGTTTTATTAATCTCCATACCAACCCTCTCACTTCCACTTTGAGGGGAGACATGGCAACTTGCAAAAGAATGAGTGCTCCATAAATGTTCAAGGCACTACATTCAATTAAAGTATATTTGCAATTAGACACGAAATAGCCTTCTGGAATTTCCAGTTTTAATCTACTGAGGGGAAGTAGATTCTCCCTCTTCTTCAAACTGTAATAACATTTTCATTATTTTTTTAAAGTGGATGACTTTTATTTACACACTAGTCATTTCTAGATATATTGTGGACTCTCTACTTTCACTTAGTGAACATCCTCTAATAGCAGAGAAAAATTAAACAGAGCCAACCTATACAACAGCTACATCTGACAGTGTGCAACAGTCTAAACCCATAGTCTCTTCTTCTCCAAGGAGAAAGCAGAGGTGGGGGGAATATAGATGGGGGAACCATCTCCTCTTTGGAGCCAAGGATGGCCATTAGCATTATAAATAGTCTTTTTATAATTATAGAGCTTTACTTTACATCAGTGTAGTTACTATGTATGGTGTATTTCTAGGTCTATTTATTTCACTAAGCATCAATTCATACAATTCTTCTCTTGTCATATAATATAATATTCTATTATTATGCCACTATTTGTTCAGCCTTCCTTCAACTGATGGGTCCCATTTTATTTTCAGCTTCTTGTGCTACCACAAAAGTGCTATTTGGGCATATGTAGAACTTATCTTTCTGTCCTTGGTCTTCTTGGGAGTATATTCCCAGACACTAATTTCTGTGTCAAATAGTTTGAGCGACTATTTTTTTTGCATAGTTCTAAATTGCCTTCCAGAATACTTAGAACAATCCACAGTGCAACCACTAGTGTATTAGCAATGCTTGTCTTTTCACAGACCTTCGATATGAACTATTTCCATATTTTGTCATCTTTGCCAATATATTGGGTCTAACATGAAATCTTAGGGTTATCTGAATTTACATTCCTCTTAAAAATCTTCCATATGGTTTGCAAATCCTTTTAGAACCATCTGTTCATATCCATTGACCTCTTATCTCTTGGTGAATGGCTTTTGGTTTCATGTATTATATATGTATGTATATATGCATATATATATACACACGTGTGTATGTGCATACATATATGTGTTAATTCCCTAAGCGTATTAGATAGACTTTTTTTTTAAAGATCATTGCAATTTTAATGAGCTTGTTTTTTTGTTTTGTTTTGTTTGCTTTTTGGAGGGCAATTGGGGTTAAGTAACTTGCCCAAGGTCACATGGCTAGGTTTTTTTTATTTGTGTGTTTTAAGTGTCTGAGGCCGGATCTGAACTCAGGTCCTTCTGACTCCAGGGCTGGCGCTCTACTCACTGCGCCACCTAGCCGCCCTGATAAAGACTCTTATCAGAGATATTTGATATGACACAAAAAATTTCCCCTTGATAAGTTTCCCTTCTTATCCGAGATCCATTTAATTTGTTTGTATAAAAAGCCTTTAAATTAGAAGTAGCAGAAACTATGTATTTTCTCTTTTATGATCTCACTGATCCTATGTTTTGTTAGGAATTCTGCTAGCCATAGTTACAAAAAGTAGCATCTTCCGTTTTTCTCTACTGGGAGAGGGGAGGAAGGGGAAGAGGAATAACTTGACAGTTTCATTTATAGTTAGGTCAATATTTATTTGGAACTTTTTGTAGTATCTAAGTAGTATATAAAATCTAATCCAAACCTATTTTCTGCCAAACTGCTTTCTAGTCTTCCCAGAAACTCTTGTTAAATAGGGAATCCTTCCCCATGCCACTGGATTTATTAAGCACTGAGATAACTATATTAAAGTATTTCTGATTCTTACTTTTCTAGTCTTTCCTAATATTCTACTTTTTAATTTGTCCCAACTGTTTCTGAGCTGGCTGCTTTTAAAGATCCTGAAGTGTTATTTCTCCTACTTCCTTCCTGTTTCCCCCCATTATTTCCTTTTGTGCATGTCTTCCAAGTGCATTTTGTTCCTATTTTTACTAGTTCTATAAAATATCCCTGGCAGATTTATTGGCATAGTATAAAACCTATAAATTAATTTAGGTAGTATCGTTTTTATTATATTGGCAAGGCCTAACTTTGAATAAAGACTATCCTTTAATTATGGTAAGACTTTGATGAGTGCATTTCTGTCTTAGGTGTGTCTTGTTAAGTTGACTATCAGATATTTTATGCATTTTGTAGTTAATTTTTAAAGGGATTCTTTTCTATAATTTCCCGTTAGCTTTTGTTGTTGATACAATGAATGCTATTATTTGGGGGGATAATTTTATGTCCTATTAATTTCCAAAGCTATTAATAATTTAAATTATTGATTCCCTTTAGTTTTCTGAATAAATTTACTATGCAATCTTCCTTGTTGCTATCATTAACACTTCTAAAACTATGTCAACTAATGAAGGAAGGGTGCTGTATTTTATCAAAATCTTTCCTTTACCTCTTGATATAATCAAAAGATTTTAGTTTTTAGTGTTTGTGTGTATGTAATTAAGATCGTATTTCACTATCTCTCCCAGGATGAAAGTACAAAGACCACTCACAGGGTCAATATTGCTCTGTCTTGGAAGCTCTGACCAGTTTGCCTCTCTTTAGACAATCTGGTGGCCTCCTGCTCTCAGGGGATCATGACATAAATGCCTAACTCATTTTGGATACCTCCTCATCCTGGACCACAACCAAACTCCTAAGCTTAAGAGATCTATCAGCCTCAGCAGCTCCTGGTAGCAAGGATCATGTCTATCCTTGTATCCCTGCTATAAATTAAACTTGTTCTTAGTGAATAATTTCTGGATACACTATTGTAGCCTCTGGGATAACAGAGTGATTTGTGAAAAAAAAAAACATAATTCTATTAACAATTGCCTTTTCTACTTTTATGAAAGAAGTCAAATTCTTAAAAGTTTTCTCCTCCCTGGAACAGTATTTTAAACACTTTGAAGCTGACAAAGCAGACAATGAAATACTGCTAGAACTATCTTCAAGGTCTACATGTACCTGCCTTAATTCAATACCCACTTAGAAGCATGTGCAGTAAGCTAAGGCATGTGCAGGATAGGTGCTAAGGATACAAAGGCAGAAATAAAAACCAGAGCTTGTCCTCAAGAAGCATGCATTCTGACAGGCCACTTTGAAGCTTAGGTCACTGAGCCCTGTAGAAGAGATGCTCAGAAGTTAGGGATGCATAGTGAAGTTCTAATGTGTTCTGGCAAATAGCTAAAGGTTTACCTTTGAATTAAACTGGTCACTGAACTGCTGATTTCATGTACATCTTTATCTTTATCTGTCCACCTATCATTGTGTCTGTCTCTATCAACATTTATCTGTCCATATATTATCTATCCATCTATTATTGTCATCCTGTTATCTACCTGTCCATCTAGTTATCTCTGGCCATCTCTCTTATCTTGTCTGTCTCTATCACTATTGGTGTCTACCTTCTATCATGATTTATCTATCCATAAGTCACTGTCTATGTAGCTATTACTGTTATTCTCTCATAATTAAGTTCATGTTTAATTTTTAGATTAAACTTATAGTTTCATTGGCATAGGGCCTTCAAGAGAGGAAACCCCTTTTATCATGGCACCAAGGTACTGCCTATGCAACGAATGGGGGCACTGAAAAGTGAAATGATTTGCAACAGTGACCCTGTGACACAGCACCTCTGTGTCAGGAGCAAGACTTGAACTCGTTTCCTTGACTGTGGCTGCGATGAGTGCCAAGAGTACTGACTTTGGGACCAGAGTGAGTGGGTTCATGCCTAGTTTTTCCCACTCCAGAACTGTGTGACTGGGGGCAGAGTAGTGCATCACCTCTGAAAAATGGGGAGAATACTGCAGATTATTGGGGAACACAAATGAAATGTCAAACACATCATAAACACAAAACAGTTGCCTAGTAGCTATATAATTACATATTATTATTACATTAACATGAGAAACTTCAGGAGACTCAAATGGGAACAGTCTATTCAGCAAATGTGAACACACTGATAAAAAATCTGAGCTTTTTGTTGGTTTAAACTCAAACTGAGTTGAGTTAATAACACTTAAGAAGCTACCATTGCCATTTCTGGGCTATCCTCAAGAAATCTTGTATCTTTAATATTTATTTGCTTTTGCAGAATATACATCAATTAAGTGTTCAATCTTTCTTGGGGGGGAGGGGAAATATATGTGATTATAACACACATGCATTATTACTGCTGCTCAGCTGTTTTAGTGATCCTTCATGACTCCATTTAGGATTTTCTTGACTAGAGTGGTCTGCCATTTCCTTCTATACACATACATACATCGTTATGTTCATTTACTATTGACTTTTTCCATTCACTGATTCATCCACATCGGCACACATTTTGTGTTTCTACTCAATCTTCCCTAACAGACACAACTTGGTAATTCTTATGTTCAGGGTGTCCTAGCATTCTACAAGTTAGTTTGATAACAATGTGAGATACATGCTCCCCTCATGAAATCACGTCTGCAGCAATAATGTAAATATCTGAGGCAAGACGCAGTAAATTTGCACCTGTTCAATTCAACAAACATTAAACGCCTACTCTGTATGAGGCACATGAAGCAATTCCTGACCCATCCGGTGGTTGAGCAAAATCTCCCTTCACTTCCTTCTTCCCAGGGTAAGCAATGAACTCCAGGTACAGAAGGTGCTCTATGTTGTTGTACTTGTTGGTTTTGCTTAACTTTTCCTTTAGTTTCAAGGAGACCTGTGGTTTATTGGGAAACGATAGGTATAAAAAGCAAACTATATCAAGAAAAAGAAAATTAGGTTTACTTAAAATATTTTCAGGTAAGCAGTTTTTTTCTTTTGTTTCAAAGGGTTTTTTTAAATATTTTTTTTTATCAATTTCTATTTCTCAAGAAGGAAGTCATTAGAATAAAGGACTAAAATACGCATCTTGTAGCCATTGAGGGTTTCAATGCTAATCATTCCTGTGCTTTAGGAACTTATAAACAATGTTTCATGATGAGGCCAATAAGGATCAATGGCAGCACTGGTACTGAGGTCTTCCTGATTCCAAGGTTGGCACTCCTATCCCCTACATGAAGTTGCCTTTCCTACAGTGGATACAATAAGTCTTGGAGGCAGGAAGACCTGAGTTCAAGTTCTGCCAATTTAATCACTCTCAATCAGTACCCCTAGCAACTCTCAAGAGCTATTAAGTTATTAAGAATTGCTGATCTGCAACACTGGGGATAATGTCCACAAGAGGAATTCCTGCTAGATAAAATCACAAATTCTGAGAGGGGGGCAGATTTTATACACAAAAGGCAATAATGAGTTAGTTTTGGTGGTAAAGTCCCAGTTTTGGGTTGTTTTCACACTCTCTGTCCTGTGGCTGGAGAGCCAATATTAAAAAAACAAACAAACAAAAAGCCCTGCCATTAAGTAGAACCTATCTCTTTAGCTCTACCCTCCCCATCCGCAATTCTGTTATCCTCTTAACTTCCTAAGATCATCCCTTCAAAAGGAGTCTTACATTCTAGGCAGTGATTAGAGAATCTCTTTCATCTGATTCTTGATTTGGTCTTAAATTCTTCTCAGTTCTTTCTATCCAGTTTCTCCTTTCTAATGAAATACTTTGCAAAAGTGTGAACAAGGCTCCATTCTTGACTGTATTTGGTTCTGTTAACTCTGTAGTGGAGATCTTAAAATCATCCTCCAAAGAATGCTGGATCATTCATCCCCAAAAAAGATTTTGTCTCTCATAGCCTGTGAGGTGCCTTAATGGTGACAAAGCCACTTTTCCCAGCATCGCACAGCTCAACGGTGGGCTCAAGTTTATGAAATTGTATCCTAGGGACTGTGGCCCTTGTAGTAGTCCATTCTCCTGAGAGTTACTTATTGGGAGATCAAGAGTATGGTTCTTAAGGTCTACAAAAACCCTTCTCTGAAGCTTGTTTGGCACTGCTTGCCAAGTCCTATAACACCTTGTTTTCATGCCTCTCCAAATGTTCTTTGGAGTTGAACAAGCAAACAAGATGAAAGACATTTATGATATTTAATAGGAACCATAGTTAGAGAACAGTTTCAAAGCCTTAGCCAGGGGCCCACTTTAAGTAGGCAGCATTAACAGTCCTGAGGAGAACTATTTATAAAAAAGTAAAGGTTCCGTCTGTTTTACTGGAATAGGACAGGGTTTTTCAGGGCCTCTTTAAGTCTTGATGGAGTTTTAGAGTTACAAAGCTGGTGTCTTGAGATCCATGCTCCTGAAGAGTCATTAATTTTTGGAATACTTTCACCCACTCAAACTTCCCAAGTTTAGATTCATATTATACATTACATACTAAAGAAAACACTTTTGCTGACTTTTGAAGGAATATTTCTGCACCATTGTTTAAAAAAGTCTATCCTGCAGGGAAGAGGTGCCAGTGAAAAATGACTCCGCAAAGCTCAGAAATGCGTAATACTGTCTCATTTGTAGTACCCCTTAAGCTGGCATGTGTGTTCATGTGCATGCATGTGCATGTGTGTATGTGTATGTACACATGTATGTTTACAGAGGATCCTCATCCCTGGCAGAAGCACTGTGGTAGCACCAGTCACCCCCTTCCTTCAAGGGGTTGGGAGACAGAGAATGCCAAAGACTATTTATTTACTTTCTTCTGTGGAGTCTCCCTAAGCACCACTTTGGACAAGTCAGTAAAGATGGGGAAGGTGGGAGGGTAATACAGCAGGGACCCTTGGGCAAAGCACAGACTTGTACAGTGGTATGCTTATGGTGCCCAGTGTACAGGATGAGGAGGCCCTGGGAAAAGGTATGGGTACACCTTAACAGAATGCAAGATCCATGGGGGGAAAATTGTTTTGTTTTTGCTTTGTGTCCCTGGCTCTTAGCCCAGTGTTTGCTTCATTAAATGGATTACAGCAGTTTACAAACTCTTTTCCTTATGACAGCTGTGTGAAGAAGCAATGAGGGGATCTCAGAACCGGATGAATTACAGACACCCTAGAGAGTAATCAATAACAGCTCCTACATTTGAACTATGGTACGCTATTGGGGTAAGTCACACAACCTTGCTAATTGTGACCACTAGAAATCTTAGTTCACTGCAGCCTCCTTGCACAGCGGGTACTGAGGTGGGCAGTGTTGTGATGGAACAGTGGATCTAAAGTCAAGAAGCCTCAAGTTAAAATCCTGCCTCTAGCACCAAACTCACAGGATTGCTGTGAGGATCAAATGATAAAATACTTATTTGTAAAATGCTTTGCAAACTTCAAAGCACTACAGACATGTTATTAGTAAACTTTTTATTTTAGGCCTGCGTTACTGCTTCAAAACAAACAAAAAGCAATCTGTTTAGACAGATAAATTTTTAAAGACCCCACACTTTAATTCAACCAAAGCTCTTAGAAGAACAAAAGCAATGACCCTTCTCTCTTAGGAGGGCTTTGCCTCCTTCTCTGCTGAGTCACACATTCCCTCATGTGCCCTACTGTACAAATCAAACCTCCATTTTCTCCTCTACTCTAGATGGCTTGTCTCTCTTCTAAGTCCCTGGATCCTATTCATCCCCTGGTTTCCTCCAAAAGCTTGACCCTTCTCTACACTATCTCCTTAGTGACTGATGCCTTCATATGCCAAGGTCTTCTCCATCCTTTGAAAAAGAAAATAAAACCCACTCACCTGCCTTGCCTTTAAATGATCAGATGATGTCTTGTATTTCTATTCTTTCCTGTATTTCTTCAGCCAAATCAAGAGAAGTTGTCCATAACAGGGCTTCTTAAATTTTTTCACTTCACAAGCCCTCTTCACATTTCAGTGGCATTTGTTGGCACTTTGTGGCCTGAGAGCATGCACAGAGCAGAGAGCCCATGTTTTGTGTTCAGAACCAAGGCTGCAGGAAAGCTGTGTGATACAATATGGGCAAGCCCTGTCAGAAACACCTTGAATTCATTTCGTGTTTGGTTTTTAAGTTTTGGTCACTGTGAGTTCAGAAACCTATTACTGTTGTAGGACCCACAGCGAGTACAACAAAATAAATGGAAAGAGCAAAAATCAAAACTTAATTTTGCAAAGTTCATTATTTCCCTTCGTTATAAAGCTGCGGGGGTTGGGAAATAGGGAAGACTGGAGGTTGACTCATTTAATGTGGAGTTTAGTTTTGAACTGATTTTTTTCCCTATTTTTCAGTGTTACAAAGAAGAGGTTTTTTTTTTTTTCATAGGTGAGGGATGTATTTGGAAATGAAGGTGAAGAAAAACATTTAGTAAAGAGAAGTCATTATTCCTTCTGCTTCATGTCTCATTCTGCATTCCCTTGCAATCTAGCATCTACCTTCACTAATCAAATGAAACTTAATCTCTAGGGTTGGCAATACCCTCAGTTGCTAAATCCAATGGCCTTTCATTCTATCTGAGCTGCAGAAGGTACTGACCACTTTAACTGAGGGTATCTTGTAAAGCTCTGCATTTGGCCTTTTACTCTGTGTACCTTTTCTCAGTGATCATCATCACCTCTAATAGATGAGTCCCAAATCCAGCCTAACCACTCTTGAACTCCATCTCACTCTGTTTATTGGGCCTGCTTGACCTTTCCATTTGGATATTCCATTTGCCTGAAGAGAGACATATCCAAAATAGAATTTATTTTTGCCTCTTTCAAACTTCCCTGTTTCTGCAAACAGCTCTACCATCCTTGCAGGCAACCTGGTTTTCTATTTGTGTAAGTGGTAGTATATATACGCTAGGAAGCCAGGCCACGCTGAAAAGTGCTGGCAGGAAATCCTACTGAGTGGTTATAGGGCCTCCATATTTTCTATGTTGTTACCACTTGCCTTAGAGCTGGCTGTAGGACTCAAGGACTGAAATTATCTCAGTCACATAATCCCTTCTTTGAGAATAAGGTACCAAGAGAAAATACAACAGCATGCTTATGAACTCTATTGCTCTACAGCATAATTTTCATTCTTGTTTCACTTACCAAGTCTAGGGTCCAGGGCAAATTGTCACCTCCTTGTATTACTTCAGTATTTCACTTATCTTTATCTAAGGTTTAAAGAGCTGGTTGACTGGTGAAAAAAGCAAAATTACAGACACTGAATCACATTAACAGGCCAAAAAGTTACCAGTTCTGACTGTCTCTTGCATAGGCTTTACTTAGGTAATGTCAGAATCTGGCCACTGGCCCCCCCAAATACTCAGTGAATCACATATTTGTTGTCTTTCCATGATCTTTCAGGGACATAACTGCAGAGGTGTTAGGGGTGGGACAGATAGTGGGAACCATTTTCCTACCCTACTAGTTGCAAACTCTGGATCAAATCCTCTTATTTGAGAGTTCCAATTACTGGTGCACTATGGCAGAGATGAAATTTTCATTAAAGCCAAGAGTGAATTTGAAATTAAAGACTAGGGACTGGGTTTTCCGTGTCAAAAAGAGCCACAAGGATGTACTAGTTAAAGAATAGGAATTTCCTATTATGTTTTTGTGTTTAAGCTTGGGTCCCTTAGCAATGTCACCAATTGTATGAAATCAAAATGTTAAATAGACTTTGTATTCTGACCATTTATCAATTCAAAAAGTGAGCAGAAAAATTACCTGTTTGGCTAACACAAAGATAAAGGACACATGATCTTTCCATTTCAATGCATTAACCTAAATCACAACACAATGGTTTTGACATTATTTAACTTTTTATTTTTGTGTGTGACTTTAAATGAATCTTTGCAATGATTTAATACTGTCAACATCCCATACAGAAGGTAGTGATTAAAGCTGAACATTAAATATAAGTACAACGCTCAGACTACAAAGTTAAAATATAGAGACCTCAAGAATGAGGTCACTTGAACATGACATCACAAGGCCAGAAATCCAAAACATACATCTAAGATTCCCATGATACAGAACATAATTCAAAGCTGAATATCCCTCAATCATGCATGGTACAGGTTATAGTAAAAAAACTATTTTTCTATGTCATATGTGGATGATGCATAAAGTACAAAGACTTTTATGCTAATACTGCCCCGGTTGTTCAAAAGTTAATCCGTAAGGCAAGTCTTTCAGTGTGTTTTATTTTTCCCACATCAACATAATTAGATAGATTTTGTTTGTAATCCAATGAATGGAATATACATAGCATTTGGCAGGAAGACAAGACAGATTACAGTAAAACATTTAATTTCTCTGTTTATAGAAATGAAGTCACATTTTAATATATATATATATATATATATAAAACTAAAAATTGATCATTTCATTATATAGTTAACATTTTAATTTTACTTATGATAAATACCATTTTCACATAGGAGAAAAAACTTTTACAGTGTTAAAAACATATGTAGCTCTCAAACAGTGGATAACTGCAAATTCATCTTTTTAACATAGGAAATAATTATTTTAATTTTAAGAAGCTATAATATAGAAATTTGTATAGTTGCTTAAAATAAAGATTTTAAAGTCATAATAGTTTCAAACGATTTCAGAATTACATTCCCTAAAAATGTCAATGCTCTATTTTCTATTTAGTTTGAGTGTGACATTTCATTGGCCCCAAAGATATGCTCGATTTCTAAACTATTCCTGTCAATCAAAAGTATAAGTAAAAAGAACATGTCTGTCTCAGATGTGCTGAGAAATAAAGCACCAAGAATGATAAGGAAAACAAGATATCGTAAGATGCAGAAAAACATTTTTAAAAGAATGTTTACAATGGAAAAATGCCAGTATCTCCCCTCCTTTGCTGTACCTCCTCCAAAAAGATCTATGCTGCTAAACGGAAAAATTCAGAGGTACTCATCAATGACAAGGTGGAATTCACCTTTTGAGCTTTGAATCTAAGATAATGCAAAAAACAAATGCATCAGCCAAAATAACTGTAGGAGTAAGGTGTTTTCAAGGCAAGAAAAAACAAAGAATGCTTTGGTGAAGTAGATTTATTTAAACATTTTTGCCTTTTAGGGATCCAAAGCGCATGCGAGCGTGTGTGTGTGTGTGTGTGTGTGTGTGTGTGTGTGTGTGTGTACGTACATATACATATCTATATCTATATATACATATACATACACACATATCTAAATATAAGTGCGAAGGAATTCTAATTTTCCCATAGAACTTTCATTATAGTTTTTTTTTAATATCCCAGATTTTTGGTAAATGACAGAGCATTTACTCTGTCTCTTCAACTCTAAGTTCATAAAATAAAAAAGTACATTTCAGGGATTTTTAAGTCTCTTCAAAATTTTATAAAACTTTAATACAGCCACAAAATCTGAAGTGTTTTATATTTCCCACATGATAAACATAGGATATAGAAACTGCTCCTAAAAGTTAAATCCTTATGTAATATTCTGCACATATAGCTTTACAACAAGATAAGACACTTTACAAGTACACTGTTTACAAGAAAAGATACATTTTTGGATGGCATCCTCATAATTCTCTGAAATTATGACTGTGACTAATGGCAAGATCAATTTAACCATCTACCTTCCTGATAATGCAAATTTTTATGGTGTGCATAAACTTGTCATTCTTCAGTCATTTCAGTCTTAGGCTGCTCCAGATCATTCAATAAATCTTTACCAGCTGCTCCTGCTTTTGAGGCAAAAAGGACAGCTCCCTGCTTAAAACCAAGGTTCTTCAGACTCCGAGCATAATCTGCATATACTGCCAGGATTAGTTTTTGTATGGATCAAGGTTAAGGAAGGAAGCGAATGGTAAAATGAGCTCACCATTAAGTTCCAAAGCTTGGATGAAGGCAAGAAGCCTTGTACATTCTGTAACTATCATTTTTTACATTAAAGAAACCTCCTATCACATAGGTATAGTCTAAAAAATAAGACATGATATGTGACAGGTGATAAAAAAGAACACTGTATTCTGAAGCTTGGCAATTCAGATGATGTGTACAGAGGGATAAGTTTACAAAGAATTATAAAGGACTTATACTATGTTGATAATTTATTTTAAAGCATACTTCTTAGAAAGATTAGGAACAGTAAGATATAATGAACAAGATAATCTGCCCAGCTGTTATATTCATTCATTTTATGCACTTTTTCATTTATATAGAAGAACCCTTCCTCTGCAAGAGTAATACTTATTGTTAGAAATTTTTTACTGTAAGACACCCTACTTGCAATAAGATTCCTGAACTCAAAGTTGGTTTTTCCCAGGAAGAGATACCAAGTGATGCTTTCACAGGCTAAGCCCAAGTAAAACTTGGGTAAAGAAAACATGTGAACACTGAGAAAGCAAGAGAAAAGATATTTATGAGCACATTTCAATTAGATTTTAAAAGTAGGTTAAAAAGGGTAGGAAAGCATTTTAAAGCTCAAAAATTGGAATTTTGCAGAGGAGATATCTGTACTACTTATCACATTAAATGGCTTCTCCAAAAGAAGAGTCTTCAATCACAATATCAAGCACTAAAATTAAAGCAAAAGTTGGATGTTTTCTTCAGACTCCACCATTAACCAGTTGTGAGAGTCTGACGAAGTCTTAGTTTCTCATAGGGACAAATCATGTGCTCTCTATCTACCAACCTGGGGAAATGTGTGCACAAAATTCTAAAGGTGATAAAATGCATTGAGAAAGGCAATTAAGTACTATTACTCTAAAATAACTACACATTCTTTATCTCAAAGGAAAATCACTAAAGTGACTATTAGCAGAATAAAGAAACTAAGTATAACTCTAGAGTGGGAGAGAATAAATAATGTGTTAGAATGGCCTAGAAGTTTTCAAAACATTATTATCTTCTCAGATTTTTAACTATTTGAGATAATGGATGTAAGAAATATAAAATATTTTATTTATCTCAATAGCTAAGAATAAAAAGTAATGGGAAATATTTCTACATGAAATGTCCTTAATCAGGGCTTTTTATTTTTATGTATAACTTGTTTACATAACCAACAAAACTACAGCGTCTGCCCTTCATCTGTATTTCTTTGTCTGTTTTCTCTGTTTTTATTTGTTTTTTGCTTTTTAGAGGTGGGAGGGCAGGGCAATTGGGGTTAAGTGACTTGTCTAAGGTTACATGGCTAGTAATGTTAAGTGTCTGAGGCCGAATTTGAACTCAGGTCCTCCTGACTCCAGTGCTGGTGCTCTATTTATTGCGCCACCTGGCTGTTCCTATTTTTATTTTAAAAGAAAATGAAAACAAGATTTAACTCTGCATTATGTTGCTTCCTATAAACTTTTTTTATGACCTATATGATCACTCCTCTGACTTGTATTTTGAGTCCATATTTGTTCTGGGGTTATCACTCTCTACCACTCCCAAACTGCAGGCATCCAAAATCATTCCTCTAAACCAGATCTGTGAATCTGTGCAGTTTATATTCTTCCCTCCCAATATAATCTATGGTACCTGTCATACAGACACAAAATGAATAGCAATTTCCACTTGTATCACCCCCTCGCCACTGACAATATGAACAAACACCCCAGTGCAAAGGATATTTGTGTCTTCATTCACTTCAATTGTATCATACTTTAGACAAGCTTCAACAAATAAGGCAGCTCTATCAAAATACCTCATGCTGGCAAACAGAAAAAAAGTGTTAGCATTCAACTTGAGAGCTTTCAGCAAGGAAGGGTAGGGGGATGGGTGAGGTGGGGAGAAGAGCATGATCCCACATGCCTATACAAAGACTTTCCACAAATTATTTCTGTGAATGCTACACAAAACTTTGGTTGTTTAAGTGAAAACTCTTCCTTTATTCTATTCTCAGGGGAGGTCTTCACTGTTGTTTAAGCAAGAAAACTATTCATTAAATAGCTTCTCAGCCCTCTTCTATAGCCTAGACTGAAGAATACATATTCTAGAAATATTATTTCTCAATTTTCACTTACTAGATAGACTAGGTATAATCAGTCAGTGCTTCACACAAGATAAGCACTTAATATGGAGCTCCCTCTACTGCTGACTCAGAAAATAGTTTTTGTCACCAAAGTCAAATGGTTCAGTGTCAGGGATGGATATGGTTTTATTAATAGAAAGAGCAATAAAGAAGACACACTACCAGCTATTTGCCTTTGCTACTACATCATAAAAAGCACTAGGCCTTCCCATTTGCCCTGCAGTGAAACCATGTGTTTTCTGTTTTTCTCAATTAGAATATGAACTTTTGGAGACTGTCCCATTTTTCTGTCTATATGCAGGTTTGGCACACAGTGAACTCTTAAGGAATGATCTTTACATTTTTCATAAATGTAGAGGGAGAGGTACTCCTACTCAGGAATCCAACAACAGGGCTACATCTCATCACTTATCTTCCATCTTAGGTTTTGTGTAGTTTGCTTTATTCCCCTAAAGGTAGCATTTTTGACTTGTTCTTTCTGAAAACTGAGGCAGTGGGTAGTCAGCCTTCAGAAGAAGGAAGGCCTATGCTCCAGTTCTACCTGACACAAACTGGCTGTACTAGTGTGGACAAGTCATTGAATTTCTCAGTTCTCTAGGCAACTAAATTGCAGAGAAGGGGACAACCTGAACTGTAGAGGGTGTTTCCTCATCTGGACCTTGCCTATAGCAATGGAACCAGATTCTAGTACCTAGCCCACTCTATACTTCTGAATACTATGGTACACAGAAACAGAAATATAGACTTGAAGCCAATAAAGGCCTGAGCTGGAATGCTAGTTCTGATACTTACTAGATCTGGGGGTAAGACATTTATCTTAAGCCTTAGCTTAGCTCTCTTTTCTATAAAATAGAGATATAATTATAAATAATAAATATACATAAATATAATATTATACAATACCATATATATATAATATAAAACAATAAAATTTGTAGAACAAATCTCACAGGATTGTTTAGAAAAATGCTTTCTAAGCTTTAAGATGCTAAAGAAATAGATGTAGCTATTAATTACTGTCCAATGCACACCAATTTTATACATTATCAAAATAATTCTGAGTCTTACTCCTATTTTTCAAGATGTCTGGCTGCTGATATACTTAGGGACACTTTTATATTTAAATTGTAAGAAGAAAATACTCCTGAATTGAGATTTACTTAGAAGCAAACATTCACTTCAGAACACACGCCTACTAAATAGTAATCATAAGAACTGCTTAAAATACTCCTGGATTTACCTGTGTAGCATCTCTACTACTCTTGTAAAGCAGCCTAAGGAAAGAAGGACCAAGATGGCCTTTGATTTCTGATTGACTTGTGGAGAGCAAAGATGATCGACCCATCGTTTCAAAACGTCAGCACATTCCTCTGAATTTAAACGAACCTTTGTAGGTGTCCAAAGTAAAACAAAACAAAAGGGATGTTTAAATAAAAAGGTATTTATATGAAACTAGATCTCTATCTAGACAACTACAAAGAAAACAACTGGCTTTCAATAAAGTTTAGTTCACCCTCAATTTCAGTATTTACTCTTTACTGAAAATAGGGATAATGTTACTATTTTTGAGAAATGAAATGACTTTTGTCTAAGGAAAAGAACATTTCTTTAACATTTAACTGCTCATTTTTAGACTTTTCTAAATAAGATTGGGTTTATCTCACAAACACAAGTTTCTTGCTTTCATTAATTTGCTAATGATGTAAGCTCTCATTTTTTATTTACATAGAAGGAAAGCATTTTTGTAATCAGAAAAACATAAGGGTTTAGAAGAAAGTTACTAATAATATAAATGCACAAAAATGCTTCCAGCACTAAATGTTTCCATATCCTATGTCAAAAGTTCAAGGAAATTTTATGTGTAGTAATCTGAATTATTAATTCCTTACTTTTGCAAGCCATGCTGCTCGATTCCATTCACCATATGTCTGTAAATAACGGCAGGCATCAGCAGCTTTGTCTATGAGGCAGAGTAACTGAACTCCCTCTGGAAAATAAGAATAAGAAGAAGTCAGATAAACTTTCTAAAAATTTGAATGTTGTTTATAATTCTTGGAATAAAGAAAATTCACTGTCTGTTTAAATCAACATTTTAGCTAGATCCTATGCGCTCACATAGCTTTCTGAAGTTTCCATCTTAAAATTTAAAGACAACGTTTAAAGGAAGTTCCTTGTATGTTATCGCTGCTCCTCTCCCAACACAACTAATATAAGAAGCAGCACCACGGATAGAGACTGTGATGGTCAACATAGAAGACAGAAGAATATCTGCTTATCACTTACAAACACAAGAATGAAGAGTTTTTCTAGGGAGGCTTTTTTTTTCATTTTCCAAGTACATAATCACAAAAGACAGACCAAAAGATCATTTTAATTAAACATTTTTGCAATAGTCGAATATCTTGGTTTACCAGATCTTCAAAGCATATATCACTAGATGTAGAACTATATAATAAACACACACACACACACACACACACACACACACACACACGAGACCTTACCTGCCAACTTGCCATTGGCAATCATATTGGTAGCAACCAACTTAATGGTACTCTGAGAAGGGCCGGAAGAGGTGACAGTTGTCACCAAACAAGCTTTGAGTGAATCGCAGTAATAGTGCTGGTTATCTGCACTGGTTTCCAAAAGTAACTGCACAGCTCTGTCTGTCTAATAAGCAAAGAAAAAGTTTCTTTAAATATGAGAATTTTCTTATCAATGTAAGCTTTCTTATTTAGAATTTAATAAATGACTGCTGAAGTATATAGCTTGAGGAAAGCTCTTAGTCTTAAAATATATTTTATTTATCTAGGTAAGAATGGAACTAAATATGGCATCACTTATTTGAAGTCAATGAATATACAGCATGCATAAGTTTATACAGGACCCAAAGCTACCACCATTCAGTTTTGTGTTAAAATCATTTAAAAGGATATGTTGGGAAATGAAGATATTGTAAAAAATAAAATATCTTGTTTTTTTAAAAAGAAAAAAAAAAGAACAAAAAAGGAAAATAATTTACACAAATAACTTTGGGGGGGGGCAGGGACAGGAAGGCATATACTTGCTAGGCATTTCCTCCATTGATGTAGACAGGCATTTTGTCTATATTTTAAAATTTCAGATATCTGCTTGAGGGGCTAAATGCTTGCATATAGCCAATGTGTGTTAAGAGGTAGGATCTGAACCAGGTCTTCCCAATTGTTTGCCAAATCACCTGATAGGAGAAATATCATCTCAAAAAACTATATATATTTACTTTCCAACAGAATAAAATTTCCATTTTTCCCCTCAAAAAGGGAGATATAGTAAAGAGATCCTGTAATTCTTAATATGTAGGGGCTTATTTCAGAGAAACCCACTTGTATGAATTAATGTAAAAGAAGCAAAACTAGGAGAACAATTTATACAGTGACAACACTGAAAAATAAGAAAAAAAATAAATTGGAATGATGCAGTAATAACTCTGACCAATGAAATGACCGGTCATAACCTCACACACAGATAACGGGGGCAAGGTACAAATGAGACACATTTCTGGACATAAATAATTTGTGGATTTGTTTTGCTGGATCATGATTACTTGATAAAAGGGCTGTGTTTTCCTGTTTTACTGGAGAGAGGTGATAAGAACATAAGCTGAAGACTGTGCTGCCAAAAGGAACACAAGGCTTGTACTCACAAGGTGCTTTTGCAGAGCGCGTTACCTGTATTATCTGATTTAATTTTCACAGGAAACTTGTGAGGTAGATGCTACTGCTCTCTCCATTTTGCAAATGAGGAAACTGAGACTGAGAGTTTAAGTGAATTGCTAATGATTACACACCCAGCTAGTGAGTTTCTAAGGTAGAATTTGACTTCAAATATCTCACACACACACACACTCAAGCATGTTTATATTAAAAATTAAGTAGTACATAACAGATTAATTATTTCACATATAATAAAATATTTCACAATGATAATTCATATTTAATAATTTCACATAAAATCCTCTTTTTCTGTTCTACATTGTATATGGAAATGTTTCTCTCCCTTTTTTAATGTTCAATACATTCAGAATAAAAAACTAAAAAATATCCAATCTTAAAATAACAATTTCATTCAACACAAAAATAACTCATAAAATTTAAAACGTTCATATACCTGGCCCAAAAGAAGAAGCTGGTCTGCACACTTCCTTGTATGATCATAAGTTGACCGTTTTGCTTCTTGTAGATTAACCCTTTCCAGTTGAAATTTCTACAGAACAAAATTATTTACTGAAACTTGGATCATAAGTACATCAGATCATCAATATTACAATGCAAAATTTATAATATTTGGAAAAACAAATTGTATTAAATGTTTCTTTGAATCCTTGACTCTATTTGCCCCCATATGAAAAAGAAAACTGGCTTGTTTGGAGGTAAGAGATATAAAAATGTTGAATAAAGTTTTAGTTCGATCTTGTATAATAATGAAGTTCAAAACCAGAAAATTTCAAAACAGTCAAGAAAAGTAGATTTTAATTTAATGATATAAAGGAAGAAAATTGTAAGAAACCTTGAGTTAAAAATATGAGAAGCTGGGCCTATGAAACAGAATGTTGCATATCCTGCTAGGCAGAGTCACTGTGTTTGTTGGTTTTTTCTGTTTTTCCCTGTGACAAGGAAGGATTAAACTGGGGTGGTTGATAGGAGGCTATATCTGGAAATGAGTGTGATGTAAAAATCAATGAATCGGCAATTATCAGCACCTATTATGTACTAGGCACTACAGCAACAAAGACAAAGACGACACAGTTCCTACCTTTAAGGAGATGACATTCTCTAAGGGGAGGCAATATATACTCATACAAGTGTGTACACATATGTATATGAAATGGTATGTCATATGTGAAAAAAGCAAGGCCTCTTTGCTTGGACCAAAAAAATGTGTGGAGGAAAACACTCTGTAATAAAATTGGCAAGGTAGATTGGAGTCAGCTTGTGAAAGATTTTAAATGACTATCAGAAGAGTTCATATTTAACCACGGGGGTAAGAGGGAACCATGGAGTTTACTGGGGAATGACATGGTCAAACCTATGCTTTATCATCAATTTGGTAGTTGAGTGAAGGAAGGATTAGAGCATAAAGTGATAAGGCAGGAAAACTAAGAGGAGGATATTACAACAGTCTACTGGCAAAGCTATAAACATTCAGGATTATAATTTTAAAGAATTGAAAAAAAAACCTACAATACCTGAAAATACGAATTTTCACAGAGTATGTCATAACAAATATCCAGTGGGTTGGTCACCTTGTCCTGAGGCAGGGAAATATTATCAGTGTCTGTTGAGCTCTCTGATTTTTCCTGGGATAAACTGTGCAAATAGTGGGCAGCAACAGTCCAGAAATGCAGCTCTGATTCATCACCATACAGCCTGAGAAGCAAAAATCAAAACCTGTGCACAGATACATATGTACAAGAGACTTTCAAGCAGCCTCAGTTCCTTCATACTACCCAGCAGCATATGAAGCTACAATACAGCAGGATGGCCATGCAACAGACCTCCCTCACAAAATTCAATGGGCAGCTTGACTTGGTAGATAGCTGTAGGAGTGGCAAATCTTTTAAACACATCCTATTTTATCTCTGCTACTGCCTGACTTTATTTCCAATTTTAAATTTATGCCTCTTCTGGTCCAAGGAAAAATCCTTTCAACAAAGTTCTACAGTTGGATACACAATAATTGATCACAAATCATTTATAGTTGAAGTGTTGGACTTGTAAAAAGAATTCTGGGTTTAATTCTATCAACAACAATTTCTGGCTATTATGACTAGGAGCAAGGGAATTACCTTCTCTTTGAGTCTCAGTTTCTCCATCTGCAAAATGGAGGTAATATCTATCACAGGGTTGGTGTAAAGATCAAGTGAGTAAATATTTAAAGAACTTTGCAAATATTAAATGTCAGATTTTTATCAGTTTTGATAATTATACATTATATATAGAAAGCAGCCACTACTTTATATTCTAGGCAGATAAACTTTATACTGAAACTTTTAAATAAGAAGCTAAACTTGCATGAGGCTACACCAAGTCACCTGCCAAGATACAGATTATTTTTGTTTTAAGTATGTGATAGTATTAATGGAAAACATGGTAAATCTGAAGTAAGAAGACCAAGGTCTGAAACCCATCTTCGGCACATACTACATGTGTGACTTCAAATCCTCTGATTCTTAATTTTCTCGTGTTTAAAATTTTAATTTAAAATTTAAAAAATGGATAAGGGGAACTCATAAGTCCCTTTAAATATTCCATCCTATGAAATGACCTTTAAATGTTACTGATTAGATTATCAGACCATCTAGTTTTGCTAAGAAGACAGGGGACTTTCATTTTGATAATGCAAATAGGGAAAAAAAAACACTATCACACATGCTATTTTTTTGCAAAAGACCAAGGCCCTATCACTCTTACCATTTGCCTTCTCTATTTCTAGCGTTATGCTTTCCACCTCACAACTTTCCCCATTGCAGTTTCAATTTATTGCAGGTTGGCATAAGAAATGAAATGGAAAGCAAGCAGATGACATAGAGCCTATGACCAAATACTTAACCCAAATTTTACAATAAAATTCTGTGAACCTCCCATAAAAGAAAAAGGAAAAATTAATTCTTTTTCTCTGGTATGGAGGGAGGGTCAAAACATTTTATGCAGATTTTTCAGACTTGGGGGTGCTGTGCCCTTCCCCCCCATGATATGGAAGGGATAACTACTCTTGTACTAGACTAAATCTACAAATTTGTATCATCTAATCTGTACTGGGTCCTTGCTAAATCAAGTCAATCCTTTCACTCCTCTTGAACTGATCCTCTGAGCAGGTAGGTGGCAGAGTAGATGGAGTACTAGGCCTGAAGTGAGAAAGACTGATCTTCCTGAATTCAAATCTGGCCTCAGACACTTACTAGCTATGTGACCATGGGCAAGTCACTCCTGTTTGCCTCAGTTTCCTCATCTGTAAAATAGCTGGAGAAGGAAATGGCAAACTACGCCAGCATCTTAGCCAAGAAAACCCTCAAAGGGGTCACAAAATGTTAGACACAACTGAAACAACTGACCAACAACTGATCCTCTGTTCCACTCCAAATCACAATTGTTTCAAACTTCGCCTCTCACAACACTCCTCCCTTCATCCTCTTAGCAAGGCTAGACCTAGCCAAACTTCATGTTCCCTTCAGTATTCTGTCCTATATAGCTCTTCTTCCCTGTCAGTCTCTCAGGAAAGCTCACCATGCCCTGTGTATCCTCTTCCTCTCCATCACTTCTCAAAGCCTTGCATGCAATCTAGCTTCAGACCTTATAACTTAACTGCCAAATCTGATGGACATTTTGTGAATCCTGACCCTTTGTGACCTCTATGTAGCATGTGACACTGCCAAGCACTCTCCTCTCCCAGAGTCTCTCTCCTCTGTGAGCTTTGGAGGCATTGTTCTTTTCTGGTTCCCAATCTTAGTCTTCTTCACCGGATTATTATGAACACCATGTGTCTTAATTGAGGATCGACTGGGCCCTCTTCTTTTTCCATACTCTCTAGCTTTGTAACCTCATCCTTTCTGCAAATAAATCACAGATCTCAATATTCCACACATTAGCCCAACTGCCTATTAGATCCTTCCAACTGGATGTCTCGTTGTTGTTGTTCAGTTGTGTTCGACTCTTTGTGATCCCACTGACCACAGTGTTCTAGGTCCTTCTGTCCTCCACCATCTCTTGAAGTCCATCCACGTTCATGCCTGTTATTTCCATGATACTATCTATCCTGGTGTCACCTCTTCCTTTTGCCTTCAATCTTTTAAAACATGAGGGCCTTTTTCAATGATGCCTGTCTTCTTGTTAGGTGGTCAAGTATTTAACCTTCAACTTCAGATCAGGCCTTTCAGTGAATATCTTGAATTAATTTCTTTACGTATTGATGGATTTGATCTCCTTTTCAGAAGTCTTCTCCAGGACCACATCACATTCAGCATCATTATCCTCCTCCCTCTTCCTAATTGCTATTTCTGTGGAGGAAAGCACTAACTTTCCAATCACAGGTAACACAGCCTCAGTGCATGCCTCATATTCTCTCTCTCACTCTCTCCACATACCCAATCAATACTGTACTGCTGTTTGTAGCTCCACAGCACCCCTCACACAGCTATGATTCTCGTTAAGCCCTCATCATTTCTCACCTTGACTAAGTAGCAATGGTTTCCTAATTGGTCTCCATGGTTAAGTGGCAATCTATTCAAATTCACTTTCCACACAAATGCCAAATTGATTTTCTTAAGGTTCAGTGCAGACCATATCACTGCTCTGTCCAATCAGCTCTCGTGGCTCTCTAGTCCTTGAAAGCAGAAACAATGTTTTTCTCTCTCCAGTGCTCAGCACAGTGCTGGCACATAGGAAGTGCTTAGTAAATGCTATTGTTGTTGATGCTAGTTAGCTATTATCTACAACTATAAACTCTTCAGTAAGGCATTTCAAATCCTTCACAATTGAGCTCAGTCCCAACTTTTCTATCTTCTTATATATTATTCTTCTTCATGTGCAAACTGGCCTTCTTATTGTTCTTCATAATTAACAACCCACCTCTGATCTCTGAGCCTCAGCACTGGCTCTCTCTTATGCCTGGAATACCCTCCATACTCATCCTTGCTTCTGCTAATTCCTAGTGTCTATCAAGATTTAATTCAACTGACACCTTCTACAAGAAGCCCTTCCCAATCCCCCTTACTGCATCCCCTTGCCCCACCCAATTACTTTAGCTCATATAAGCCTACATATTTTTCTCCTGTTATAATGAGGAGGAATTGTTTCACTTGATAGAAGTCAATGTTGGAGGGGATACAGAAAGGCAGGCACACAAATACAGAATTGGTGGAACTATGAAATGGTCCAACTATTTTGAAAAGTCATTTTGATTTATGCTAAGAAAGTGACTAAAAACCCCTATCTACTGACTCGGAGATCCCACTGTTAGGCATATACCCCAAGGAAGTTAAAGACAGAAAAAAAAGTCCTACATTCACCAAAATATTCACAAAAAATAACACCTTTTGTGACAGCATACAACTGAAAATAGACAGTCAATGATTACAGAATGACTAAATAATCATGGTACAAAAATGTAATAGAATATTAATGCTCCATAAGTAATGATGAATACAAAGAATCCAGAGAGGTATGGGAAGACTTACACAAAGTAAGCAGAATAGGAAAACAATGTCAAAAGAAGAAAACTGACAGTGAATGCTGTCTAATAAAAATGACCAAGCTTGGCCCCTGAAGAGAGGTGAGAAAATACATCTACCCTCCTTCATTGCAGAGGTCAGAGACTATGGGTATAGAATATTGCATATGATGGCAGACATATTTTATGTATTCTAATTTAACTACATTTTTCTTTTTACATTTTCTTTTTGTTAAAAAATTTTCTTGTTGTTAAAAGGGTCTTTTTGTTAAAAAAATTTTCTTGTTGTTAAAAGGTTATGTAGTAGAGGCAGGAGATATATTCAGAAATTAATAACACAAAAGTAAATAAATAAATTAGCATTGTTATATAAATTCTTTAAGTTAACAGTAGGATTTAACTAAATGAAGAAAACTGAAGTTTCTTCCAACTTTTGATACTACGGCTCATAAAAAAGCTCAAAGAAAAACAAAAAGAAAATTATTCATTGAAGTTTATGAAAATCCACTAAATATACAATGTTACCTTGCAACAAGTAGGCATCTCTGCAAGACTGTAAATTCAGGATCAAGTAAGAGCCTCTTCAGATCACTGCAAACAGGAAGTCATACCAACATAAGACAGAGAATTTGAGTTAAACAGTAGAAGAATAAGAATTCCAAATTATTGGAAGAGAATTAGTAGAGAACATTTTTATACTGAAAAATCCTATGCAAAATAAGAAGATTCAGAACCTGAGAAAGACCAAAAAATTACCATTTCATAACTGAAACTTCACCAAACCTTAAACACTTAGATATTTAAATACAAATTCCAAATTTGCCCGCTGTAATTAATACCTGGTATGTACATTTTAGAGTTGGTGTAGCATTCCCTATGAGCTACTACCTGGTGTTATAAGATTCTCTCTACAATAGTTAACTCTTACAACATTTAAAATTCATGATTTTCAAAAAATGGTAAAATTAGAGGAGTAATACAGGTATTGATGCAATTGTTATTTTGACAATTTTCAGGTACAGATTATGCAGATAAGAGGAAATTGCTGTATTTCTTTTGAAATTATTCTAGGTTATCTGGAGAAGAAAGACATAGTGTTAATATAACTAAATAGGAGTTTTATCCTTTATTAATCCAAGTCAAACACAGGCATAGATTTTTTTAAAACATCTATTAATTTCAAAGATAAACATTAGTATCTAGATACTGATATTAATAACAAATATTTTGAATGATGAAATATAACAAATCCGAGTACAATTAACTTAGTAAATAATACAATTCTCTAGGACAATGTCTATTAATAAACAAAATTAATTCATTTTAATTTTTACTAATTTCCTACTAATCTTCTATTTCTATGCAATTTAATACTGAAATCTTAACTTGCCTAATACAGATTTCTCTGTCACAGCAGAAATGACAAAACCAAATTTTCTAAAAAAGAGCTGGTTCTCAACAGACTATTTTATGCTTATAGTAGTATAAAATTTAGAAGAAAAAAAAACAAATTATCCTGCTTTGTTTTTTTCATAATTTCATTTCCTCAGACAAAATATAATTAAAGAATGCTTACTTAGACAAGGAATTCAACTGTTCTTGAAGCTGATTTTTAACATCCTCATTTTCTGGATAGTCACTATAGAAAAGATTAAAAGTTAATACATTTTCTCATATGTCACAATCATCTAATTCTTAACTACAATATACATACACATGGCCAGTTCATATGAAAACCCATTTAAAGAAAATGTTTACAACTATTTTCTACAAGATATTTACTAGTGTCTTAAGTTCACAGGTGGTACATGTCTCATGAAAAGGATACTACAGTGACCTACCAGTGTAGAAACAAAAAGAAAAAAGACATTTTGGTTTTTGATGAAGTCACTACTCGTTCTTCATGAGCCCTATGACTTCCTTTTCTAAATGTTCACTAATAATCTCTATAAAAATATTTTAGAATTTTGCCAAGAACAGAATTCAAATTCAAGGGCCTATATTTTCTGGGTTTCATTTTCTGGGCATCCCATCAATTTTAAATTCTTCGACAGCACAAAAAGAGCTTCTATAAATTTTTTTTTTTTACATATAGATCCTTTTCTTTTTTTTCTTTTGATCTCTCCGGGATATAGACCTAGTAGTGGTATTGCTGGGTAAAAGGATATACATAGTTTTATAGCCTTTTGGGTACAGTCCCAAATTGTTCTACAGAATAGTTGGACTAGTTCACAACTCCACAAAAAGTGCATCAGTGTCCCAATTTTTCCACATTCCCTTCAGCATGTGTTATTTTCTTTTTGTGTCATGTTAGCCAATCTGATAGGTGTGAGGTAGTATCACAGATTGCTTTAATTTATAATTCTATAGTCAACAGTCATTTGGATCATTTTTAATGTGATTATTGATAACTCTGATTTCTTTTTCTGAAAACTGCCTGTTCATATCCTTTGATTATTTATTAATTGGAGAATGTTTTTTATTTTTATAAATTTAGTTCAGTTCCCTATGTTTGAGAAATGAGGTGTTTATCAGAAAAAATGTGTTGCAAACATTTTTCCCCAGTGTCCTGCTTTCCTTCTAATTTTGGCTGAACTACTTTTCTTTCTGCACAACCTTTTTTATTTCAAATAATCCATTTTACTTTCCATGATCATCTCTATTTCATTTGGTCATAAACTCTTCCATTTTCCACAGATCTCACGTAAATTTTTCCATGCTCCCTAACTTACTTATGTTATCACCCTTTCTGTTGAAATTAGTTCCAGGGGTAGGGAATTTATGGCCTCGAGGTCACAGGTTCCCCACCCCTGAATTATCCACTTTGATCTATTTTGCAATGTGGTGTGAGATGTTGGTTATGCCAAGTTTCTTCCAAACAAACTGCAATTTTTGTCAAATGCTTCTGTCAAATGTCAAAAAGTTTGGTTCTTTAGGTTTATCAAATACTAGATTACTATGGTAATTTATTACTGTGTATCATGTACCTAATCTATTCGATTGATCCACTACTCTATTTCTTAGTCGCTACCAGATTGTTTTCATGATTACTACTTTCTAATACAGTTTGAAATCTGGTACTGCAAGGCTGCTTCCTTCAAGAAATGTGACTTTTGGGCCTGCCTCCACTCCTGTCAAAGATTTCTCTTTCTGACCTCCTAAGTTGCCTTGGGCTAGAAAATGCCTCACTTTGACCTTTTGTTAGTTCTGCCATTCCAGAAACTGATCTGAGGCTTTATTTTATAGTTGTTTGGAGAGGAATGTTGGAAGAGCTCAGCTGAGTGTTTCCTCTATTTGGCCACCTTGGTTCTGTCCCTGGGATTTTTTTTCCCTTTTTTGGAGGGCAGAGGGCAGGACAATTGGAGTTAAGTGACTTGCCCAAGGTCACATGGCTAGTAAGTGTTAAGTGTCTGAGACCAAATTTGAACTCAGGTCCTCCTGACTCCAGGGCTGGCACTGAGCCACCTAGCCACCACCATCCCTGGGAGTCTTAGTTAACATTTTTACTGCCTGCTTTTAGACTAAATAAACTTTTTTTTCCTCTCTCTCTCTCTCTTTTTTTTTTCTTGCCTTATGTGGGGAAAATGAACTCAATACATAATGGGATTTTAAAGGAAAAAACCTGAATATTCCATGTTGACCAGGTATAGTTTTTTTATACCTTTGTGGATAGTAAGCAACTATGAAATCTATGCAAATAAATTAGAGATTCTAAGAAAAATCTCTACTGTCCTTTGTTGGATATCACTCATTTATGTCTTCGTATCTTCCATATCCCCTAAAATACTGTAGATATTCAATAACTAAAGGTTTATTTAACAACCTCAAAATCAGTCTCATTATGAATGATTTTTTTTTTTTTTTGGCTTTTTGGAGTTAGGAAGGCAGGGCAGTTGGAGTTAAATGACTTGCCTAAGGTCACATGGCTAATAAGCATTTAAGGGTCTGAGGTCAAATTTGAACTCAGGGCCTCCTGATTTCAGGGCCGGTGCTCTATTCACTGCACCACCTATCCACCCTATTATGAATGATTTTAAATAAATGGGCCCCCAATTTTACTTTATAGTCTATGAATTCTTCACTAGCCCTAATTAGACTCCTTTCCATAAATTTTAAATCTTCTGACTACCCAATATTAAGAAGCTACAAACATTGGAGAGCAATAAATGTACTCAAAATTCCCACTTAACCTTGCCCCTAAGCTTCTATCAGACTATTTTATATTTCTGAACTTTATTTTCCTTAGTCTCCTTATTTCTTTCAAGTCCTACACATGTAAGCCAATTTTATGATTTCCTTCAAATATCGAATAAAAACTAGGAAAAAAATAAATGAAAATGTAAAACCTTACACATGTGAAATGTCCAAAGAATATTGTTCATTCCATGGCTGGTGCAGCAAGAATGCTTTTAAGGCTAAGGCAGCCCTTGGAACGAGGAGATAGGGACACCACACAGGTTCTGAAAGAGAAAAAAAAAAACTTCCTTTTCCAAATGTAAAGATTACACACAAACTCTTAATGTTAAATATATACTGTATATATAAAATGTTAAAATGTATACAGCTTAAGGGCAACATACCAATGGATATTTAAATTACTATAGCTGAATGGCACCTTGTGCACAATTTTTCTGAAAGTATATCAATATACTATATAACTCTGATCTTAACATATCCTGTGATCAAACTTTTTTTCTTCAATGTTGGTAACATTTGTTATTTTGTTCAAACTTGTGATTTCATCAGTGTGGAGTACCCTAAATGTAGAAATACCTTTCATTGGTGGAGATAATCAAGGCTTACTGTCTCTGAGGTTTGACTGTGACAGTGCTAGATTAAGTAATTTATTTCTGGTCACATACCTTATGTGTCAGAGGAAGGACTTCATCAGTTTTCCTGACCCCAAGGCTGTCCCCCTGTCTATTTTGCCAAACTGTCTCTCATAACACAATTATGAGCATACTTTTACATATTATGATGTGTTTAACATCTATTAAAAAAGGAACTATTTTCCCAAAACAACAATAATTCACATTTGCATACTTCCTTATGAATTACAAGGTACTTTTTTCACAAAATGCCTATGTTTTAACATAAGTATTTCTCCTATTTACATAGGAATGTATATATGAGAAAACTGACTTATTTAAGAGAATATTCCAGATAAGACCTCACAACACTTCCCCCTGCCTTGAAACTATCTCCCTCTCCTCTTGTAGTACCCTTTATCCTGAGGTCTTTTAAATAAATAAAACTTAGATAATAATTATTCATTCTATTGCCTACATCTCCATCTCCTCTAAGATGTGATTCTCTCTTTCATCTCACCATGACTGTAAAATATTCTTTCTCCATGATGTTTAATTCTGAAATAATTCTCTCTGATCAAAATCTTTAGTCTTTTTATCCCTTATGGTGCTTTCTTCCTCCTGAACCTAGATTTTATCCTTACCTTGACCTCCAGCTCCTCAATATTCTTTCATATTCTTTTAGGCCTATTGCTCTTGCTCTGAATTCACTTTCTGCTCTTCATTCTTTTTCTATATATAACTAGTTCAACTGTGTATTTACTCCCATCATAAGTCCCTTGTCTTACTACTGTTAACTTACCCTGTCAATCCTCATACCTGGGTCATCTGCTATGCAACTGAATGCCTCTGGAAGTCATGCCCTTGTGACAACCAGTATACATCTCACCTAACCTCCACTCAGCCTCTCACCACTGCTCAACATTTAGACACTCCTGATTGACTCTTGCTCCCATTCAGAGGCTACTAAAAATTTTCTCCCTCAAGGTTTCAATGCCAACTGCATGTATCTCTCAATATAAAACCTCAGCTCCTCCATTATTGAGAAAACTAAGACTATGTGCCTTAACCTTACCTTCTTGACTCCACATCTCAAACACCTATGCATATCTTCACCACTCTTCTCTCTTTTGTGCTAATCTCCAAGAAGGAAGCAGGCCTTCTCATTGCTAAGGCCACATCTTTTATTTTTTGTCCTTTTGCCAGTCCTCATACTTCTTGAATTCTCTGAAGCTTCTGACATGGTCAATCCCCTACTTAATTTTCAACTTAAGATGAATATTTATTAAGTTCCTGCTATATATAGGCAGTGTGGAGAAAGAACTGGCTTCAGAATCATAAAACTTTGGTTTCAAGTCTTGCCTTTTACACATACTTGTAGCTGTGTAGAGGATGGGGAACTGAAGAGGAATCTTAGGTAGTAAGACCAATAAGGAAGTCACTACAATCATCCAAGCAAAAGGTGCTGTAAGAATGAACTAAAGTAGTGATTGTCAGTAGAGATAACTATTACATATAAGATGATGCTTACAATGGTAGAAATGGCAAGATTTAGCAACAAATGAGAAATCTGGAGTGGGAAAAAGTGAGGAGTTTATGATGATGCCAAGAAAATATACCCAGGGGACCTGAAGAACAGTGGTACCTTCAAAATAGACAAGTCTGGAAAGGGGGTGAGTTTTGGGGAAAAAAAAGAATAAATTCTGTTTTGGATACGCTGAATTTGAGATGCTACTAGGACAACCAATTTGAAATATCCAACAAATAGTTAACGATGCTGAACTAAAAACCACATGAGAAAACTGTGGGTGTGTCCCAAAGCTCAGTCCCCGGACCTTGTATCTTCTCTTTCATCACTATCTATGGTTTCATAATCGTTTCCTCTTGTGGTTTAACTAACAATCCAGCAAAGAAGATGGAGCAGTCAGATAGGTAGAAGAAGGATAAAGCAGCATTACATAAATGCAGAGAAAGTAAGAATGATTAACAGAGAGAAAATGGGTGATCAGCAGTATCAAATGCTGCAGAGACCTAAAAGATGAGGACTGAGAAAAGACAATAACATTTGATAATTAAGAGACTGGTAACATTGGTTACAGTGATAAATTGGAAATCAGATTATAAAGGACTGAGAGGTGAGTTTAGAAGAGAGGAAGTGGAGGCAACAAATGTGTATCGGTAGTTTTTTCTAGGAGTGTGACTGAGTGTGATTTTCCATCAGAGATTGAAAGGAAAAAAAATACATAAAAACCTAGAAGAAATTAAAGCTCTGGAGCAAAGAACTGCAAGGACAAGAATTCAAGAGAAAGCAATCGATTCCTTAAAAACTAGAGGGGAACAAACAGAAGCCAATGACTCCATGAGTCAGAAGTAAATATTTAGAACAAAATCAAAGGCTTGAAAAGAAAAGCAAGATAAGATATCTAATATAAAAAAAATAACTCATGGGGAAAATAGATCAAAGAGAGATCACTGATGGATTAAATGGATTCCTTGAAAACCATAATTAAAAAACAAACTGGGCACCATTTTCAGTAATCAATAAATGAAAAGTGTACAGAACTATTACAACTAGAGGACAAAGTAAAGATTGAGAGAAATTAAGATTGGAGGAAAAGAAACTATAAAAAGAAAAGGTATAGGAATGCAATAGCTAAGACTCAGCACTCCCATGTCAAAGAAAGAATACTGCAAACATACAGAAAGAAGGCTCAGACACCAAGCAACAACAGTCAGGATTACAAGAGTTGGCAGCTTCAATCATAAAAAAATGTGAGGAAATCCTGGAATACAATATTCCAAAACGCAAAAGTGATAGGCTTACAACCAAAAAGAATTTACTCTGCAAAGCAGATTATAATTCTATAGTGAGTAAAAATAAACCCTTAATGGATTAGAGAATTTTGAAGCATTATAATGAAAGGAACTGAGTACAGGAAATCTGAAGTACCAATACAAGAATCAAGAGGAATTCAAAAAGATGTATTTTATTTGAGTTATTGGAAGGGACTATATGATGATGAAGGGCTAAGAAGAAGCAAGTATCCTTGTAGAACATTAATGAATTTAGAGTGAATTAAATAAGAAAAATAGGGGAAACTGGTTAGATTGGCTCTCTGAGGGTTTTAAAAGGTAAAAGGAAGGTAAAAAGTATACTAGTATTAGAAAGGAGGAAGCATTTGGAACTTGCTACTTTTCATAACTGGAATTGGTGAGAAAAGCAGAGAAACAAAGAGGAAGAAATTGAGAACGCAAGTACATGTGAAACTCACTCTTATCTGAAACAGACAAGGAAAAGTTAAATGCATAACAATCTGGTGTGGAAATGCATCAAACTCAACCAGGAAACAAGTGAGAGTAGTTAGAAGGGGTTAAGAGTGAGGATAATACTGGGGAGGGAATAGTCTCAAACAAAACAAAATTACTGAACAAGAATGAGGGATTAGAAGAAAAAAAGAAAAGAAAATCTAAAGGGTGGATTGCCTCTTATTTGGAGAAGTGCTGAATACATTCTAGAAGAATGTAATATAATGTTGTGCCATAAATAATGACAAAAGATATAGTTTCAAACAATCCTATGTAGCATGAACTGATGCAAAGTGAAGTGAGCAGAACCAGAACAGTTAATACAAAAAAGACAACAAAATTATAAAGAGAAACTACTCTGAAAAATTAAGAACTTTATCTAATTTAGTGCAATAACCAACAATGTCTTCTGAGGACATATGATGAAGCATGTTACTTTCCTCCAGATAGAAAGGTGATGGTCTCAAGGCGCAGAAAGAAACGTAAATTTCTAGACATGGCTAGCAAGTGGATTTGTTCTGCTTGACCAGACTTACTTGCCACAAAGTTTGGGATTTTTTCTCCCCTTCTTTTGGTTCTTAATTGTGGCAGAAGGCTTTGAGGACAAATGGAGGGGTTTTTTGGGGGGTTTTTTTGGAGGGCAATTGGGGTTAAGTAACTTGCCCAAGGTCACATGGCTAGGTTTTTGTTTGTGTGTGTTAAGTGTCTGAGGCCAAACCTGAACTCAGGTCCTTCTGACTCCAGGGTCGACGCTCTACTCACTGCGACACCTAGCTGCCCCCGACAAGTGGAGGTTTTAACAGTGATATCAAAAAAGAGGGCCACTGAAACATTTTTTTTCAAAATGAAGAGCAGAAATTCAGAAAGTATAGAAAAGCAGGACAATTTTGTAAATAATATGTGAGATTTATTATATGCTTTTTTAAAAAAGCAGATGGTAATTCATGAAACTATGAAATTTTTGTTCTGCTTTATATATGCTGAGTAATGTTTTTATTTCATGCTCAGAATTGATTTTTTTAAAGGTTATATGTCAAGTAAAATGGTTACCTCTCTATTAGAGATTAGAGGGTGAGGTAAAAACACTTCTGAGATGAAGAAAAGGGGAAAAGAGCAATATCATGGGCACGGCAATTTTTTTTTTTTTCAAGAAACTAACAGGTTAACGTCTAGGCTGAAAATGAGGTAAAAAGAGTTGAGGGAGGCTTGATGAAAGAAGAGTAAAACCTCAATAAATACCTGGTAACATGATTTGATTGCCAAACACTTCCCCTCACATATCCTGCTGTCACATAATACTAAGCACACTCAAAATAGGACAGATTATCTTCTCCCTTTAATTCCTCTCTTTTACCAAACTTCTTTAATTCTGCTGAGGGTGCAACAATTTTCCCCTGGCACCTATGTTCAAAGTATCAAAATTATCTCTGATTCTTCTTCCCTTACCCTTATCCTCACCCCATATTCATTTATCAGGTCTTACCTATTCCTCTCCCCCCAGATCTTTCACATCTGCCTCCTTCTTTTGATTCCTAAGGCTATCACCCTTGTTCAAGTCATTCTTACTTTTTGCACAGATTATTGAAAAAGCCTCTGAACTGGTCTCCTTATTGCCATCTTCTTGCTGCTGTAATCCATCTTGTATAGAGCTGCCGAAATAATCTAACAAAGACAGAAGTTTCAACCATATCTCTCTCTCTTGCTCAAAAACTTGTTAATGAAACATAAGACTCACCCTCTAGGGCAGCTATACAAAGACAAATACTTTTTTGTCAAACGGGAAGAAGATTGATGGTTTCAGAACACATGACAAGCAAATTAAATATATATAGAAATGCTGTTGGAACAAAAAGTTCTCACTTCACAAATAACAATAAGACTGATAACAGATCATCAGATTTGTTGAATATAACCAAAAGTGGTTTATCTCACAACTAAACCTATGGAATGGTTAAGACCTAATCATAGCTTTAAAAGATCTTCCTCACTGGCAATATCCACATAAGCTAGATCAACAGTTATTGACAAAGATGTATTAAACAGTTGAGTCATATGGATATATTTACAGAAACAAGAAGGTTTATTATAGCAATTCAAGAACAGATGTCACCAGAAATTAAAGAAAAATTAATTTTAATAAGTTCAGATTTATCAAGTGATGTAATTTAAGCAAAGAAAAGTGGAGGGAATGATCTAAATTAAACAAAGGGGAGAAATGTGAAATATATTGCAGTAGTTTGCAATAAATAATAATCAAAATTATATACCAGTGGGTTCATTATAAAAACAACTATCTATCTATCTCACACACTTAGGCATGTACTCTCTCTCTCTTCCCCTCACTCTCTCCTCTAAAACATCTTTGAAAATGCCACAGACTGTATTGGAAACAGCATTATTACATAAAACTCACCACCATCTTGTATAAAGTAAGGTCAGAACATACTGCTCACACCTGCCAGAAGAGAGCAACACCACCTGCCACAGGGTTAAGGCTTCCCTCTGTGGACCTCTTCCCATTCACTAAAACTATTACTAGATTTATTCTCCAATGGTTAGTATTCTCTTATCCCTAGTAAGTCTCCCTATCCCAGTGACACTGAACCACCAACTGCCAAAGAAGCAAGTCCCTTACCCAACCTTACTCTGCTTCCTCATTCCTATCCACTTCAACTGCACCCCCACAAGTCCCGCTCCATATCTGACTGCCCCTTTCTACTATGTCCTTGGGAATGCCTTTTCCATAATTTAACTTCCTCTGATTTGAAACCTCTTCCTTTCTCACCCCTTCCATCTTGTGGCACTGATTCACTCCTTACAGGATTGCATCCAAGGATACCCTTTTACAGTTCAGAGCAAACCTTCTTTCCTTATCACTAGACTCCACTGGTTCCAGTGGGGGAGTCAGAATATTCCTCCATTACCAGTTTCAGACTTTCTACCATCAGCACTCAGAAACTTTCCCTCTTACTCTATTCAGATTTATCACCAATCCAGATGGTCACTGTCAATTGACTTCTAAGACCTTCTTCCTCATTCTTCAATCAGTTCAGTACCTCCCACACAGTCTTCCTCTCTACCACAACTCATACCCTCATACCAGGAGACTTCAACATGCATGTTCATGGTTTCTGAAATATGCTAACTTCCCAGTCTTTTATTCTTCTTAATTTCCACAGCTACTCCTCCATTCCAGCTATATACACCCTTGAGCTTGCCATCAACCATAGGTGTTTCACTCCTATATTCATGAACTCTGAAATCCTTCACGTGATCATACTCTTTTTTTACCTCATTTCTCCCTATGTCTTTTGACCCTTAACACTAGTCTTCATTTTTATCACAGCTTCTAATCCTTCTAACCCTCAGTGCTTTTCCAGGCCATCACCCCAACACTGATTGCACTTCTCTCCTTTACCCATCTAAATCTCTTGGTAAACAATCTTAACTCTACCCTCGATTCCTTTGATCATCAATCACATCTTTCAAAACCCAAGCTCTAGCTTATTCCTACCATCTGCCTCATTTGCTCCTGTTCCTATATGGCTTAACATAGCTAGAGGAGGTCACCTATTAATGTAGATTGGCTTCACTAAAAATTTGTTACATAATCTCAACTGCAAGCTCAATGTAGCAAGGTAATACTTTTCCTCATTATTCAATATTCAGTCTCCATCTGCAAGTGCCAAGCCTCCTATGGCTCTGACATCCTCTCAGCTAAGGATCTCACTTCATGGCTTCTTCTTCACTACTACATCACATATATCCACTCCCACTATTTTTAAATAAACTGCAGTATCTGATATAGAAGTGGCCCTTCTCCCTGACACAGCTAACTTGACCACAGGCACCCTTGATCCCATCACCTCCAGTCTTCTCCAACAGACTATTTCCCTTTATCATCCCCACTCATTCTTTCCCTGTCTACAAAATGTCTATGTCTTCCCCATCCTTTAAAAAAATGTTTATTTAATTCTACCATCTCTGCTCCTGTCCTTGATCACTCCTGCTTTTCCCTGTTAAATTCCCAAGAAGAATTCATATCGACACTTCCTCTCTTCTGATGTCTCTGGAATCTGTTTGCTGACATCATCATTAATTGAAACTGTTCTCTTTAAAGTTCCTAATGATTTATTAATGGACAAACATAATTCCTTCTTCTCGACTGTTGTCCCTTTTGACCTCTCTGCAGCACCTAATGTCTATTCCTGGATACTCTCTTCTTTGGGGTTTGACACTGCTCTCTCTTGCTTCTCTATCCACATGTCTGATCCATTCTTCTTGGATTTCTTTGCTAAATGTTCATCCATATCATGTCCACTAATTGTGGGTCTCCTGAAAGGTCAGTCTTGAGCACTCTTCTCTTTTCTCTCTTAAACTCTCTCACTTGGTGATCTCAACAGCTCTCTAGAGTGATGATTTTCAGAATGATATAATGAGTCCTAGTATTTCTACTGAGTTAAAATCATGTGTATTTCCAATTGCCTCTTTAACAATAAAAGTCAGATGGCCTATAGTCATCTCAAACTTAATATGTCCAAAGGAAACGTTATCTTTCACTCCAAACCCACCTTCTAGTACTACTTTGCATTACTTAACTTTCCTACCCTATTAGTCACCCAGGATAGCAACCTCAGTGTCAGTTGGTTAGTCATCAATAACCATTTATTTAGTGACTGTTATGCTAGATGCTGTGCTAAATACTGAGGACACCAAGAACAGTAAAAGACAGTTCTTACTTTCAAGGAACTCACAGTCTAATGGGGGAAACAAAATGTAAACAATTACATACAAAAAAAGATATATGCAAGATAAATTGTAGATAATCAACAGAAAAATGGCACTAAAATAAAGGAAGACTGGGAAAAGTAGGAGCAGTTGGAGATGAAGAGGGAGAGCAATCCAGGAATGGGGGATGGCCAGTGAAAATGCCATTAGACAGGATGACTTATGGAAGAAAAAGCAGGGAGTCCTGTGTCACTGGATCACAGAGTACATATACAAGAGAGGAAAGTTGGTTATGAAGAGCTCTGAATGTCAAACAGAAGATATAGAGGGGATCAGAAACCACTGTAAGTTACTAAGTGGAGAGGCTGGGGAACTGACATGAAAATGTCAGACCTGCACTGCAGCAAGGTCACTTGGATAGCTGGAATGGGGAAGAGACTTGCAGCAGGCAGACCAACCAGAAGGCTATTGCAATAGGTAAGGTATAAGGTAATAAGGGTCTTCACCAGGGTGGTGGAAATGTCAGAGAAGAAAAGAAGGTGGATATGAGAGATTCATGAAGATAAAATCAATAGGTCTTGGCAGCAGACTGGATATGGTTAGGGAGTGAGAGAAGTGAAAAGTCAAGAATGACACCTTGGTTATAAACCCAGATGAATGGGAGGACATTGGTATCCTCAAAAAGTAAGATAAAGGAGAGAAAGATAATGAATTCAATTTGGGGCATATTGAATTTAGTTTGAGATGTCCAATAAATAACAGATGTGAGTCTGGAAGTCAGGAAGAAGATCCGGGGTGGAAAATATGGGAATCATTTGAATAAATATGACAACTGAATCCATGAGAACTGATGAAATCACCAAACAAAACAACAGAGGCAGAAAAATAGAGGGTCTGGGACATCACTTGTTGGTGGGTGTGACTTGGATAAAAACCCAGTAAAGGAAACTGAGGAGTGATCAGATAGAAGAAGAGCCAGGAAAGGAGAGTTGTCAGGAAAACCTGAGATTTTCAAGGAGAAGGTGATCAATGATGTCAAAGGCTGCAGAGAAGTCAAGAAGTATGAGGACTGAGGAAAGTCATTAGATTTGACAATTGGGAAATCATTAGTAACTGTGGAGAGGGTGGTCTCAGCTGAATGATGAGGTCAGAGGTCAGACTATATCGAGTTAAGAAAAGAGTGAGAAGACAAGAAGCAGAGGTACTAATTAGAGACAGCCTTCCAAAGAGATGAGAGGTAAGAGAGGACAGGCAGCAGGCAGGGATGGGTCAAGGGAGGGTTTCTGAGGCCAGGGGAAAGATGTACCTATTTGTAGGCAATAGGGAAGTAGCCAGCAGAATGGGAATGAGGATGACAGGTCAGGTCAGTCTGCTGGAGAAGATGGGATTGAGTGGGATCACTTTTGCAGGTAGAGGTTTACCTTGGCAAGGAGAAGGGTCACCTATTCAGGTGAGACAGGGGTCGGGGAGGCAATGGCAAAGTGAAGGGAGATGAGGGAGTTCTCAGCAAATGGCCTCAGTTTCCTTCAGTGAAATATGAGGCAAGTTTCTCAGCTGAGAGTGGGAGGGAAGATTTGAGGAGAGGTAAAAAGGTATGGAAGAGCTGCTGTAGTGAGCAGGACAGAGAACCAATCAGGGAGGTATTAAAGGATTGCCCTGTAATAGTGAGGGCTCAGTTGATGTTATAAAACAAAAATGTGTAGGGGACCAGTCCAGCATAGTTCTATGAGTTTCTCCAGCTTTATTCAGCAGTGTATATGTTTGACTGAAGGCAGACGATGATGAGAGTGGGTGAAGCTCCAAGGCTGAGGCTTTGCCGGGCAAGTTTAATGGTACGATAAGGGGGCAAAAGACTCAAGAAGAAGGCAACATAGAGGTGAACCAGTTCACCAAGAGGTCAAGATGGGGACGAGAAGAGAGCAGCTGGTACAGGGGTGATGGCCTGGGAGAGGACTGAGGGACTGAAGGACTGGAGGTGATGGTGCAGACAAAGAACAGGATTTGGGGTTGCAAGACAAAGTAAAAGACAGAATGACAACCTAGAGAATTCATGAATATGGAAGTGGTGCAACTGTGGGTGATGGCAAATGTATGACAGCTCTGTATATGGTCAAGGTGGGGAGGAGCAGAATATGGCTAACTTAATTAACTAAGGACCCATGAGGCTGAGGTGTTTGAGGGAATATCAATATGTCTTCCCCTTAGTATAAGATAGGACTTGAAGAAGAAAGACTAGCATCCTGCAAAGTAACTGACAATATCTAACAGAATTCTGATTAGGTAACATAGCATATATGCACTGAATGAGTCAAAGGAGGAGAGGTTACTGAGTAATGGTGGCTAAAAGAGTCTGGACATGGCAATGGGGAACAACTCACCTAGTCCTAGGAATTGGGAAGAATCTGTCTTAATTCTCACATCGTACTAAATCAGCTGCCAAATCTTGTTCTTTCTACATCTGTCATATTATGTCCCCTTCTCTCAAATCACATATCCACCACCATGGAGTGCTGGACCCCTTCACCTCTTGCCTGGACTACTACAACAGCCTTCTAATTGGTCTCCCTGCCTCGAGTCCCTCCGGAATCCAATCTCCACCCAGTTGCCAAGGCAATTTTCCTGAAGTACAGGTCTGCTTACTTCCCCTTCCCTTCTCCCCCTCCAATTAAACCCCAGTGACTATCACCTCTAGAATCAAATATAAATGCCTGTTTGACACTTAAAATTCTTGCCCTGGCCCCTTCCTATTTTTCCTGGCTTCCTACATGTCAGTCCCTTTGGGGCCCTCTGTGGTTGAGTCACATTGGCCTGCTTGCTGTTCTTCACATACAACACTGCATTTACCATCTCTGTTCCTCTGCAGTGGATGGACCCCATACTTAGAACGCTCTATTTTCACCCCTGCCTCTTAGAACACTTGTCATCCTCCTTCAAAAATCAGCTCAAATATCACCTTCTGCAGGAGGTCTTTTTTCCAATCCAGCTGCTAATGCCTTAAACTTTGTGGTCACTTTGTATCTATTCTGTGTGTATACTGTACATATCTACTTATAAACATTTTGTCTGTCCCATTAAAATGTAAGTACCTAGAGGAAAAGAACTGTTTTTCCTATTTCTTTATCTAACACTTAGCACAATATCTGGGACACAGTAATTATGCTCATTGATGGACTGGCTGATAATATTAACCATAAAAACTTAAGAATTCTTTTAACGGATGTAACAAAACTAAATATGCATAATATCCAAATTACAGGGAATTAAAACCTTTCAAAAAGGGACTGAGCAGAAGAAATTAAAATTATACAGGAACAGAAAAGATGTACATGTCATCCTCAATGCCCTGTTTTGTCACTGATTATCTTAAGATGCTTACATTGAGTGTACAGAAGATGAACTTACTTCCCAAAATTCTTATTCGGTTAAAAAAAAGTGATCATTTTATCTATCTTTGCAATAGTCTGCAGGATACTAATACAATAGAATAAGAGGAGGATAACATCTTGTACTTAGACCATTGCTATCTGAATTCCATCCAAAAAGTTAAGAAGAATTAGATAACACTAAGCAAGTGACATCTGCTGGTGATAGGAAGTTTATGAAGCCTTTTACATGTATGGCACACATAATCCCATCGGATCCTGACAACCTTGTGAAGTCGGCATTATATCCAGGTATTTTACAGAAGAGGAAACTGAAGCTCAAAAAGTCTGAGTGTCTCACCCCAGCCAATAAGTTCCCAAGATAAGATACGAATCTGGTTATTTCCTGATGCTAAAACAAGGGCTCCTGCCATCCTATGATGCTATTTGGGTACCTACTACAATCAATCGAGAAATATCTCAGTGCCAGGCATTCCTCTTCTTCATTAACTTTACTCTAGTATGAGCCAAACTATGCCTTTAGCTATTCCCCAAAGTGAACATCCCATCTCAGCCTTCTGTGCATTTGCTTCTCTCTTGCCTATATCTCCTGCTTCTTCCTATCTGCTACTCAGAATGCTTACCTTCTATAAGGCACAGCAACCTTAAAAGGCAGATACTCTATCTTCTCAATTTAAGCCTTACTCCTTTCGATTGTGAGCATTCCTTCTCTCCTCTACTTCTTACATGCACAGAGGTACATGTCATGTTCTCTCGGTAAAATATCCACTCCATGGGGTTAAGGGCCATATTGTTTTTGATTTTGCAATATAAGCATCCAGTACAATAATAAATGCTTAATGAAAGTTTGCTGAATTGATTATGTACTTTAGAAAACTTTATACCATGCGATATTATAGTCATATTATTGGTTAATAGCTAATAAAATTAATTTTTAATTTTTTTTTTACTTTTTGGAGGGGGAGAGGGTAATTGGGATTAAGTGACTTGCCCAAGGTCACACAGCTAGTAAGTGTTAAGTGTCTGAGGTCACATTTGAACTCAGGTCTCCCTGACTCCAGGGCTGCTATTCCATTCATTGTACCACCTAGCCATCCCAATAGCTAATTAAATTATTAACAAATGAAATCAAGTAAGACAACCTAGATAAATTACTTTGTGAACCTTAAAGAGCTATGTAAATTGAGGTATTCAACATAATGTTTGTTTTCATTTCTATAAAAAAAGATAGCTATCAGGTCCTTGCTCAAGAATATATTCCTGAAGGGGCAGAGACAAGATGGTGGCACAGAAGCAGGAAAACTCCGTGAGCTCCCCCCATAACCAACCACCAACACCTCTAATATGACTCTAAACAAACTTTAGAGCTACAGAACCCACAAAGTGACAGAGACAAACAAATCTCCCACTGAAGGCAGCCTGGCAAGCCTACAGGAAGGGTCCATCTCAGCGCACTGGGAGCTGAGCACAGCCCCACGTGAGCCATGGTTTCAGCCCCAGGGTGGCCCTGACCAGCAGCTGCTAGAGAGGACTTCGGGAGAATCACCAGCAGCTGTGGGGGTTTCCAGAATTATCAACCCATAAATGCCAAAGACAAAAGTAAAATGTCAGTGCGGAATTCTGTTGTAACTGGGGAAGACGGAGGGGTGAGTCTGGCCCCTGCCTCCTGTGGTGAGAAGTGGCAGAGGCGCAATGTCCCTGTAGCTACCTTCACATGGCTGCTTTAGAGCTCCTGGCCTGCAGATTGTAGGGGAACCAAATGACCATTCAGAGGGTAATCGCTCTTGCTTTAACCTGCTTGGATCTAGATCGTTGTCTTGGGTGGAGGTCCTGGGGTGTGTGACCAGGTGCCAGAGCTTATGGGGGCTTCAAAGAGGGCACCCAACTAATAGCTCTGGCAGCTGCAAGAATCCCAGCAATTTGGGACAAAGCTCTCCTCTCTGAAAGCAGAGTTCTACTGTGGCAAAAAGCTCAAAAGTCAAGTAATTGAGTAGCAACATGAGCAAGCAAAGGAAGCAAAGCAAGCACAGCTGCCAAATCTTAGATTCCTTTTTTGGGGACAAAAAGGATGAAAGCATGGAGAGGGAGGAAGACAGCAAAGTCAGAACTCCTGCATCAAAAGCCTCCAAGAAAAATATGAACTGATTACAGGCCATGGAGGAGCTCAAGAAGGATTCTGAAAATCAAGTAAGAGAAGTGGAGGAAAAAATTGGGAAGAGAAATGAGAATGATGTAAGAAAATCATGAAAAGCAAGTCAAAAGCCTGCTAAAGGAGACCCAAAAATACACTGAGGAAAGAATATATTCCTATCACTCATGATGGAAAATGCCCTCCACACTCAGAGAAAGAACTAGGGAGTCTGAATGCAGAGTGAAGCAGACTATTTTCTTTTTATTTTGCTTTTTCTTTCTTCTGGTTCTTCCAATTTGTTCTGGTTCTTCTATACAACATGACTAATATGTATGGTTAATGGGAATGTATGTGCAGAGCCTATATTGAATTGCATGCTATCTTGGAGAGGGAGGAGGGAGGGGAAGGGGAGAAAATTAAAAACTTATGGAAGTGAATGTTGAAAACTAAAAATAAATAAACTTTGAAAAAGAAAAAAAAAGAAGCAAGCACTCCCTAATCGTGTACCACATTACCTAGTTAGCATATTTGGTACATGTTTTATTATAGTTTATCTTATATAAACTTTAACTGTACCCCTCTAAGGTTGCAGGTTCCTTAAGAACTTTTGTCCACTGAAAAGCATAAAAATAAACCTTTGCCAACTTGACTTTAAAAAAAAAAGGAATATATTCCTATTTTATGATCACAACTTAAGACATAGCTACTTGAGGCCTCAGTTTCCTCATGTGGCAAAATGATAGTGTTGGGCTAGGTATTTGAGGTCCTAGCCTGTTCTAAACCCCATGATTCTAATTATATCAATGGAAAAATGCTACCTGATTTTTGTTATTTTGATTTCTGGTATCTTTTTTATGTTTAACCTGTCATACTTTTGAGAGCTGACTACATGTAGAATAAAAAATTTAAAAAAAAGGTAAGCAGCCTTAGTAAAGTCAATCTTCTACTCAATGCATTAAATATGTCTGCAATAGAGATGACATATGATTGCCTAGTACCTATTCACACTTCAAAGGACATGACGCTTACTGCTTGCTGGGCTTTTCACTGAGAAAACCAAAATCTGTCTTCCCATGAGTACCTACAGCTTAAATTTACTTCCTTTGCCATTCAATAAAACTTCAAATATCTGTAGACTATAATTCACAGAATCCTCAATGTTTTCTCCCCTCCAAGGGTTCTTTCAACCTTTCCTTATGTGACACCTCAATTTCCTGGTTTTCCTTTAGGGTAACTCTAATCTGACAAAATCACTTTTACTAATGTGTACCCCACCTAAAAATGGGCAAAATCAGATGTCTTCTGACCATTGCAGATGGACATTCCCTTTATAATGTACATTGTATGTTTACTGAATGAATTTCAACATTGCATTTGCATTTTTTTTTCCTTCACCAATGCTGAGTTTCACCTCTGGATCACACTAATCCCCTAAATTCCTTGGGTCAATAAGAATCATATTCCTAAGGATAATAATGCCTAAGGCACAGCAAAGAAAGATTCAATTGGGTAAATGGAAAAATTACAATGTAAAGTGATATCAAAAATTAGGAACCTATGTACTATATTTTTGGTGGCTCTTTCAGAGTACTAGATTGATCACTATTATGCCATGCCAGATCTTACTATATATTAAAAAAAAAAAAAACACTTAGATTTCTTCATTGACTGAATAAAATTCTAAATAAGTAATTTGTAGTAATTTCTAAATAGATTTTTCCCCCCTTTAACCTATAATGGATTTGCTATCATTACACCAATATAGACTATTCAGGACATTTAAAATTATACAACATGTTTATACATATATTCTTTTTTTTTTTTTTTCTTAACGTGTGCACTTTTATTTGAACTGGTCTTAAGTCAGTGTACAGGTAAAGCTCCTCCCCTCCCCCAAGTACTGGCACCAATCTCAAAACTCGCAGGGAGACTATAAAAGTCCTCATTCACATCTATATTGGGGGCAGGGAGGGAATTTAGGGGGCCATTCCATATGGCTGACAATTAAAAAAAAAAGGAACAAGTATTAAGGCGGAAGATACAAAAAGTTTTTTTTAAGGATTACATAATTTACATTTAAAGCAATACTAATACCTTCCCCCCACCCCCCTCCCCATCTGGATCTTTGTTACATCGCTCCTTTGAGCTCAGCCTTCACAGAGGCTTGTAGCTGTAACAATGCATTATACGGTATTTGGAATGATTACTAAAAAAAAAAAAACAAAAACAAATGTACAATCAGAGTCCTGAAGACGCACGGTAGAACTTTGGGGATGTTTGCCTCCAACCATACTTAGACTGCTCATCACCTTCACCGTTCCAGTTTTTAAATCCTGAGTCAAGCGCCAAAAAAAACAAAACAAAACACAAAAACAAATAAAGCCATGCCAATCTCATCTTTTTTGGGCAATTATCATGTCATCATGTCACACCCTTTGACAAAAAAAAAAAAATTAAAAAAACACAAACAGTCCATTTAGAAGCATTTGCGGTGGACAATGTACATATATTCTTTTAACTAGATCTGGAAAGCAAAATTTACTACGGACATAATAACCTAAATTTTTTTGAAACTATTCTCACACAGAGATAGCTAGAATTATTATTCAGGTTATTTAGAGGTGTTAAGTGAATTGAAAGTAACTGGTAGTTAAAACTCTGTACTGATTTTTTTAAATCCATTGTTCAAAACACTGAGATATCTCAACATCTTGGGCATTCTTATACCATTCACTGATATTTTAGATCTCAGAAAAATAATTCAGATCTGGGATGGCACCAGTAAGTATCTGATAGTAGGAAGCTCAGGATAAACAGTGATTTAAAAACTAACATAGCTAGCAACGAATCATTAGTGTTTGGAAAACATTATTATATGTTGCTAAAGACAAGAGGTAGCAGTAGATAATAGTAAATCAGGTAGTGTTTTTTAAATGGGACATAGCATTATACCTAAGGAAAAAAATCACTTGGCACTGCTCAAAGAAAGCCTTATATATACCACACACTATCTTAATGGAAGGATAAGGAATGGAGGCTGTGTTATTTTTAAAAATGAGATTATATTCTTATGATATATTAAAACAAAAAAAGGTGATTTTTTAGAAAGCAGTATCAAGAACTTTTTAAGTTGTTAATATTTATAAAGTCTATGAAGTATAATACTGTTAACTATTTAAAAAAAACAGGAAAGTTTTCTTTCCAAATAAAATAACTGTAACTTCTTCAATGATGGCATATCACCATGAGACAAAATGAAAGGGATAGACTCCTTCCTACTAACCCCTCTTGGCAAAGAAAAAAGTAAACCTAAAAACTTTTCTTTTTGAATAAGGAGATTAGCAATTAAAAGGCAAAAGGCATGCGTGTGCACACACCTATCTATGAGGGCTTATCCAAGTTAGAAAATAAATCATTCCTACTCCTGTTAATACTAATGCTTTAAAAATCCAAAAATGAACTTGGGGTTATTGGAACCCTGTAAAAGATCAAGTGTTTAAAGCCAGGGAGAACAATAACTACTCTACCAGCCAGAAGTGAAAGCAACTGCCAAATAAATACAAAGGTCAGAAGGAAGTAACCTTGCAGTTGAAAATAGATGGAAGGCATGCTTTGGTGTTTGGTTCTCCAAAATGAAAAGAAAAAGAGGCAATTACCACAAGGAAAAGTTCATGTGGTTACTGAAAGCCTCATCTCAGTAATCCTTATTCCAATAAATGATCACTGCCAATGAGGAAAGGTAATGGTTTAATACTCCTTGAAGTCAAGTCAATGTTTGTGAAAACTGCATATTAAACATCCTCCCCTTCCCTCCCCCATAGTCTTATAATCATATATTTTTATGGCGACTGCTTAAAAAGGAAGAATATTAAAACAATTTTTACATATTTAAAAAGTAGCTACTTTTCATAGCTAGCAATTACAGCCTAAGGAATATTCTGTAAACTTCTATATTAGTCTGTAGTCCCACAGATATTAAACAAAGATTCTGCTTTGGACTTGAATGCCCTTCTCTTAGGGAAAATCAGGATCAAAGAAGACATTTTGACCTAGAATGAAAGACAAGACACTAAAAGATTCAAACTATCCTTTGTTTTTGTTCTACACTTAATTTTTTTTAAAAAAGCATCCATCAAAGTCTCTAATGTAAATATAAGATTTCTCACAATTCAACCCAAACTATATTCACTTCTGTGTAAACAGAAATGGATGGTACTGAATTGGCACAAAGCCTCTAATTATACAAAAATAAACAAAACATGTATTTTGGGTTAAATATATATATATATATATATATATATATATGTAAATATTACCTATTATTTGTAAACTACACTGGTTATTTTTTATCCTGTATGATTTTCTGGGTATTATACAGGTTTTAAAATACTGTGTGTGTTTTGTACATTCCACTTAAACTTTTTTTTAGGGGAGGAGGAAGGGTGGCTGAGGCTGCATGATTAAATAATTTCAAAAATGACTTAGGTGGAAATACATTTTTAAATAATGAAAAATGTAAAAGAAAAACCGTAATCTCCAGTTTGGCAGTATGTCAGATGTTAAAATGCAGCATTAAATATGACTTAATATGATGAGTTCCCAATTCATAGTCAGTTGATAACTTAAGTACAAACTGTAATATGATGAGTTCCCAATTCATAGTCAGTTGATAACTTAAGTACAAACTGTTCTGGACTTGGAACCTTTTCAATTCAAATTTGATATGGGAGATGTATAGGCAGGCTTTTTAGACATTATGATTAGACTTTAAAAATCTCTTTTTCCCTGTTATAACTAGCAACTAACTAAACACCAACTGACAGCTGCAGTTTTATAAATTTCTTTTTACAACTCTGGATTTTAATTTTCCATTTGAAACATTAAAATACCAAATTTAATTGCTCAAAGTGTTGTAAACAAAGTGTTCTATAAATGTAAACTACTGTTGCTGTCACTGTCATCATCCTCATCCTCACTGAAACCTCACTCAAATGAACAACATTTATTAGGCATATATTAGGGTAACAGGCAAGTTGCTTCCTTCAAAAAGCTTAAATTCTACTGGGGAAATAATATGCATAGAAATGATAACAAAATGAAGAAAAAAATAATTTAGAAGTAGGAGAGGGGTATTACCAAGTGGGAGAATAAAGGTTTCTGGCACTTGAGTTGAACCATGGAGCAAGGCAGAATTCCAAGAGAGGGAGGAGAAAGCATATTCCATTCCTTGGAAGAGCCTTCCGTGAACAAGAACAGGGTGAAAAGAAATAGAATATGCCATGGAAGGAACAATAAGCAGGCTAAGTTTGACTAAAAGATAAAGTGAGTACAGAAGAGCAATTGGAAGTTGGCCTGAAAAGATATAGTGGAGTCAGATTGGTGAAGAGACTGATGTGTCAAACAGCCGTTTATACTTTATTCTGGAGGAAACAGGACACTTAATGATGTTTCTTGAGCAGAAGAGTGACACAACCGATGTGCTTCAGGAATTTCAATTTCATGTAAGATATTAAGGAGATAATAAGAAAGCCCCAAGACTCAATAAATTCAGGTCATGAGGTCCAGACAAACAATATCCCAGGGTACTAAATGGACTAGTAGATAAGACTGTTGAACCACTATCAGTGATCTTAAAAAATGGTGGAGAACAAGATATATGACATAGAGTCTGGAAATGGGCAAACATTTGAACTTTCAAAACAGGGAAAAAAAGTAGGGTGTGCAACATATAAAGCAGGGAGTCTGATTATGACTCCTGGCAAAAGTTCATTCTCAAATGGATGATTAGTCAATACCCTAAAAGAAAAAGGCAATCAGACTAAAGACCAGATGTTGGCAACTAATGTTATTTTCTTTGTGACAGTCACTGGAAGATGAAGAAAATGCTGAAGTTCTGCTATAGTCTCTCATGATGTCTTTATGGACAAGATTCATGTGATGTGGGCTAGAAGACAGTTTAATTACACAGACTCTGAACTACTCTCCTAGAAGAGATTCTAACAGAGCACCCGAGAATCTGTGATTGGCCATGTGCCAATCACATTTTTTAATACAGTTAACAAATGACTGAAAAAACATGTATATGGAATACTTAGCAATTTTACAGATGAGATAAACCTGGAAAGAATACCTAGATTTTAGGTCATGGCGACAGTATTCAAAAAGATTTTGAGATAAATACTTAATTATGGGTAGGCAATACCTATATAATAAGACTGATAACTGGAAGTTGCTTCATTGTAATACAAAGCTAACTACCAAAAGAATACTTTATAGAGCTGGAAAAAATAAAAACAAAATTCATCTGGAAGCATAAAAACTCAAGAATCTCAAAGAAACAATAAATCTCAAAGAAATAAGGTAAAGAAGCACAACATCTCAAGATACACAATGAAGCAGTAATCATCAAAATGATTTGATGCTGATTAAGGAATAGAGGTCAATCAGTAAACAGTATTCAAAAACAAATAATCAGGGCAACCTAAAATTATTGAAACCCCTAAACCTTACCTTAGCTACTGTGATAAGAATTCAGTACTGTTGGGAAAAGTGGAAAGTAGTCTGACAGAAAGACATGGCTCTATACCAAGAAAAGCTCCAAATTGGTACATGACTTACACATAAAGCATGACATTACAAACAAATTAAAGGAGGAAGGAATTACCTGTTGTTAGATCTATGGATAGGAAAAAGAGTTCATGACCAAAGGACAGAGAGGATCAGAATTTTGATTATGTAAAATTAAAAAGTTTTTCAAACAAACCAATGGAGCTAAAATGAGAAGATAAGCAGATAAATAGGGGTGTGGAGAGGGAGAAATCTTTGCATCAAGTTTATTTAATAAAGGTCTCATTTCTAAGACATAAGGAATTTGTTCAGATTCATAAGAATAAGATGCATTCCCCAACTGATAAATAGTCAAAGGATAAGAAAGGATGAAAGGATAGTTTTTAGAGGAGAAAATCTATGCTATCAATAAGTAGCCAAAGGAAAAAAATGCTCCAGATCAATAATAATTAAAGAAATACAAATTAAAGTTACTCTGAGGTTCAACCTCATAACCATCAGAATGGCAAAGTTTGTTAAAAAGGAAAATGACAAATACTGTAAGGGGCCCTGGGAAGGTAGGTGCATTGATGCAGTATTGTTGGGAGTTATGAGTAAGTTTAGCCATTCTGGAAAGCAAATATGATCAAAAAATTACTGAACTCTGCATATGCATTAATTCAGTGATACAAATTCTAGAGGTATAGAAGAGGGAAAGGACACATGATTTATAGCAGCTCTTTTTGCAGTGGAAAAGTGGTAGAGAACTGCAAACAAGAGAGGTGTCCATGAATTGTTTAATGGCTAAACAAATTATAGTATGTAATGGAATACTACAGTGTTGTAAGCAATGAGGAAGGGGATAACCAGAAAAACCATAAAAGACAATATGAGCTGATTTAGAGGGAAATGAGCTGATCTAGTACAATTTATATAGGAATGACAATCTGTGTAATGGTTAGTATAAATACCAAGTACATTGCAAGGTAATTGCAAAAAATAAGATACAACCAAAATCTGCAGAAAATATTTGCTTTGGCTTTTTATTCAATAAATCAACAAACAGGATAAAAAATTTATGATGCATGGCATAACTGCCAATGTCTTTTTGATGATGTCCAGTAAAAAGGGAAATAAAGATCAATATTGAAAATGTCAATCATCACAGAATGATAGTTACAAAGAACTTTGGATGTCACCTAGTTCAAACATTAACACTAAATTCATATACTCGAGGCTGTCTTACACAGCAAAAGAAGCCATTTTTATCCATGTAAATGTCTTACAACTTTGATGGACAAGACATTTCAAGAAAGAGACAGCTAAAATACATGCTATGTAGAATTTCTTGGAGTCTACAATTTAAAAGTTTATTGCAACTCAAAAACAGGAACATTAGTCTGATTTGACATAAACACATTACTCTGAACAAAGCACTCCTAAAAACAGTCTAAATATATCAATATACCTTAAAAAATAAACTTCATTCTAAAAGATGCCCAAGGCAAAAAGGAAAGGCATTGAAGTATATATGCCCTATGAACTATTACTTGGCTCCTCCAACATACCTGTTAATTCTTGTTCATCCATTCTAAAGCATGCTGATTTCATTGACATCTCTAGGACTCTAATACATCCGTCATCTGATGCTAAGATCACTTTATCTGATGTACACCAATCGACATCCAATATTCGGAAGTTAACATTTCTTCCACTTCTTAAACTGCTCACCATCTGAACCTTGAAAAGTGAATGCAACTGTCAGTAAGATGAAGATGTGCACACTAGATCAACTGTTCTAGGAAAAGCAACTGAAGGCAGTAACTATGGCAAATTATACATGGCAAACTTAATACAGCCTGGTCTTTTAGCATTTTGAACATTCATACTCAGGATGCATTTCAAAACTACAAAATGACAATGATAAAACAGAAACAGTGACACTATGTCATATCTGGAGTGAAAAGGCACTATAAAGTCAATATTTTTTAAGAGCTGAAAGAATAAAAATTTGGTATAACAAATCTGACCAAGGATCACAATTTTTCATCAATAATCATAAATATATGTTTCAGTATCTATCACTGTTAGTAAAAAGTAGAGAGCTTCTTGCATTTACATGAAAACACATAAATATGGAGGAGAAAATAACAAAACTGATGCCTACTTCTTTAGTGTCCCAGACTTCAGCTCCATCATTATACATAGCTATTAATTTTTGGTTTCCTTTACCAGGGGCAAATCGGATCTTCCTCACCCAACTTCGGTGTGTAGGTATTCCTCTGATAAAATAAGCACAATTATCTGACAGTATTAGATTTCCCAAAAATAATTTAAGTGTTTAAAAAAAAACTGTTAGCATAAATTAGCAGTCAAATCCAGTATCATAGTGTCTACTATTGATCTGTTTCTAATACTATTTCCCTAATAGAGAGACTGTCACTTTAGTTAAAGGGATGAATATCCCTATTTGCAAAGAACATCACCACCCCCTCATAAAATTTCTGATCTAAGATGTTCCTAAGAACAATGTTAAAGGATTATTAGCTCATATCCACTTCACCAGTTGACAAGCAGTTGTGACAAAGCAATAAACTTAACGCTTATGCTTCTAGAAGGACAAATAATTCAAGTTACAAAACAAAAATTTCTATATTATAAAAATTTTTAAGTTACTTTTTTTTTCCTTTTTGGAGGGCAATTGGGGTTAAGTGACTTGCCCAAAGTCACATGGCTAGTTTTTGTGTTAAGTGTCTGAGGCCGGATTTGAACTCAGGTCCTCCTGACTCCAGGGGTACTCTATTCACTGAGCCACCTAGCCACCCCAAAGTTACTTTCTATATACCTATGAACTAGGGTTAAAATCTCAAATCACAAAACAAAACAAAAACAGTTTATATTTATTATGCCAATTTAAAAGTTACTTTCTATATATCCATGAATTCAGTCAAGTATAAAGAATTATAAATACCTAGATACTCTGGCTTTCAAATCCCAAAAATTTAGGTTTCCATCCACATCTCCAAGAACCAATGTATCACCTTTCCAAGCAATGCATGTAATACTACCCATGCTTCCCTGCAAAAAATGAACAAAGAAATACCACATTTGAAGAACAATCATAAAGGAAATTCCTGAAAACTTTATGATGATACAGTATGTAGCAACAACAACAACAAAAACTCATTTTAATAAAATTTAAGCAAGGTTTTTTTTTTACATAGTAATTGAAACTATACCTAGAATCATCAAATTCCTCAAAAGCTTCAACTATTCAACATCTTCAACTATCAAGCAGCTACATAATTCATAGATTTCAAGAAAAAAAAAGAGATTTGTACAAATTGAAAGGTCAGGTATCTTATACTACAAGTCTGAAGGAAATTACTCTTCTTTAGGATGAAGCAAAGGAAGCAAAGCAAAATACTTTATCAGAAAGAAATCTAATGCAGGCATACGTTGCCACCTTTATCACTATACACTCATAAGTATCAATTAAATGTGGCTGACACCAAAAATGAAAAGTAAAAATCAAATCCATCCTAAGGGGAAACTCAAAAACAGGTTTTATAAATGTAAAGGAAATCTAATTGATGACAAATATAAAATGTGGTGGAGTCACATCTTCCATGGAGCTGCTACCTTACACCTTTCAAAGATACTCTGAATGGCAGGAAAGATCCTGCGCCATAATAGAGTCTTTTCAGTCAACTCTCAAAAGAGTCTCTTAAGTGAGTATGCAACAAAGTCCCAAAATAAAACTGAGCAAAGAGACAGTTTCGATAAGTTTATTTAGAGGATTCGCTGTTAACAAATGTGCTAAACAATATCTTTACCATTCAAGAATTTTGTTAATAAAAATTTTTTGAAAGAACTGTTAACAAACATGTTTAACAGAAGGAATGCAGTTATGGGGGGGCATTTAGTCTATGCAAATCCATGGTTTTGACTCACACCTTTTAAGTCTTAAAAGATTTCCCAAGTTTCCACAGTTGCAAGTAGTTTGCCAATATCAATACTAGTTGACTTAAGTACACAGGACCCCAAATTGTAATTACAGGAAAACCTAGGAGACTTCTGCCAGCACAAAAAAAACTACCTCAAAATGCATACAAAGCAAAAATATTCAACAGCCAAAGAATTTATAAGGTAATTTTTTTAAATGGAGTTCTCAATAACTTGGCAAATTATCATACTTAGAGAGTCTTGTTTTTATTTCCTTGAGTGTATTAATATGTAACAAAATTAAGAATTTTTAAAAAACATGTGCTTTTCACTAATAAAAAGAGAAAATAAGTTAAAAAGTGTCAAATGTTATCTTTTAAAGCTTCCCAAACTGAAATATTAAAAAATGTGTTATTTCATTTCATACCTTACTGATACAGATACAAACTTCCACAGATAAACAACATTTCTCTGTAACTAGTACAATCTAAATCAAAGTATTTTAGTGAATGTGGAAAAAAATTAAGTTTACTATTTTTAAATAATCATGGGAGAATTAGTACAAAACTAAAACTCAGTATTGCTAATGACTTTTTGTCAAATATCCATTTACAATAAAGTTCAGGACTATATCTTCTCATATTCCACTCCAACCTCAAATAATAACAGGCGTAACCTGGTATTCTCTGTGTTATTCAAAATATATCAAAACTTTTTGCTTTCATCTAAAGCTCTGGACTGAAACCAAGCATGGAAAAGTTTCAAGCCAAAAACATAATGTTCAAAGAAAAAATATTCAAAGTTTGTCATTAAAATTTTATTTTATATAAAATTTAAAACAATCATCTAAATTCTACATCTGTACTCACTGATAAAATATTTTAATTTACTCTCAGAGAAATAAAAATGATTAATTAAAACTACTTTTTTCTGCCTTGTTCTACTCTCAATCCATTTTCAGTAAGAAAACACGTAAGTATGGAGGAGAAAATAACAAAACAGATGCCTACTTCTTTAGTATCAAGGAAAACCTTGAAACAGCTGCTCTAATCAGAGGTTGGATCCCTAAAAGTTGATCATTCTTTGATAAAGCTGCTACTATCTGTGAAAATAGGGAACCTGGCAGACAGAACAGAGGGATCTTTGAAATGCCTTGATTTCTGGCCTACACAAAGTGAGGTATGTTAATAATCAAAGTTTTATCATTTCAGCAGTTAATCTGAATTTCTATTGGAAAAGAATGGATGATATGTACAGAAATTTGAATTTCTAATGCAATATCTTTAAGGAACTCTTTATTTCCAAAATAGTAATCCATTAAATTGCACCTACACTCTATTTCCAAATGAAGTAGCATAGAAATTAGCATAACTACAATTTTGGAAGGTCACCAACACAGCATGTTAGGGATTCCCTTTGTGTTAAAAATTAAGAATCATTTACACTACTAAGATGAACAACTGCAAATTACAAGACAACCAAGAACTAAAATTTTTACTCTAGCCTCTTAGATACTAGACATTTATGTTTTCCTCACTGGTAAATGTCAAACCACTGCTATTTGGGACCTTTATCCTTTCCTTCGATTATGCAAATAATTAGACAGTTTTGTCAATACTGGAAACGTAAGAAAATGGAAGAACTGAGTTCAAACGTGGCTTCAGCTACATATCAGCTATGTGGCCCTGGGCAAGTCACTTCACCTTTATTTATCTCATCTATAACATGGGGGTAATAACAGCACTGATCTCCCAGGATGGTCGTAAGGATCAAATGAGATAATATTTGTAAAGTGCTTAGAGCACAGTGACCAGCACACAGTAGGTGCTATATAAATGTTAGCTGTTATTAATATTATGGCTGTTTTTCCTTAGTCCTTCTTACATCATTGAGGAAGAAAAATAAAGTACAGGATGACATATTTCTCTACTGCTTCAAGGCTTGGGGCATCAAAAACTTGAGAAGTACACAATACATATATCATCACCCTCAATTGATATCTTATGAAAATAAGGACCAGAGAGGTTAAATGACTCATCCACCATAACATAAGTAGGTGTGAAAAGTAACTTGAACATAGGTCACCTGACTCTGGGGCCAGTGCTCCTTCTCTACTACACTATCCTGCCTTTGTTCTAATATAGAGGGGAACCTCAAGATTTTTTTTCGTTCCAAATTAATCTATTTAGCCAATATTGTAATGGTTATTAAATTATTCAGGGCTTATGACATGAAAAATTAACCTAGAAAATAATGTCAGGTTAAGGCATTCTTCTGGGGTTCCTAAGATTAAATTTGAATATGTAGATGAATATGTATTTAGAAAAAATAAGGATTGTGTTATTAATTAAATAAAAGCATCTTAAAGACGAAGAAAAACTCTGGTCTAGAAGGCAAAAATTATAGTCTCAGTTCTGAAGCCAATTGAACTGGGTGACTCTGAGCAATTCACCTCCACTCTGTGGGCCTCAGTATGCCCATCATAAAAATGAAGATTAAACTGTAAAAGCTCTAAAGGCCCATTCTAAGGGTATAGTTTAAAAAGCAACATTTATATACATATTTACATGCATATTTTCACCTACATTTTAAAAATGATTGCCACATTTTGTTACAATTCACAATTTTTTTTTTTTACTGCATCCTTTTGAAAAGAATAGCTTGTAAAACATAAGTGAAAACAAAGATTAACTCCTGGCTTATCAGGAGCTGACCAGGCACAAGCAGGTGTTGTCAAGGTCATAAAAAGGCAATGTCAAAGGAAGTAAAAAGTGAGTAAAAAATGCTGAAATCTAACACAAAAGCACTTGACTGATTATTATCAGAAATAATACTGCATTTTAAGCACTTTAAAAGTTTTGGTGGCCACTGTGTTCTCTTCTTTCCCCCAGTATAATGTTTAGGACAGAGAAGGTGAGAACTTAAATGCTGCTGATGGACACACAGTTCATTCCCTCACCTCTGCCTCTTACAATCTCAACTTTCCTTCAAAGTTCAGTTCAAAACCATCACAGACAGAAGACTTTTCCCAATCTCACAGCTACTAATGCTTCTCTTGCCACCCCCCCTTAAAATAAGTGACCTCATTTTTACTTTGTATCTACCTATCCATGCTATTTCCTCCAATAGAATGGAACCCCTTCAAGGAAGGTAATATTTCATTTTTGTCTTTCTATTCCCAAGACCTTGCAAAGCACTTGACATGAGGCACCTAATAAATAATTACTGATTGATTGAAAGTATACGTTCCTTGATTACTGCAATCAGAGGGGCGGAGCCAAGATGGCGGAAAGGAAGCAGTAACCTCTCTGAGCTCCTCTGTCACTAAGTCCAAAAGGGTAAATCTGAGCAGATTCCAGAGTGACGAAGCCCAGTGGAAGACAGAGTGTGGCAGAATCCAGCCCAGGAGGTTGCCCAGAGTGTCCGCACAGGTCAAGCACAGAGCGCGTGGGGTCTGCACAGCTCAGACCTAAGAGCAGGCAAGCAGACTACACCAGAGAGAGAAAAAGCCCCAGCCTGCAGACTTACCAAGGACGAATCGCAGTCATCTCGCAGAGGGAACAGATCATTGGAGCCAGGTAGGAGAGTCGGGCCCCCAGTGGAGAGAGTGGCTTCTCAGGCTGCATTCAGCCCCTAGCCTGGAAGTTTAGAAACTGCCTGCCTGTATGATACAGGGGCTGGAATGGCAAAGTAAATTCTAGCTGCTCTGATCCTCCCATCCCTCCTTCATGAAGCAGAAAACCCAAAGATAAGTCTCCCACCCAGATTGAAATCCCAAGTTAATGGAAATAGCCTCAGGCTTGAGAATCTCCAAGAAAGGGTGTAACTGAGACAGCCAGGAAACTGAAGAGAAGAGAGGGAGGGGACCCAACAAGCCCCACCTCACCTCACCAACAAAAGCCTACTTATAGCCCAGGGGTATAGAGGCAGAAATCTGAAGTGGTCAGACTCATCCCCACCTACACATCTACATTCCTCACTGACTTCCCTGACTTAGCCATAAACTAGCCACCCAGAGGTATTCAAAGTCAAGGATCAGGCCCCAAACTCATAGCCTGAGACACTAAGAAACAGGAAGTCACAATGGGAAGGAAGGAAGCTGAAAAGGAGAAGGGGAAGGCAAGAAAGTCTATTCGAGCATACTATGCAGGGCAAGAACAACAAAACACACAGGACAGTATAGACTCTCTGCCCACACCAGAGACCACAGAAGGAAACATGATCTGGTCTCAAGCCCAAATAGCATTCCTGGAGGAGCTTAAGAAAAATTTTAAAGACCAAATCAGGGAGGCAATGACCAACTTGGAAAAAGAAAATACCTCCCTAAAAAAGGAACTTCAAAAACTTACTGAAGACCATAATTCACTAAAAATTAGATACAACCAAACTGAAACTCAGAACTCTATGATGCAGCAGGAGTCAATCGAAAAAAACAAGATGATCGAAAAATTGCAAGAAAATGTAAAATATCTCACTGGAAAAATAACTGACCTAGAGAACAGATCCAGGAGAGACAACCTAAGAATTATTGGTCTACCAGAAAGCCACGATGAGAAAAGGACTCTAGACAACATCCTCCAAGAGATTGTGAAAGAAAACTGTCCTGAGGTCCTGGAATCAGAAGATAAAATAGCTATTGATAGAATTCACCGGACTCCTCCTGAAAGAGATCCCAAACTGAAAACTCCAAGAAATATAGTAGCCAAATTCCAGAATTATAAGATTAAAGAAAAAATTCTACAAGCAGCCAAAAAGAAACAATTCAAATATCGAGGAACTACAGTTAGGATCACACAGGACCTAGCAGCTTCTACATTAAAAGAGCGGAGGGACTGGAATTTGATATTTCGTAGGGCAAGAGAGCTAGGACTACAACCAAGGATTAACTACCCGGCAAAACTGAGCATAATCTTTCAGGCAAGGAGATGGACGTTTAATGAAGTAAGGGACTTCCAGACTTTCCTAATGAAAAAGCCAGAGCTCAATGGAAAATTTGATCTCCAATTACAAGACTCCAGAAGAACATAAAAAGGTAAACAAGGGTAACATAGACTCACACATGCAGAAGTGCACACACCCACACCCACAAACACAAGCTCATTACCTGGGATGCAACAAGAGCAAAATGTTCACATCCCTATATGTGGAGCTGATAACTGTCAATATTTGAAATCTCTATGATTATCATGACCTGCAAAAGGGTTATACTTAGAGGGTGTGGGTATGAATGCACTAACATGGAGTCTAAAAAAAAAAAAAAGACTATTAAGGGGATCAATGGTACTGCAATGGGAAAAAGGAAAGGATGAGCTAGGAAAAGGTAAAATATGCCATTTGAAGAGGCATCAAAACACACTATAGAAGAAGGGAAAGTAAGAGGGAGAGGAACATCATTTAAACACTATTCTCACTGGTTCTGGTTCTAAGAAGGATCAAATTAATCAGTGAAGTTTAAGAATCTAACGTGAATAGACACATAAATTCATTAAATAGAGGAATTGGAGGGAGGGAGAGGAGCATTGTTTGAAATTTACTCTCATTGGTTTGGAATCAAACAGGGAGTAATTTACTCTGATAAGTATAAAAATTTATTGTGTCCTATAGATAGTGGGAGGGTAAGGGGGGGTGAAAAGGAGGAGACTAAAGGGAGGGATTAGAAGGGAGGGAAATAGTAGTAAGGGGAGAGGGTAGGTTAAGAAGGGGGGTCACTGGGTGGGAACACTGAGGGAGGGGGCAGTCAAAAGGGAAAACTTCAAGGAGGGGAAGGGAGAAGGAATAAACAAAAACATAAACAGGGGAGGGAATAGGATGGAGGGGAAGAGACAGATAGTCATCATTACTGTGAATGTGAATGGGATGAACTCTCCCATAAAACAGAGGCGGATAGCAGAATGGATTAAAAACCATAATCCTACAATATGCTGTCTTCAAGAAACACATTTGAAACAAAGGGATACCCACAGGGTAAAGGTAAAAGGTTGGAGTAAAATTTATTATGCCTCAGCTAAAGTAAAAAAAGCAGGGGTAGCAATACTTATCTCAGATAAAGCAAAAGCAAAAATAGATCTAATTAAAAGAGATAAGGAAGGAAACTATATCCTACTAAAAGGCACCATTGAGAATGAAGCAATATCACTACTTAATATATATGCACCAAGTGGTATAGCATCCAAATTCCTAGAGGAGAAGTTAAAGGAATTAGAGGAAGAAATAGATAGCAAAACTATACTAGTGGGGGACCTTAATCTCCCCCTCTCTGAACTCGATAAATCTAACCTCAAAATAAACAAGAAAGAAGTTAAGGAGGTGAATAGAATCTTAGAGAGACTAGATATGATGGATCTCTGGAGAAAACTGAATGGGGATAAAAAGGAATTTACTTTCTTCTCAGCAGTGCATGGTACATACTCAAAAATAGACCATGTACTAGGGCATAAAAACCTCACAATCCAGTGCAGAAAGGCAGAAATAGTAAGCGCATCATTCTCAGATCATGATGCAATAAAAATTATATGCAATAAAGGGCCATGGAAAGATAGACTAAAAACTAATTGGAAACTAAACAATTTAATCCTAAAAAATTGGTGGGTCAAAGAAGAAATTATAGAAACAATCAATAATTTCATTCAAGAGAATGATAACAATGAAACAACATACCAAAATTTGTGGGATGCACTAAAGGCAGTTCTCAGGGGAAGTTTTATATCCCTGAGTGCATACTTAATTAAAGCAGAGAGAAGGGAGGTCAGTGAATTGGACATGCAATTGAAAAAGCTAGAAAAAGAACAAATTGAAAATCCCCAATTTAGTACTAAATTAAAAATATTGAAAACCAAAGGTGAGATTAATAAAATTGAAATTAAGAAAACCACTGAATTAATAAATAAAACCAAGAGCTGGTTTTATGAAAAAATCAACAAAATTGATAGACCCTTAGTCAATATGATAAAAAAAAAGAAAGAAGAAAACCAAATTATGAGTATCAAAAATAAAAAGGGTGAATCTACCTCCAATGAAGAGGAAATCAAAAAAATAATGAGGAATTATTTTTCCCAATTGTATGCACATAAATATGACAATCTTAGTGAAATGGATGAATATTTACAAAATCACAAATTGCCCAGATTAACTGAAGAGGAAGTGAATTACCTAAATAACCCCATCTCAGAAAAAGAAATCAAACAAGCCATCAATGAACTCCCTAGGAAAAAATCTCCAGGGCCAGATGGGTTCACTAGTGAATTCTATCAAACATTTAAAGAACAATTGATTCCAATACTCTACAAACTATTTGGGAAAATTAGTGAAGAAGGAGTCCTACCAAACTCTTTCTATGACACAAATATGGTACTGATTCCTAAATCAGGAAGAGATAAAACAGAGAAAGAAAATTATAGACCAATCTCCCTCATGAATTTAGACGCAAAAATTCTAAATAAAATATTAGCCAAAAGACTCCAACAACTTATCACAAAAATAATACACCCTGATCAGGTAGGATTCATTCCAGGAATGCAAGGATGGTTTAATATTAGGAAAACCATCAATATAATTGAGCATATCAACAACAAAACTAGCAAAAACCACATGATCATCTCAATAGATGCAGAAAAGGCTTTTGACAAAGTACAACATCCATTCCTATTAAAAACACTAGAAAGTATAGGAATAAATGGAGCCTTCCTTAAAATAGTTGCTAGCATCTATCTAAAACCATCAGCAAGTATTATATGCAATGGGGATAAACTAGAAGCCTTTCCAATAAGATCAGGAGTGAAACAAGGGTGTCCACTATCACCCCTCTTATTCAATCTGGTACTTGAAACGTTAGCAGTAGCAATTAGAGAAGAAAAAGAAATCAAAGGAATCAAATTAGGCAAAGAAGTGACCAAGCTGTCACTCTTTGCAGATGATATGATGATATACTTAGAGAATCCTAGAGAATCAAGTAAAAAATTACTTGAGACAATAAATAAATTTGGCAAAGTTGCAGGATATAAAATAAACCCACATAAATCCTCAGCATTCCTGTACATCTCTAATAAAACTCAACAGCAAGAGATAGAAAGAGAAATCCCATTTAAAGTCACTGTAGACATTATAAAATATTTGGGAATCTACTTGCCAAAACAAACCCAGAATCTATATGATCAAAACTACAAAACACTTCTCACACAAATAAGAACAGATCTAAATAGTTGGAAAAATATCAATTGCTCGTGGCTGGGTCGAGCTAATATAATAAAAATGACAATTTTACCCAAACTAAATTATATATTTAGTGCCATTCCAATCAATTTACCAAAAAACTACTTTGTAGAGTTAGACAAAATAATAACAAAATTTATTTGGAAAAACAAACGGTCTAGAATATCAAGGGAATTAATGAAAAGAAATGCTAGGGAAGGTGGACTAGCTATGCCAGATCTTAATCTGTATTATACAGCAGCAGTCATCAAAACTGCTTGGTACTGGCAGAGGTGTAGAGTAGTGGATCAATGGAATAGATTAGGTGCAGGAGACCCAGCAGTTAATGAATATAGCAATCTATTGTTCGATAAACCCAAAGACCCCAGTTTTTGGGATAAGAATGCACTATTTGACAAAAACTGCTGGGAAAACTGGAATACAGTATGGCAGAAACTGGGCATAGATCACTATCTAACACCATATACCAAAATCAAGTCTAAATGGGTGCATGATCTAGGTGTAAAGGATGATACTGTAAGCAATTTGGGAAAGCAAGGAATAGTTTACCTGACAGATCTGTGGAGAGGGGAAGATTTTAGGACCAAACAAGAATTAGAGAGCATTATAAAATGCAAAATGGATAATTTTGATTACATTAAATTGAAAAGCTTCTGCACAAACAAAGCCAATGTAACCAAGATCAAGAGGGAGGTGGGAAATTGGGAAAGAATTTTTACAACTTGTGTCTCTGATAAAGGACTCATTTCTAAAATTTATAGAGAACTGAGCCAAATCTATATGAATACAAGTCATTCCCCAATTGAGAAATGGTCAAAGGATATGAATAGGAAGTTTTCAGAGAAAGAAATTAAAGATATCTATAAGCATATGAAGAAATGCTCTAAATCACTATTAATTAGAGAAATGCAAATCAAAACAACTCTGAGATACCACATCTCTCCAGTCAGATTGGCTAAGATGACAAAACAAGAAAGTGACAAATGCTGGAGAGGATGTGGGCAAATTGGAACGCTAATACATTGCTGGTGGAGTTGTGAACTTATCCAACCATTCTGGAGAGCAATCTGGAATTATGCCCAAAGGATTATAAATAATTTCATACCCTTTGACCCAGCCATACCACTCCTAGGGTTATATCCCAAAGAGATCATAGTAGTGGGAGGAAGACCCATATGTACAAAAATATTTTTAGCAGCCCTTTTTGTGGTTGCAAAGAATTGGAAACTAAAGGGGTGCCCATCAATTGGGGAATGGCTAAACAAGTTGTGGTATATGAATGTAATGGAATTTTATTGTGCTATAAGAAACGAGGAGGTGACGGATTTCATAATTACCTGGAGAGACTTATACAAACTGATGCTGAGCGAGAAGAGTAGAATCAGAAGAAATTTGTATACAATCACAGACATACCATATCTGTGATGACCAACTATGACAGACTGGACTCTTTTCAGCAATGCAGTGATATAAGTTAATCCCGAATGACTCAAGAAAGTGAGAAATGCCCATCCAGAGATATAACTAGAAAGAACTGAGCCTGAATCCTGATGGAAGCAAACTAAATGATCTTGTTCTTCTCATTGTTTGGTTTTACTTCTTCCTTACCATCTTTCATCCCACCTAGTACAATATGCCTTTGTAATTGGAATAATGTTTAATATGAATGCATTTGCAGACCCTATACTGTACTATATGATGTCATGAGGGGAGGGGGAGGGAAGTAAAGGAAATTTGAAAATCAAGGAACTATGGAATTGAATCTTGTTAACTGAAACTAAACTAATAAATTAATTAAAAAAAAAAAAAGAAAGTATACGTTCCTTCATGATCAGTTTATTCATTTACAGTTTAAAAAATATCTCCTAAAATAACTTTTTCAATTTAATATATGATTGCTTACTGTATATAAAAATGAGTGAACTTCTGACAACTACTCTCAACTATAAAATGAAAAATGAGACAGTGTTTGACTCACATCTGGAGGAATTCGAGCACTGTCCTTTACTGAGTTGCCTTCAACTGTGAGATGATAAACTTGCCCATCAGTATCAGTAAACACAAAATGCTCCCGGGCAGAGATGTTCTGGCTCAGCTCAGATTTACTTTCTGCTTCCTGCAACAAGCTTTTGGATAGAAATTAGAATAAAGACAATTTTTTTTTCCATAAAGTGAAATCAAGAGTTTAAAAAAGACATAAAATAAGAAGTCTGAAACCATACATAAATGGATTCTTGACCTACTGAAGGTGGATAGGCCATCATCAATTAACAAGAAAGAGTCACACCTCTATAGGAAAGCTAGCTATTAAAACACTCTAAATAATCTAAACATAGGGCTGAACAAAGAAACCAATGAATTTTGATTATTACTGGGATCAGCCTAAATGTTTTTGGCAGATGATGAAGATACCTCACTAGCAATCTTTGATGAAAGGTTCAATAGCCGCTTATTGGACATATTGCAGAAGTGACTGGTTCCTTTTCAAGTTTAGACTCGAATTAAATGTATTCTGAGATTCTTTCTGAATCTGAGACTTTTTGAAATTAAATGCTAGCATAACTTTGTATAATCTTCTCTGAATCTTTTGTTCTGCCAGAAAGGAAAGTGGGTGGGGACAACTGCATCCTATCCCACAGGGCTTTTTCAAAAGATACTTCAATTTATAAGGTTCAAAAAATAGTTAAATATTGTTTTAGTAGTTTCATTAATATCTCATTAACTCACTTTAAACACAGTAAAATGTAGTAAACTACATAGTAAGAAAATTTTAAGTTGAAAATAATTTCAAAATAAACGTTATCTTTATAAATATTTTATAAAATATTCAAGACATAGAAACACTGTATTATGTGTGTGTGTGTGTGTGTGTGTGTGTGTGTATGCGCGTGTGTGCATGGCTACATAGGATTTGACAGCTAGATATATAGATCTTCCATTAAAATCCTAATAATGCTTTCTCATGACAAAAAGACTTAGAGTAGGGCCAGTGATAAACTCCTACAGCTACATGTAGACAGATTACACTTGAAAGAATGGCCACTCATGAAAGCATATGATAACATGTAAAATTACATACTTTTTGAAGTAATAAAATATGAATGAAAATATTACATAACTTTAAAAATAGATTTTCAAATCCATGATGACTGGTCAAAGTATTCTTAGCTACATGATTTCATCAATGTAAGTACTCCTGATAGTGGTACAGATTGTAACCTCTTGTCATTTCATCTTGCATGACTCTTCTCCGTGTCTTTCTTCAGTCAATCCTCAATAGACTAGCCTAAAGTACTGTCACTTCCTTCTGGTTTCAGGTACCAGTGCAATATCCAACTTATTTGCTATCCATCACTTTCCCTCTATGACTAGTCAATGCGCCTTTTTCCAAGTCTACTTTCAAGTTACTTATTGCATGCTAGTTATTGTTGATAATGACCTGTAGACTACTAATATACATTTTTCCATGGGCCCTTTGAATTACCTGCAATTTTTGGTTGTTTGGTTGTTTCATGATTTATAGACACACACACACACACACACACACACATATAAATAGCAAAAAAAGTGGTGTGTAAATGGCAAAATTTTGCACCAATGGGTTACCAATAGTCAAAAAAATTATTACTGACAACCTTTCATGGTAAAATTTTTTTGTATTTTGTATGCTCATACTTGGAGCATTTCCATTTGGTAGGCATTTCCATACTTGTGGCATATTCAACTATGAGAATTTGCACTCTCATGGCATAGCCTTTGAAACACTAGTATTGGTTCCCCTTCTCTGACATTTGGGATAAAGAATATTATGTAAAACAGCTTTGAAAAATTCCCAAGTACTATATAAAAGAGTGATATTATTATTACAATATGGCTTAATAGTATTTGCCGTCTTTATAAAGGATGGAACAATCTCTTTTTGTTGCCAAGTTTTAACAAATTGTTTGTTTGTTTTTACAATAATTAAATTAAAACTGGGTCCCAGGGAAAATTCACATTTACAAGGAAGAGAACACTTCTTGTTCATCATATTTTTATCTCCTCTAGTTTTAAGTTGACTCAAAATATAGATGTATTGCTATAGCTCTCTAATCTAACTATAATAGGTAATTATTTCACATCAATGTTGATCTTGATTGCAATTAAAAAAAACTGAATTCACTAACTGAAACACTAATGAATATCTACATAAGTAATAATAAGAGACCTACATTTTTAAATTAAGACATTCCCCCAAGAGTTTATTTGATCTAATGGATTTGGAATGCATTCTCTTATGCCTTTATTACCAAACTGAAATTTCAGATAGTAAGCAAAAGCAGAGAATGTAAATAAAGATTTTTTTATTCATTAATTACACCAATGTACTGATATTAGTGAGGTTAAAGAATGCATTAAGCAATAAAGTAAATAATTAGTCAATTAAAGAGAATACTCTAAGATGAATAGCACTTATATTGTTCAAAAGGATTATGTTAGGAAAACAAATTTAGATGAGACAATGAATCCTACCTGATCACAGAAGATTCTACACTACTAAGTTCTGCATCAGCGACTACAGTTTGTCGGGCCATAGCCTCTCGAGTAGCAAGTTGTTTCTTTCTTAAACTCTTCAAGTTGTGAGATGGTGACCACTCCTGTTAGGAAGAAGTTGAATAAGAAAAATGTTGCACATTCCCTTATTTATAAAGATACTAGAAAAGCTTTGCATGCCTAACCTTGAACATGTTCATTTATTACTGTTAGTTTTAAAGAAAATATCATTTTCTCTTTTGGCTTTATAATCATTCATTCATTTAATAAGCATTTATTCATTATCTACTATAAGACACGTGCTGTGCTAAGTAGTTGGGGACACAAAGCAATACAAAATCCCTCATCCACAAGGAGTTCAGAGTCTAATGGAGGAGACAACATGCAAACAAGCATGTATAAATCAAATCTATACAGAAAAACCTGGAGATAATCCCAGAAGGAAGGTAGAAAGATTAAGGATTGGGAAAGGCTTCTTGAAGCCAGTGGGTCTTACACTGAGATTTGAAGGAAGCCAAGGAAACCACAAAGAGATCAGAGAGCATGGGTGATAACCAGTAAAAATTCTCAAAAACTGGACATAGAGTCGTGTATTTGGAAAAGTAAGGAAGCCAGTGTCACAGATGGAAGAGCACATGGAAGAAATAAGATGTAAGAAAACTGGAAGATAGAAAAGGGGCAAGTTGCAAAGGACTCTAAAAATCAAAGAAAGAATTTTGTATCTGACTCTTGCAGTAATAGGGAACCACTATGGTTTGAGAAGATCAATTTTACAGCTGAGTGAAGGATGGACTAGAATGTGGAGAAATCTATGGCAGAGAGAACAACAGCTACTGCAATAGTCCAGGCATGAAGAGATAAGGGCCTGAACCAGGGTGGTAGCAGTATTAAGGAGAAAGGGGGCATATACAAGAGGTATTATAGAGGCAGAAACTACAGGTCATGGCAACAGACTGGATATAGGTGAGAGTGAAAAGTCAAAGATGACAACTAGGTTGAGAGCCTGGATTACTGGGAGAACAATGGTACTATATATTATTCTCAATTGGAAATTCAATTTATTTATAGAAAACAAATTGCACAATGAATTTAAGTAATATCACAAAATAGAAATATCTCCTACAAATAAATCCAATTACCTAGTTAGTTGTACAACTATGAATGGAGTTGCTTACCAAAGCAGTGACAGTGGGAAAGTTTTTTGACATTTCTCTCAAGAGTGTGCAGGTTCTGATATCCCATAACTCCAGGGGTTTATCTTTGAATACAATTGCCAAATATTGTCTATAACAAATTAAATTATTAATTTAAATATCACCACTGACAAAAAAATTCTTACCATTACTGAATAGAAATATGTAACTAAAAATACAGAAAAATACAAGAAAACTCAGCTATGATCAAGATATTTTCTGAGGTATAGTTACAAAACATCGTTTTGCTTTGTTTTTTCCCTAAAGTATCCTAGAAAAATATTCCATTGTTAATAACACTTTCCAAAAGGGTGAGGAATATTTTAATCAACAGATATTAGTAGAACAACATTCACCTTAATGGTTTTAGAAAGAATAAAAGTTTAAAAAAAAAAGCCCTCCCCATTTTGTATAAATTTACAATGAAAAATTGTAGCAAATTATTGCTATGATCAAGATATTTTCTGAGGTATAGTTACAAAACATCGTTTTGCTTTGTTTTTTCCCTAAAGTATCCTAGAAAAATAATGAATAGGATCCTTTAGGTTCTCACTATATTCATAATGACATCAATAGAAGACCCAAATATAATGCAAATATAATGCACAAAAGCTTGCTCAGGCTGACATACTTACTTCAAATGAGACACTTTAATCATTTCAATGGCTGGCTCATCATTGCCCCTCTCACCACGAAATGCAATGCTTCTGCCTGTGACACAAATATTATTTAAGAAAAAAGACTAGAAAATATGAAAGATGCACAAGAAGTTAAACCAATATTAAAAAACCTAGTCATTCTTCCTTATCTATGCTTGTCTTTGTTCATTCTATTTTTCCATTAGCACAAATATCTACTTCCTAAAAAAGAAAAAAAAATTACTGAGAGGTATCATAAAAGCTGATGGGGATTAAAATACCTAAATGAAAATATCCAAAAAGAAGTAAATTTTCATGGACAATATGGTCTTCATTTCTTCTGTGGTTTTCAAACGATTTAATTTTCATTTCTTCTTTTATGGAGGGGGAAGGCAGAGCAATTGGGGCTAAGTGACTTGCCCAAGCTCACATAGCTAGTAACCATGTCAAGTGTCTGAGGCCACATTTGAACTCAGGTCCTCCTGACTCCAGGGCCACTGCTCTATTCACTCCACTACCCAGCTGTCCCTGACAATTTAGTTTCTAAGCTCTGTCTATAAAAATCTCAAAGTATCTATGAAAATTCACCATTATATGAAATACTTACATATCAAATAAAATTTGTAAAGGTTATCTGGCCTCAGACACTTAACACACACAAACAAAAACCTAGCCATGTTACCTTGGGCAAGTTACTTAACCCCAATTGCCCTCAAAAAAGAAAAAAAAAATTGTAAAGGTCTTATAATTCCAAAGCTTTATCTAGAAAAAAAACTTTAAAAATTTCAAACTTGTTTGTCTCATGGTTTCTTGTCTTATGTTCAACTTACAGGTATAAAACATTTTTTTTAAACAGGATCCCACCTATAAATTTCTATATATACTAAACTATACTTACAAGTGTGAAATTTCCATGCAATTATCTTTATTTTCCATAATAACTGCTGAAGAATAGCTATTCTATTATAATATTGCAGTATAAAAATTAGTAGATCAAAAAATTTTAGGGCTTAGAGGGACCTCATAATCTATCAAGTCAAAACCATAAACCTCACTGTAATATACCCAACAAAGATCTCCAGGGAGATCTGCTACCTCTTGAAGCACCCTGTTCCATTTTTCAAGATTTTCCTGACATGCAGGCTAACGCAACCTCCCTGAACCCTCCATCCACTGTTCCTGATTCTACCAACAAGGGCTAAGCAGAATTAAGTTTAATCCCTCCTTCATGTGACAGCATTTCAAATATTTAAAGACAGCTATCATATTACGCCTAAGTATTATTCTCAAGATATATAGCCCCAATTTCTTCGACCAATTCACACTGGTTCACACAAGGCCCTCTTCTGATTTCTCTCCACTTTTACTAAAATCCTTCTTAAACTGTGGTAATTATGAAAAATATAACCTATTTCTCTCTATAGTCGAGGAAATTAATCAATGACCAACAAAAACAAGTAGGTCATTCAAACAGTCAAAATACAGCCAATTTAAAGAACAAAACAAAACCTGGATTTCTTCTCTTATCCACACTGCCAGAGCATTTCACCATTTTTTATTGAAACGAAGATGGCAATAATTTTAAAATGAGCTACTGATTTTGCTTTGCTTTCTTTGCCTCAAAATGACTATGAAAAAATTCCTTTTATCTACAGCAGGAATAATTATTTGTATAAATAAAAAATTTTCCCCCAAAAGAGAAATCTTTGTTAGATATAAGTGAACACACTGTTAAAACAAGGCTTTTATATTTAGGAAATAACTTTTAAAACTTGAGGTTTTAAGTCAAGGGTGTGTGTGTGCACATGTGTGTGCATGCTGACAAAACTCCTTTTAGCAGGAATTTGATTTTAATGCTTTTCCTACAATAAAAAAATGCAGTATTTCACTGATAATCATGGTAGGAGAAATGTGTTAAGTTGTCTAACAACTTGGAAATTTGTGGAAAAAATAAGTGGAAAAAATAGAGCAGTAATTTTATTTAGTGAGATACCAGATAAAGGCATTTAAGTACAGTAGCTATGCAGTCTGGCACTGATGCCACAAGTCCATGGAACTTGAAGGTCTTACTCAACTATACCCTGGGAACATAGTCTAGAGGTAGAACTGATACCTTATGGTTCAATGCTGAACTCTGCTATTACAGATGATGGTATTTTTAGAATTATAAGAAGCAATAATTATTATAATTGCCTGAAGATACTTATTAGTGGAAACATGGAACACTACTAATAATACCGTAGTACTTTAAAGGAACATACAAAGTTTTATCAAAAATCCTCCACTTAAAAATCACTGAATGAACCATAAAATAATTTAGAATTACTGGTATACGAGTACTTTTATATTCTTCTACTTGAAACTTATGCAGTTCTAGACTTTAGTAATCCTGAACAAATAAAATTGCAGGAATGTTTTCCAACATAAATCCTTCACTTTCTTATATTAATTTCCCTTATTCAGTTAACCAACGATAACCAAAAATTCTAAATTTGTGGATTCTTTAACTTCCGAGAGCCTTTTAAAGGTATTCTTATTCTTCAAAGACTATTTAACAGAAAATTTAGTAAAAGACTGACTTCACAAATGTATATTAAAATTTATTAGGTGATTATGGATAACTGCTGAAAATACAAATAGGTTCATATATGTAGGAAGTCACCTTTTAAAATGTTAAAAATTTTGAATGATATATGTATGGTGGCAGGAGGGGTGGAGGAACAGAAGGAATTAGAATTCTTTTCTTTTTGGGGTAGGGGAAGCAATACGTTTTTTCCACACAAAAAGATGATCGACTTCCATAATTTTAGAGCCTCCCCCAACTTGCTTCTTGCAAACCCACCCTCCCAAATAAGTAAATAGTGGAGGGAAAACAGACAAAAGGCAGGGAGGCAGGGAAGAATGAGCACACAAGACTGAAAATATGAGACTGAAATCTTAGTTCCAGCCTAGCTACAAGCTAGGCTTCTGATCTATGGGTTTTAGTTTCCTCATTTATAACATGAGGTGACTGAATTAGCTATCTGGGTTCTTTCCAACTCTAAAATTCTATGCTTATAAACTGAATATCCAGGAAAAATCATACACAGAAAAGACTTTGAGACATATTATTAATACCAATTTCTAAGAACAGGACTACATACTAAATTTGTTTAAATTCAACAAGCAATTAAGTACCAACTAATACAATGCATTATGCAAGGTGCTGGTAATACCAATAAAAAATAATAAAAAATTCTTGCCATTATGTACGGTGATGAGGGGGTGAGAAAGTGAAGGAGATAACCCTAAAGATACAAACCTGTTGGAAGATCAACCAGCTGAAGCTCATTTCTCACTAAGCCCAAATTGTTGGGTGTTGAGGTAGCAAATGAGAGAAAACCAGTCAAACTTGTCCATTCAATTCCCCTACAGAAATTTCAAAAAGTGAGATATGATATTTAAAATTAGAAAACAATTTGGAAATAACATTTTTACACAAGAGTGAAACAAATAACATTATGCACACACACACACATACATACATACACACACAGACCTACATATAAACAGTAATGCGATCTCTGTACTTAGAAACCCCATTAACAGTAATTTTCCAACTTGGGATGAGTTTATTTCTAATCAAAATTATATCTCTATATGTAACAACAAAATACCTCAGGTATTAAGTCCACAGCAGGCAAAATACCGAAAAAAGCATGAAAATCACTGCACTAGTCAGTGGAGACTATAGTTAGGAAACAGGAGGGAAATTCCAACTGCTTAAAAAACATTTTCTTGAAATATTCAGAATAGGCTGCTGAAATCTGCTATATTTGGGACACTTAGTGAAATGAAGCAGTTGGGTATTTATGAAGTTCAAAATTAAGGAAGGACCATGAAATAAGTGTTAAGATTTTCATAAGGTTGAAGTTCTCAAGACAAAAATCACAGGGTCATAGATAAAGAGTCCTTAGAGGTGCTATAGAACTGAACAAAAACAAACAAACAAAAAATATCTCATGGTGATAGACTGAGATGAACATTTAAAATACTCTATTAAGAAATGGATCATACCAATGTAATAGACCTTAGACTATTACCAGACAGAGTCACTATTTATTCCAACTGTCAGGTTTTTCAGATGAAAAAGTAGAGGGCCCTGCTTGTAAGCAGCCAATCAATCAAATTATATGCACCCCATGAATTAGAAGCTTTACTGGTCTGGTTTTAATGGGGATGAGTGGTTGTGCATCACTTGATAAGGCCACTACGTGAAGTCAGAAGACTCAAGTTGGACCTACCTAAGGCCTCTTCCACCAATTAGCTGTATGCCATGGGCAAGTCACTTTATCTCCGGATCTCAGTTTCCTCAGGGGAAGGGGAGAAAGAGAGAAAACCCTACTAAATTACATGGTGGGTCACTTTACTTTGGTGCTGTAACATCTGCCATCAATATTACCTGCTTCTATATTAGTGTGGCAGTCATCTCCCTCACTTCAGTTCTCCTTTCCTCTAGCTAATCCTGTATACTTTCCGGAGAACAATTTTCCTAAATAACTGTCCATCTCCTACTCATGAATCTATAGTAGCCCTCATTGCATAAAATGCCATCTTCTCCACCTGGCATTCCAGCCCATCAGTGTTACACTATGAATTATATTTATTCCTCTAAAATAGGACCATGGATTTAACACCCTGTTCTAAGTTTTCCCAAATCTGATAGGATTATCTATTTATGAATTTGCCTTTGTTCCTTGCTTTTCTTTTCCCTATCCTACTTTCCTTTTTAGACATTTCATTTGATAACTATTTTTAGAAGGTGAACAAAGAAGACACAAGTCACTTGAGGATTTATTTTGTCTATAAATGCAAAATACTGTCAAATAGACTTGTATACAACAAACAACCAATGTTTGTTGGGTCATCAGGTATGCACACCCAAAACCAATGCTAACAAGGGACTCTGTTTATTGACAATGACACCATTGCCTTGAAGCATGATGCATTCCAATTTTGCAACTATTAAATTGATGTCGGAAATGCACAGAACTAAAGGACCTATACTCTTTGCTCTCCCTCCAATAAAATGGAGGGATCATTTTCTTCAGAACCTTAGGGGCAGAAAAATAAGAGTAACGGTCTGAGATGAGAAGGAATAACTGGCTATGTCCTGTATCACAGACAAGAGTCTGTGACAGGAAATAGGGTCTCTCCTTTCTTCAAGCAGTTATCACTTTCAATAGTATGGTTAGAATAAAATTTGTTAACGTTCAGGAAAATACTGAATTTTCTATGGACTTTGTTTATCTTACTTATTATTACGGATAATAATGATTTGTCTACAGTTAGCTAAACAGCAACTTCTAATCCCAACATAAAAGTATACTGATGGATCTAATAAATGGTCATTTGGTGGAAATGAAAGTACTTGATAACTTACTGCCATGAACATGTACTATCACAATGAAACAACGGTTATTTTTGAAGAGAATTCGGTGGCCTAAACTTTCATTTACAAAGCAGCTAGAAAACATGATAGAAAAGTTTATAATTCATCAAATTTATATGGGTCTCAGTTTTTAGCTATCAGAGTATATGCTATTCACAGAAATAAAAAGACAGACAGTAGTTAGAACGGATTGTGATCTTTCATAAATTAAGTGGGTGTGATGGTAATGGCGATTTGAAGACCTTCCCTGCTCCTTGTAATAGCAAGCAAACAAGTACTTAGTGCTTTGTTTCAGTTGAGCCTTGCTCATGATTATATCAAGTCTTGGTTAAGAAACAGAACTCGTGAAAACCCACAGTAGGAGGTACTTGCTAAAGACAGGTATAGGAAGGAGGTAAGAGGTGAGAAGACAGGGAGGAGCTAATGACCAGATAAAAAGCTGAGCACAAGCTGAGAGAGAGCCAGAACTGCAGGGAACAAGCAGTGTGGAGGCTGAACAGCTAGCATAAGTGAGAGAGGGGCATTCCTGCTTAACGGAGCCTGTTTTGTTTTGAAGACCTGATGGAGGGAAGGTTTAGGAAGGCTTGGGAATGTTGGTGTTCACTGCATTGGTTATATGGACCAACTTCATGGTTATTATGATGAATTTGGCTTTCTGGTTTTCGGAATTGGCTTTCTGATATTTGAATAAATGCTTTGGTTCTGTCCTCTATGTGGAGAGCCTGTTACATTTTGTGATTCACAACTACACCAGCATATTCATAGCCACCAGAGGCACTGTGAATATCGCACTGGTGTTATAGTGGGCTTTTAAAGGGGTTAGAGAAAAATAAAAAATTAGCTTTTTTTTAATGTGTATGTTTTCTTTTTCTCCTATTAGAGCCCTTTCCCTAGATCTACTTGGACTGGGATTTCTAATTTAAGCACGAATCATAGGGCATACCAGCACCCAAAGTAAGTAATTCACTTCAAGTTTATAAGTGAATATCACACAGCTTAAAGAGGCCAACAAGGATTAAAATTATTCCAGTTCCTATTCATTGGTGACAACATACATCAGGGAAGAAAACATCTACAGAAGCAAAACTGGCATTTTTTAATCCATTCCATGGAACATAATATACAAAGGCTGATCATGCAGGATGGCTGGAAGTGAAGAGCACATTTTTAAGTCTTTTCTATGTTTGCTCCCATGACTCAGACACCTTTTTTTTTTTTTAACACTGTTTGCTAGAACTTGCACTATATGACAAGAACATGAAGTTGCTTCTCTTTACAGGACATGGGGAAACTAGTGTTATTCACAGGATGTGAATATGGCTTATATGGGATTCCAGGAGTATTTCTGGAATCTTTCTAGAGAAAATATAACTCAAGCTGGGATTCAAGGCAGGTGAGATACGAAAGGAATTATTTTCCAAACATGGTAAAATGAAACTATTGTTAGAAACAGGAGAGCAGGGCAGAGCCAAGATGGCAGAGTAGAAACAGCATTTCCAATGTGCTCTGCCCCATACAAATTTCAAACAATGTGAAAGGGAGCTCCAAACAACTTCTGGAGCCACAGCACCCACAGAATGGCACAGAGAAGCTAACCTCCTGCTGAGGACAGCCCAGCAGCCCTGCAGGGAGCGGCCAGCGCAGCGCTCTGAGAGCAGGCAGCACAGCGCACTGGGAACCGACAGCGCAGCCCGCAGAGCCGAGCCCAGGTCCGAGGTTTTAGCCCCAGGGCGGCCAGGCCTTCAACCGGCTGGTGGAACCCCAGAACACCAGCAATTGTGGCGATTCCAGAATTATCAGCACAGATATGCCTAGGACAAAGTGAGAGGTTAGTGCCCTATGGACTTTGGGACCAGTATTTGGGGAACACGTGGCTTCCTCGCCTGGGGGCAAAAAGCTGCTGAAGAAACAGCTGCACAGAAGCCATTTGGCAGCTTCAGTAGTGGCTCTAGCTCCTGGTCTGCAAACTGTAGAAAGATCCAGCAATCAGTCTGGGGGTTAATCGCTTTTGCTTTAAACTGCCTGGATCTGGACTGTGGTCTGGGGGGGAAGTTTGGGGTGGGTATCCAACTTGCCAAAGTGGGTGGAGGCTTTACAGAGGCCACCCAACTGGCAGAAGTTGTGAAGACCCCACGTTTGGGCTGAAGCTCCCCTGTCTGGTGGCAGAGTCCTACTGTGGCAACAAGCCCAAAAATCAAGTAATTAAGTGGCAATATGCCTAGGCAAATGAAACAAAATAAACAGAAAAGTTCAACATTGGACACCTATTTTAGGGGCAAAGAGGCTCAAAGCATGGAGGAGGACTGTGAGGTCAGAACTCCTGCACCAAAAACCCCAAATGAAAATACAAGCTGGCTACAGGCCATAGAGGACCTTAAGAAGCAGAAAAGAGAAGTGGGGGAAAATTTGGGAAGAGAAATGAAAAAGATGCAAGAAAAGTATGAAATGACAGTCAACAGCCTGACTGAGGAAAATAACACCTTAAAAAATAGACTAACTCAAATGGCAAAGGAGGCCCAAAAGGGCAATGAGGAGAAGAATGCCTTAAAAAGCCAAATTTGCCAGATGGAAAAAGAATCTCAAGCTCACTGAGGAGATTCATTCCTTCAGAGTTAGACTGGAGCAAATGGAAGCTAGTGACTTTATGAGAAATCAAGATACTATTAAACAGATGCAAACAAATGAAAGAATAGAAGGCAATGTGAAATATCTCATGGGAAAAACCACTGACCTGGAAAATAGATCCAGGAGAGATAATTTAAAAATTATTGGACTACCTGAAAGCCATGATCAAAGAAAGAACCTAGAAATCACCCTTCAAGAAATTCTCAAGGAAAATTGCCTGATGTTTTAGACCCAGAGGGCAAAATAGAGGTTGAAAGAATCCACAGATCACCTCCTGAAAAAGATCCCCAAAAGAAAACTCCCAGGAATATTATAGCCAGGTTCAGAATCCCCAGATCAAGGAGAAAATACTACAAGCAGCCAGGAAGAAACAATTTCAATATTGTGGAAACACAATCAGAATAGCCCAGGACCTGGCAGCTTCTACACTGAGGGATCGAAGGGCATGGAGTAGGATATTCCAGAGGGCAAAAGAACTGGGAATGAACCCAAGGGTCACCTACCCAGCAAAACTGAGTGTTTTGTTTCAGGGGAAAATATGGTCATTCAGTGGAATAGAGGACTTTCAAGCATTCTTGATGAAAAAAACCAGAGTTGAATAGAAAATTTGACATTCAGACACAAGAAGCAAGAGATGCTTGAGAAGGTAATCAAGGAAAAGAAATCAAAAGGAACTTATCAAAGTTGGAGTATTTACAGTCCTACATGAAAAACAATAACTGTTTGATGAAACCTTTCTCATTATGAAAATAATTGAAGAAGGGTACATGGCGTATGTTCACGGGTATACATGGATAGAGGGCACAGGTTGAATTTGATGGGAAGGGATGATTATTATTTTTTTTTTGGAGGGCAATTGGGGTTGGGTGACTTGCCCAGGTTCACGTGGCTGGGTTTTTGTTTGTGTGTTGGGTGTATGGGGCTAGATCCGAGCTCGGGTCCTTCTGGCTCCGGGGCTGGCTCTCTGCTCGCTGCGCCACCTAGCCGCCCCAAGGAAGGGATGATTCTTAAGGGGTGAAGTCAAGAGGTGAGAGAGGAAAGTGGCAAGAGGAGATGGAGAGAGACAGGTAGGGCAAACTATCTCATGTAGAAGAGGCAAGGGGAAGTAGTTGCAGGGGAGGGGAAGAACAGGAAGGCAAAAAGGCAAAAGCATATTCTCATTGAAGTTGGCTCAAGGAGAGAATCACATACATACTAAATGGAATATCTTACCCTCACTCACTCTCCTGAGTAGGGGAAAGGGGGATGAGAGGGAGGATGATGGAGGGGAGGGCATTCTGGAGGGAGGGGAGGTTGGAAGTACCCACTATCAAAGAGGGACAGGATCAAAGTAGGGAATGGACCAGGTGGGAGGTGAGACAGGTGGGAGGGAAATATAAGCAGTCTTTTACAATAAAAAAAAAAAAAAAGAAACAGGAGAGCACTTTGCTGCTCTCAAAATCAAACTGTAAAATCAAACTGTTATTTTGTTGGCTGTCTGAATAGACACTAAGAATACAAAATGATTTGCTGACCATTTATTTAGGATGGTATTGGAGGCCTCATGTCAACTGGACAACTGACCAAATTCTATTAACCTTCATTATATGGGGCAGCAAGGTTTGTAATAATGTTCTTTTAGACCTGAGATTTTACTGACACAGGGAACTCAGAGAGAAAAAACTAATTTACCTATGGAAACTAGATACTCTTCGGCCAATGAGAGTAGTCTGGGCCTGTGAGAGGTTAAGGGATCTGACTGTAGTAAAAAAAAAACTACCATATGTCAGCTGGAACATGAGCTCTGGTCTTCCCAACGCTCAGGCCTTTCTCTAAGTTTCCATGTTGCTTCTCAGCCAGTTTAGAGCCAATACAAGCACACATTAATAGTTTCCAACAATTCTCAATATAACTGCAATAACAGCAGTAAAATGTGAAAACCTGTTAAAGATTTGACAATGAACAAGATCCAAAAATAACCTACTCTTATAATCTATCGACCCACATGCATTTATGAAATGCCCTGCATGCTCCAGGCCCTGTACCAGGCTCTATGAAGGTTTGGATTATCACAAATGACATTGGGCTATATTGTTTTCAACTAAGTCCACTGCATAAACAATAACAATCCAAGAAAACATTCAAACTAAAGTGCTACTGGTTGTAAAAACTTTTAAAAGAAAATCTAAAATTATTAACTGAAACCACTAAGTAAAATCAGCCACAGCTGAAAAAGACAAGCCAACATGCATTTATGCAACTAAAGTGACAGTAAAAGTTGGTGGAAATCTTTATACACCACAGGCAAGAAAATAAGTTTTTTTTTTTTTTAAAGCAATTGGGGTTAAGTAACTTGCTCAAGGTTACACGGCTAGTCATTTGATTTATGCGTGGGTGCTCATTTTCTGAGGCCGGATCTGATCTCGAGTCATCCAAACTCCGAGGCCGGTGCTCTTACTCACTGCGCCACCTAGCCGCCCCTTTAGGGCAATTGGGGTTAAGTAACTTGCCCAAGGTTACACGGCTAGGTTTTTGTTTGTGCGGATTAAGTGTCGGAGGCCGGCTCCGAACTCAGGTCCTTCTGATTCCAGGGCCGGCGCTCTATTCACTGCGCCACCTAGCCGCCCCAAGAAAATAAGTTTTTAAAAGTTGAACTTCTACATTTTTATGTAAAAATACAGAATAGTTAAGCATTAGCTAAATTAGTTTGACTTTAATGATGAGTTGTTATAACAAATAACAAGAAATTTTATAAAGGTTTTTAATTTTTTATATCATACCCACATTAAATAAACAAAGATAGCATCTTCCGGGGCAGCATTATACAATGTAAAATGTGAATGATTTTGAAAATGGCAATTAAGGGGAATCATGGCAGTAGATTGAGTGCTAGGCCTAGAGTCCAGAAGACTTGAGTTCAAATCTGGCCTCAGATACTTACTAGCTGTGTGACCCTGGGCAAGTCACTTAACCCTGTTTGCCTCAGTTCTTTGTCTGTAAAATATGCTGGAGAAGGAAATAGCAAATCACTCCAATACTGTTGCCAAGAAAATGCCAAATGGGGTCATATAGAGTTGGACATGACTGAAAATGACTAAACAACAAAAATGTAATACAATATTTCAGGCACAAAGACAGAGGAAAGCCCCTGGTTATAATTTATTTATGATTTCACAGGAAAGAACTATTTTGTAAGTAGTACTTAAGGATAGTATGGAGAAATTAGCTGAGCTCCTCAACTCACTAAAAAAGCCTTCTGAAGAAATCTAGAAAACTCACCAGACTAAAACTTGATCAGGAAATCCAAGGGAAAAAAAAACCAAAACTCATAGTGAGCCATTTTTCCAGCCTAGATAAGTATTGGGAAGTAGACAGATTTATAGACCCTGGGGACAGGGGATGGCCAAGAGCTTGTCATGCAGAGTACTCCTGCACAAGACACTGGCTGTGAACCAGGAAAAAAGAACATCCCAGGGTGGAGTCAAGATGGCAGAGTAGAAACAGCTATTCTTCGAGCTCTGGCTTTCATCTACTCTAATTCACATAAAAAAATGACTCTAGACAAACTCTGGAGCCACAGGACCCACGAAATGACAGATAGAAGCTAACCTCCTGCTGAAGACAGCCCAGCAGGCCGGCAGGAAGCAGCTAGCACAGCCTGTTGGAAGCCCAGCCTAGCTCCAGCCCAAGTGTTTTAGCTTCAGGGCAGCCTGAACAGCCACCTGATGGAGGGACTTCAGATCACCAGCAGCTGTGGCAGTTTCCAGAATTATCAACCCATAGATGCCAAAGATAAGTAAGAGGTCAACATAGACTTTGCAGAACAGGGAATTTGGAAGTGCAGTCCGGCCTTTGCCCCCGGGGAGAGTAGCTGCTCACCACCTGGCTGCTTCAGAGCCCCAGGCCTGCAGATTGTAGGGAAACCAAGGGACCAGTATGATGGGTAATCACTTTTACTTTTTTTTTTTCTTTTTGAGGGCAAATGGGGTTAAATAACTTGCCCAAGGTCACACAACTAAGTTTTTATTTGTGTATGTTAAGTGTCTGAGGCCGGATCCGAGCTCAGGTCCTTCTGACTCCAAGGCCAGGGCTCTACTCACTACGCCACCTAGCCGCCCCTAATTGCTCTTACTTTAACCTGCTTGGATCTAGAGAGTGATCTAGGGTGGAGGTCCTGGGGTGTGTGACCAGTTTGGCAGAGCTTGCAGAGGCTTCAGAGAGGGCACCCAACTAATAGCTCCAACAGCTGCGAAAACCCCAGTGATTGGGATAAAGCTCCACACCCTGGTAGCAGAGTCCTACTGTGACAAAAGGCTCAAAAGTCAAGTAATTGAGTAGCAACATGAGCAAGCAAAGCAAGCAAAGCAAACAGAGGAACCCGATATTAGACTCTTATTTTGGGGACAAAAAGGATCAAAGCATGGAACAGGAGGAAGAGAGGGAAGCCAGAACTTCTGCACCAAAAGCTTCCAAGAAAAATATGAGCTGGTTATAGGCCATAGAGGAGTTAAAAAAGAATTCTGAAAATCAAATAAGAGAAGTGGAGGAAAAATTGGGAAGAGAAATGAGAATGATGTAAGAAAATTATGAAATGAGAGTCAATAGCCTGACTGAAGAAAATAACACCTTAAAAAACAGACTAACTCAAATGGCAAAAGAGGCTCAAAAAGCCAATGGGGAGAAGAATGCCTTAAAAAGCCAAATTTGCCAGATGGAAAAAGAATCTCAAAAGCTCACTAAACAGAATCATTCCTTCAGAATTAGATTGGAGCAAATGGAAGCTAGTGACTTTATGAGAAATCAAGATACTACTAAACAGATCCAAACAAATGAAAAAATAGAAGCCAATGTGAAATATCTCACTGGAAACCACTGACCTGGAAAATAGATCTACAAGAAATAATTTAAAAATGATTGGAATACCTGAAAGCCACGATCAAAAACAGAACCTAGAAATAATCCTTCAAGAAATTCTCAAGGAAAATTGCCCTGATGTTTTAGAACCAGAGGACAAAATAGAGACTGAAAGAATCCACTGATCACCTCTTTAACAAGATCCCAAAAAGAAAATTACTAGAAATATTATAGCCAGGTTCCAGAGTTCCCAGATCAAGGAGAAAATATTACAAGCAACCAAAAAGAAACCATTTGAATACTGTGGAAACACAATCAGGATAACACAGGATCTGGCAGCTTGGCCTTTTTAAACTAAGGTCCTTCCCAGGTCTCAGTTTGACTTAGGCAATGCCCATTCGGTGGTAAGAAATGAGGCAAAGAATGGCCTCTTTTACATAATCCAAAAAAGAAAAATCAACCTGGGAGGGGAAGACCCTCAGGGTTTCTGGCCAAAATGGAAACTGTTGCTATTTACATTTGACCAGCTGGGGCTTGGGCTGAAACCTATTGCTGGCCAATCAATAAGAGCCAGAGTAATTTGGGTTTAAGGCAGGATGGACCAAGCAAGTCTTAGCATAACCACCACCTTGACCACCATCTCACCTTGGATTCCATCCTATGGAGACAGCCTATGACCCTAAACCCAACAGAGTTTACTACCAATTGCTTGGGAATAGAAGTATCTGCCAAACATCCAAATCTGCTTCTACTCTAGACATTCACAGCAGTAATGTGAGGAGGAGTCCACTTTCTTTATTACTACCACCAATAAAAGCCGACCAACTACTATCAAGAGGAAGATAGTCCAACAAGAGCCCTGAAAATGACAGCACACCTTGAACCACCCGTCCTGTTTCTAGTCCATTCCTCACAGCCATTATCTGGGAAGGCAGGTACTGTGAAACAGGGTCCAGCTCTCCCCACTAACTGACAACCAAATGATACTGATAGGGCAGGAAAGCAAGTGCAGCTAAAGTAGCAAGAAACTCTAAGGGAGAGCTGGAAGGCAGTGAGTGCCAGGCACTCCAAAACCACCATGATCTCCCCTTGAACCCTGATGGAGTGAGCCCAAGACCTTGAACTCAGGAGCCTTTGGAACAGAAATGCTTCCAGCCCAATGACAAATGGGCCAACATCAGAAACTGATAGGATTTTATCAGTGGAAATGACATTAAAGAAGAGGCATTATCACTTATTTTTTCTATCTGATTCCCAACTACAACCTCCCACTTGTGCTGTCTGGCAATTAGAATAGGAGCTCTCAGAGAGGAGAGCTCTGTGTGGCTTTTCTGTGTGTATTCCCAGTGCTTAGCACAGCGCTTTGTACCATGTGTAATAAGTGCTGAAGAAATAAGTATCTGTAGAATTAAGAGATTAACAAATATTTCATTCATTCATTCATTTGAGCCTTTTCCAATAGCATTTAAACAAGAAAACACCACCAGTAAAAGTTAACTGATTGAATTAACTAGAACCAAAATGTCATTATTTTACAGTAAATGTGGTTTACTTGGTTCCAATGTTTTATTAGACAGTACTATATCTTATCACAGGAATGAAAGATACATTAAATAACTGCCAGCAAGGATAAATGATGATTTTCACTGAGAAAAAAAAATCAAGTCTTAAAAATCAAATAAATAAGATGTAGTAATAAAACAGAGAAAGAATTCTCAATAACCTGATGTTCCATGAACAAGCCAACAGTCAGAGCTCATTCATGATTAATAAGAACTTTATTTAGAAATTTCATATTCTTAATCTAAAATTTATAAAGAACTATTTATTACATGACAGGTCAATATGAAGCCAGAAAAAACATTTTCAAAATCCAATTCTATCATTGCTCACTGGACACTTAGTGAATAACTGACCTAAAACTAAATGTCAATTGCCTCAATTTTAAAATAAGAAGTTGGGCGGCACTAGGTTCTCCTGCTCTAGGCCTATGACCCCATAATCAGAGCATATTATTTGCTACTGAACAACATTCAATATAGTTAAAGAGATATAAAAGCTATCTCTCCCCATCAGTTTTAATTTTTTAGTCTCCATTTTTTAGTGTAATTTTAATTCCAAAAAAATAAATTGCTCCCATTTAAGATATACTCACTTGACTTCACATGAGTGAATACTTAATTCCTTGTGCAACAGCCCACTGGTAAGATGGTACACCAGTACAGAACCATTACTTGTGCCTAAAAAAATGATGAAACGAAAAGATTTAACATGTTCTTAAGTTCAATTCCAAATAAGAATAAAGGATTTTCCTTTACCTAGATTTGACTGCTTTATAACATTTCCTACCACTCCACTATTCCAAATTCTACCCCACAGCAAATGTTCTTTTTTCTTCCTCTAGCAACAAAACAGGACTTAGCTTGGGTACTTGGAGAGTACTTGGAGGGCTGGTTCTCAATGAAGTTTTAAAATATTAATCCAATGTACATAAAGACCTTATACTCAGATTCAAAAGCTCAAGCTTTTAGAAAACTCTCATATTGCTATTTGTTTCCTGAAATTGCACATATAGGGCCATGAAGTTCAGACTTCTGCTATTTCTGCATTTACTTTTTATGCAGTCCTCAAGGGGAATTTTAGTATTTGTCCAAACAGTCATTACAGAATTTTGCAGGTAATTATTATAAAGGTTCAAATTTTAAAATGAATGCATTATCAATAAATTAGCCTTAAAGCCATAGTCACAGTAAATGTCCTAATATTTTATTAACTGGTGTGACTGATAGGCCACTGTCTGTGATCTTTGAGAGGTCACAGAGAATGGGAGAAAAGCCAGAGAACTCAAAAAGGCTACACTGTTTTAATTGCCCCCAAATCCTAACATGTCCTTTGAGCTGGCCCCTTCCTACCTGTCCACTCCTGTTACATTTCATTCTTTTCCCTGCACTTTATGTTATGATTTAACTACCCCAGCCTAGCTGCTGTTCTTCCCTCTCCTGACTTCAAGCCTTTGCCCTGAAATGTTGTCTTTCTCTTCCCCTCTGCCTCTCAGCTTCCTTTTCTATTCACTCAGAGCTCACCTTCTACAAAAGGCCTTTCCTGGTCCTTCCTACTGTTAAGAATCTTACTCATGAGATTACCATCCTTCTACATTGATTATATCTTAAATGTACATTGTTATATGCATGTTGTCTTCTCCACTGGAATGTGAGATCCTCAAGGGCAGGGACCAAGTTTTTGCATTTCTTTGAATCCACATCATTTAGCATTCTCGAGGACCTGCTGTGGTCATCAATGATTATAGCAGTCTACTGTTTGATAAACCCAAAGACCCCAGATTCTGGGATAAAAACCCACTATTTGACAAAAACTGCTGGGAAAGCTGGAAAATAGTATGGCAGAAACTGGGCAAAGACCAACGTCTGACACCATATACCAGAATAAAGTTCAAAAGGTCTAGGTATAAAGGTTGATCCTATAAACAAACTAGGGGAGCAAAGAATAGTTTATCTGTCATATTTATGGAGAATGGAGGAATTTATGACCAAACAAGAGATAGAGAACATTATGAAATGCAAAATGAATAATTTTTATTACATTAAATTGAAACGTTTTTTTCAAAAACAAAGCCAATGCAACCAAGATTACAAGGGAAGCAGAAAACTGGGAGAGAATTTTTATAACCACTGTCTCTGATAAAGGCCTCATTTCTAAAATATACAGAGAACTGAGTCAAATTTACAAGAATACAAGTCATTACCCAATTGATAAATGGTCAAAGGATATGAACAGGCAGTTTTCAGAAGAAGAAATTAAAGCTATCTACAGTCATATGAAAAAATGCTCTAAATCACTATTAATTAGAGAGATGCAAATCAAAACAATTCTGAGGCACCACATCACACCAGATTGGCTAATATAGCAAAACAGGAAAATGATAAATGTTGGAGAAGATGTAGGAAAGTTGGAACACTAATTCATTGTTGGTGGAACTGTGAATTGATCCAACCATTCTGGAGAGCAATTTGGAACTATGCTCAAAGGGCTATAAATGTGCATATCCTTTGACCCAGCAATACCATTTCTAGGGCTATATCCCAGAGATCATAAAAATGGAAAAGGACCCACATGTACAAAAATATTTATAGCAGCTTTTCTTGTGGTGGCCAAGAACTGGAAATTGAGGGGATGCCCATCAATTGGGTGATGACTAAACAAGCTATGGTATATGAATGTAATAGAATACTATTGTGCTATAAAAAATGATGAACAGGCAGACTTCAGAGAAACCTGGAAAGCCATATGAACTGATGCTGAATGAGGGGAGCAGAACCAGAAGAACACTGTAGACAGAAACAGCTACAGTGTGTGAGGACTGATTTTGATAGACTTAGCCCTTCTCAGCAATGCAAGGACCTAAAACAATTCCAAAAGACCCATGATGGAAAATGCCAGCCACATACAGACAAAGAACTATAGAGTTGGAATATGGATCGATGTAGAATGGGGAGGGAAGGGAAAGGGTAAAGGAAAGGATAAAACTTAAAACTTATGTAAGTGAATGTTGAAAACTAAAAATAAATAACTTAATTTAAAAAGAATACTAATAAAAAACAAAATAAATACCTGTTGACTGACTCACAATTTAGTTCTTTCTGTACTGCTTCCAAGTCTCTCCCATCCTGAAAAAACCTTTACAATACGCTACCAACCCCTTTAAGCTAACAATTTATATTACTTCTTCCTTCCATAGCTATCTTATATCTATCACTTTGCTCTATCATTTGCAATCTGGATTCCATTCTCAGCAGTCAACCAAAACTGCTCAACCCAAATTTACCAACCTCTTAATTGTCAATTATGATGGCCTCTTCTCAATCATCTTTCTTCCCTTCTCTGTAGCAGTGGACATTGTTGATCACCCTCTCTTCCTGGACATTCTTTCTTATCTGGGTTTTCTTTGACACTGTTTCCATCTAGTCCTCCTAACCATTCACCTTCTCATTCTCCTTTGCTAGTTCACCATCATGTCAACTCCATGTTATTCCCCACTCTATCCTAGACCCAATTCTCTAATCACTTACTAATCTCACTAGCTCACATGGATTTAATTACCATATCTCTGCACATGATTCGAATATTTATATAACCTGCTCCAGTCTCTCCTGAGCTCCAGTCATACATTTCCAACTGTTTACTGGATAATTTAACTTATCCAACCTGCCCAATCCACCTCTCTTCTGAATTCACTCATTTCTGTCAAGGGCACCAACATACTTCTACTCAAGAATATGTATAACCATGGGATTATTCTTGACTCACTTTCACTCTACATATCCAATCAGCTGCCTAACCTCCACAAGCTCTCTCCCATCTTCTCTTCTCTACATGACCACTACCCTAGTTCAGAACCTCATCATCTCTTGCCTGGAGATTACCATGCTAAATCTGTCTCTCCCTTCTACAATTCATCCACCACAAAGCACCCAAAGGGATTCTTCTGAAGAACAGATCTTCCTTTGTCAGTTTACTATACAATTATAATCCAATTGTTCCCTATTTATTCTAGAATTAATTTAGTTCCTGTTTAACTTTTAAAGCCCTTTACAATCTGGCTCCACCCTACATTTTCATTAATTACTTCTCTTCTCTCATGCTACAATTTAGCAAAACTTGCCTTCCTGGTATCATTAGGCAAGATATCCCATCTTCTGCTGAGCAATTCCCATGCCTGGAATATACTCTTTATTTTATCTTACTATCACCTCTTAGAATCCTCTTGTTTCTTTAGAAAATTTGCAGAAGTGACACTTTTAACATCCTCTACCCTAATTACTTCATATTTGTATCAAAGAGATTTTACACCCACACACACCCACATACACACCCACACCCCCCCCCCCACACACACGCCATGAGCACATCTTTCCCCTGATGGGTTGTTACCTCCTTGAAGGAAGAGATTTTCATTTTTTTTGGTATCTCTTGCACCTAGCAAAGTGCTTAGAAAGGTGCTTAATAAATAGTTGTTTGGCTTTCAATAAAAGAGAAGAGCTCTATGTCAGTGAGCCTGATTTCAATTTCTGGCAACATTTTTGAATGCATGATTAAAGGGATGAATGGTGAACAGCTGGACAAAGAAGTGGCAATCATAAAGAGGCATCATGCCTTTATCAATAACAGATCATATCAGATAATAATGCCTTCATAAGCAATGACACATAAATTTATCTAAAACAGATTCAGGGTTTTAGTATTACTGCAAGCTAGAAGGGAGTCAATAGAAGGGCATGACGGCCAAAAGAATTACTGAGCTCTTAGGTGTCACTGAGAGGCACAGTGACCAAGACCAAGACCAAGACCACATCTAAAGTACTGTGTTCAGCTCTAGTTGCCACTTTTTAGAAAGGGCAATGATAATCTACATAAGGATCACTGGGATAACAAAGGGTCTCAAGATCACGGCATTTAAGTATTAGTTCAAGTAAGGGGGGGGCGGTGTTTAAACTGTAGTAGAAAAGACTTAGGCAGAGTATATGATAGCTTTCTTCAAGTATTTAAAAGCTTTTAATATAGAAAAAGGATTAGATTTGCACTGTTTGCCCCATAGATCAGAAATGGGAAGAATAAGTGGGCGATTAAGGTTTGATGTTAGCAAAAACTTCTGAGCAATGAGAATTAGGCAAAAATGGAGCTGGCTGCCTTAGAAGGGCAATGGATTCTTCCTGACCAGATGTTTTCAAGGAAAAGCTTGATGACCATTTATTAGATGTATTGTAATGCATATCACAGGAGTATTGACACTACATACTTGTAAAATTTTAGCTTACTTGTTGAATCTATGAAGCTCCTTAGCAAAATCATTCCAGAGAAATACAGAATTTTTCCTACTTATTTTGCCATGAAATCAATATAATTATCATAATATAAATTCAAGGGGGGGCAATGGGGCAGCACAGTAAATAGAGCACCAGCCCTGGAGTCAGGAGGACCTGAGTTCAAATCTGACCTCAGACACTTAACACAAAAACTAGCCGTGTGACCTTAGGCAAGTCACATAACCCCAATTGCCCTACCTTCCCCTCTCCAAAAAGCAAAAAAACAAAAACAAACAAAAAAAACCCCCATAATATAAACAATATAAATCATACATATATCTAATAATTTTAAAGCACTATTTAAATGATAACTGGTCAGAAAGAGATTACAGGGAATATCCTTTCCTGGCACTGGGTGCAGGTAGTGGTGACTGGCAACACTACTACCCAAAGTGGTTCTGGGCTGCAATTCCGGGGTGGAGAGGAGTACCTGTGGTTGGTCACAAAGGAATAGGGACCCTGGTCACAGTTCTAGGCAGAGAAGGCAGAGAAGAGCACTATCACGCTTCCAGGGCCAAGAGGAAAGCTAGTACCTATGGGTGCAGGGGAGTAGGAGCCCTTCATGGGTAAAGACCAGAACAAAGACCAGGAAAGCAATGATAACAGCTATCCCCAGATCACCCCACCTTCAAAATACTGAAAACCTGCAGACCCCCCCCAGAACTAGCTCTAAAAACAGCAGCACAAAAAAGCCTGAAGCTTGGTACATTGCCTCCCCACAGCCAGGTGAAAAGAGCCCAACTTTAAGATAAAAATTCAAAGTAAAGAAATAGGCTGGAAAAATGAGCAAAAAACAAAAACAGAAAAAGAACCTGACCACAAAAAAAGCTGCTACATGACAGGGAAGACCAAGACAAACTCAGAGGATGATAACAATGTGAAAGCAATTACAACCAATGTCTCAAAGAAAAATGCTAACAAAGTCAGCAAGAATTCCTGGAAGAGTTAATTGGGAAAAGAAATGAGAGTGATACAAGAAAATTATCAAAGGAGAATTAACAGCTTAGTAAATGAGACATAAAAAAAAAATGAAAAAATAACATCTTAAAAAGCATAATTAGCCAAATGGAAAAGGAGGTACAAAACTTCACTGAAGAAAAGAATTCCTTAAAAAAGAAGTATTGGCCAAATAGAAAAAGAAGTATGAAAGCTCACTGAAGAAAATAATTCCTTAAAAAATTAGAACTGGGGCGGCTAAGTGGCGCAGTGAGTAGAGTGTCGGCCCTGGAGTCAGAAGGACCTGAGTTCAGATCCGGCCTCAGACACTTAACACATACACAAATAAAAACCTAGCCATGTGGCCTTGGGTAAGTTACTTAACCCCAATTGCCCACCAAAAACCAAAAAAAAGAAAAAAAAATTAGAACTGCGGGGCGGGTAGGTGGCGCAATGAGTAAGAGCTCCCAGCCCCGGACTTGGGATGACCCAGGATCAGTTCTGGCCTCAGTACTTAGCACCCACAAATAAATAACTAGCTGTGTAATCTTGAGCAAGTTACTTAACCCCAATTGCTTTAAAAAAAAAATCAGAACTGAGCAAGTGGAAGCTAATGACTCCATGACATATCAAGAAACAATAAAAGTCAAAAGAATGAAAAAATAGAAGAAAATGGGAATATCTCACCATAAGAGTAACTGATTGGGAGAATAAGATCAAAGAGAGATAACTGAAAGGATCTACTGATTACCTATTGAAAAAGATCTCAAAAGGAAAACTTCCAGAAAAAATATAGTCAAATTCCAGAGTTCTCACATTGAGGAGGAAATATTGAAAGTAGTTAGAAAGAAACTATTCAAATATCATGGAGTCATAGTCAGGATCATACAAGATTTAGTAGTTACCACATTAAAGGCTGAAAAAGTTCTGAATGGTATTGGAAGGTAAAGAATCTAGGATTACAACCAAGAATAACCTACTCAGCAAAACTGAATATAATCCTTCAGGGAAAAAAATGATATTTAATGAAATGGAGGACTTTCAAACATTCCTAATGAAAAGTCCAGAGTGAATAGAAAACCGAACATTAAAATACAAGATTCAAGAAAAAAGTATAACAAGGTAAACATAAAGCAAAAATCATAAAAGACTCAATAAACATTATATTTCTATGTGGCAAAACGATACATATGACTCCTAAGGGTGGTGGTGGTGGTTGTTGTTTAGTTGTTTTTCAGTTGTGTCCTCATTTGGGGTTTTCTTGGCAAAAATACTTGGGAGTGGTTTGCCTTTTCTTTCTCTGCCTCATTTTACAGATGAGGAATCCAAGGTAAACAGAATAGTTAGTTATTGTCTGAGATCAGATTTAAACTCAGATCTTCCTGACTCTAAGCTTAGTGCACTATCCACTGAGCCACCTAGCTGCCCTGAACTCCTAAGAACTTTATTATTACTAGGGCAATTAGAAGGAATCTACAGAGACAGAGGGCATGAGTATGAGTCGATTATGATGGGATGATTTCCCCCCCCAAACCCCTCAAAAAACATATAAAACAAGCAAATGAAGGGCTAAGAAAGAGGGACACACTATAAGAAGGGGAAGGGAGAGATAGAATGGGGAAAATGTTCTCACATAAAACAGGCTTGCAAGGAAGAGCATTTACAGTGGAGAGGAAAATAAAGTTGGGCAATGCTTGAAGAACCTTATTCCCATTGAAAGTGGTTCAAAGGGGGCAGCTAGGTGGCACAGTGAATAGAGCGTCGGCCCTGGAGTCAGAAGGACCTGAGTTCGGATCCGGCCTCAGACACTTAATGCACACACAAACAAAAACCTAGCTGTGTGACCTTGGGCAAGTTACTTAACCCCAACTGCCCTCCAAAAGGCAAAATAAAGAAAAAAGAAAGAAAGTGGTTCAAAGAGAGAAGAACACACACACAGTTGGATATAGAAATCCATCTTACCTACTAGGGAAATAGAAGAAAAGGGACTAAGAGATATAGGGTGGGGGATGAAGATGGGATGGAAAGAAATGCATAGTTAGGGGCAGCTAGGTGGCACAGTGAGTAGAGCACCAGCCCTGGAGTCAGAAGGACCTGAGTTCGGATCCGGCCTCACGCACACAAACAAAAACCTAGCTGTGTAACGCTGGGCAAGTTACTTAACCCCAATTGCCCTCCAAAAGGCAAAAAAAAAAAAAAAAGCATAGTTAATAGTTTTAAATGTCAATATAAATAGGATAAACTCACCCATCCATAAAACAGAAGTGAATAGCAGAATGGATAAGAAACCGGAATCCAACAATATGTTGGAAACAAACTTGAAGCAAAGAGACATACATAGAGTTAACATAAAGGGCTAAGGCAAAGTCTATGATGCTTCAGATGAAGAAAAAGGCAGGGATGGCAAAATAAATAAATAAATAAATAAATAAATAAACGAAAAACAAAAACAGACCTTATTAAAAGAGATAATCAGGGAAACTACATTTTGATAAAGGCACCACAGAAAAGGAAAATAATATCAAAAAATTTTACAGCAAGTTTCTCTGATAAAGATTTCATTTCTCAAATATATAGGGAACTGAGTCAAATTTATAAAAATAAAAGCAATTCCCCAATTGAAAAATGGTCAAAGGATATCAATAATCAGTTTTCAGAATAAGAAATCAAAGCTATTTATAGTCATAAGAAAAAAGTGCTCTAAATCACTACTGAATAGAGAAATGCAAATTAAAGCAACTCTGAGGCACCACCTCATACCTATTAGAAATGACAAATGCAAAAATAAGTATGCTAATAAACTGTTGGTGGAGCTGTGAACTGGTTCAATCATTCCGGAAAACAATTTGGAATTTTGCCCAAAGGGCTATAAAATTGCATACCCTTTGACCCATCAATACCATTACAGGTCTATAGCCCAAAGAGATCAAAGAAAAAGGAAAATGACATATATATAGATATATATATACAAAAAACATTTACAGCAGCTCTTTTTGTGATGGTAAAGAATTGGAAACCGAGGGGATACTCATAAAGTTGGAAATGACCAAACAAAGTATGGCATATGATTGTGATGGAGTACTAATGTGCTATAAGAAATGACAAGAAGGATGGTTTTAGAAAAAACATGCCAAAGCCTAGATGAACTGATACAAAGTGAAGTGAGAAGAACTGGGAGATTATTGTGCACAGTAGCAGCAATGTTGTAATGATGACCAACTATGAAAGACTTAGGTATTCTGATGATACAAAGATCCAAGATGATTCCAAATGATTCATTATAAGAAAAAAAAGCTATCCACCTCCATAGATAGAACTGATGAACTCTGAGTGCAAACTGAAGTATAATGTTCTCACTTTTTTTAGCTTTTTCTTTGTGATATGTGTAATATGTAAATATGTTTTGCATAATCTTATGTATAAATAATTGATATTTTCCTTACCTTCTCAATGGGTGGGGGAAGGGTGGGAGGGACAGAGGGCATTTGAAACTCAAAATTTAAAAGGAATACAAAAGCGAATAATAAATTATAAAAAATAAAATAAACAACATATTCCATCTACTACATTATATAGTTGCAAAGTGTTCTGAAGAAGTAGTTAAATACTCACCAACAGCAAGCAGTGGCTGATACTGTTTTATATTTTTTGTGGTAAGTGGTGGGCACATACGGATAGCGAACTGTGGCAAAGGAAGTCCTGAAAGAAGTCCTGTGAGCAGAAATTTCAGATGCACTTCCTGCAAGGTGGGGCCTCTTAGGTGCTCTTCTCCAGCAATTGTGCTTTGCCCTGATTTGCAATCAAAATAGCAGCCTATTAATTATAAGCAATTCTGACTTAAATATGTATATATGCACACACACACACACACACACACACACATATATATGTATATATATTTTAACTTGCCAATAAAATAAATTTATGTTCCAGAAAGAAAATGGTGTTTTAAAGAACCTGGCCTCTTCAAAAGACATGTCGGGCCTTGAAAACCAATACAGGGGACCAATTTCACTGCTTGTCTACATGACTGATCACCTTGTGTACCCTCAAAGGATGCATGACTACAAAGATATTTACAGTACTGATAACTAGAATCTACCAACATCCCCTACGACCCCTCCAGACTCATGGATTCAAATTCTAGCTATGACTTCCCAAGGCAAATCACTTTTAACATCTCTGTTTCCTGTGTATAAAATAAATGGGTTAATCTGACGATCTTTAATGTCCCTTCCTGGATTTTATTATCTTTTAACACTCTTTCCATCCATGGTTTTAGTCAAGGTTCTGTCTCTTGGCAAGAAGCATTGAGGGCAGGCAGTGACCAGGATTAAAGGGCTCATAGTACTGCTATAGCTGACCACTATCAGTTCACATCTAGAGGCTTATGCTTAGAACTAGAGGTCATATTTTGGAAAAGATACTGATAAGTTATTTAAGAAGGACCAGCAGGGTAAAGGATTTCAAGATCATGCAAGGATCAAATGAAGGAACTGGGGATGTTTAGCCTAAAGAGCAATGAAGAAAGGTATTGGTGCAAAAAAAAGAAATCGGGATGAAATAAGAGATGGCATTAGAAATAGCTGGCATAAATGTGAAGTCTTTGTGAAGCTAATTACTATATACATTTAAGAACAATGATAGAAAAGTAGTTGATTTAAAATCTAGTCAATTTTGTAAACTGCTCTTCAATCTATCAAACTGATAATAGCAGGATCAAATGAAAATACTCATTTTAGTCCTTGTATCCCCAAGTATCTAGGATATGTTAGTTACTTTATGTTTCTTTCATCATTTACAACTTAAAATTTTACAATGAGATACTTCTTTAGATAGTACATTAAAGATGTTACTGTTATTTGAGTCTTAAAATATGCCAGTTCCAAGTACACTATAAATATTTCAATTGTCAAGTCAACCAAAAGTTAAAAAACAAAACTAAGGCAAAAAAAAAATAAACAACAAAAAACTGTGGGAAGTTCAAATAAAAAAACTACCACATGTTTATAGTAAGGTATAAATAATTTGGTGGTCACAAATTACTCTCATATCAAAAATTAAGGTCAATTAAAAAAACAAAAAAAACAAAAGAGATGTTGGCAATCTGGCGATTTACTTAAGAGTGACCTTTATGTAAAGTGTGAAAATAAAATCTCTAACTCTATCCTAGGAATCAGAAAATAAGAGAATATGTTGGCTTAAAGTGAAAAATGAAAGTCATTCTGTACATATCGCGTAGGAATTCCCAGCATGGAATCTCTTTTCTTAGACTAGGGAATTTTCCTCCACCCCTTCCTTCATTAAAGGATTTGCACTTAAACATATCACAGTAGTTTGCATCTTAATGGTCTTTACTGGATGAGTATATATCAGTCCAATGCTTTTAACTGGATAACAAGAAAATGCTTTCCATTATCACAGAGTACACACTGCAGTGCAAATTAAAGGTTTAATTAAAAGTTATAATTAAAATGTTTAAAGTAACAAAGCCTTTCTTAATTAATGCTTTTAAATCAATTGTATTGTCAAGAATTGCTACATAATCTACATTATTTTGTCCCTTTAAAAATGTCATTTTGTATTGTTTTAATACCCAAATCCTATAAAATGTCTGCATGAAAAAACTAACCTGCTACATTAAAACTGTGGATTTATGACATGCGTATTCATTCATTCATTTATTTATTTGGAAAGGACAATTTACTCTGAAAACTGCTTAATAGATGTTGAACTGAATGCAACACAAACCACAGTTATTCTGAGCAAATTGCCACATTAAGGGCTTACAATTTAGTAGGAGATATAACTCTTATATAAAAAAAAAGATAAAAATATTTGAAAAAATGTGATCAGAGACACGAGATAAATAAAAGTTTTATATGGGTGTGGAAAGAAGTAACTTCTGGCTGTGGGTAGACTTCTGATCAATCCAGGAAAAAAGACTGGCCCATGCCTCACCCATGTGAGGGTGTGGAGGCAAGAAAGCTCAGGATTTGTGGAGAATGTTAAGTCCTCTAATCTGGCTGCAGCCTGACTTTCAAGATGGAAGTAAGAGACAGGGAGAGAAATCTAAGTTAGGGACAGATCCTGAGGAGCCCAAATGGCATCCTAACAAGAACTGGATTTGTTTGTTAAGGATTAGGGAGTCATTAAAGGCTTTTGAGCACAGATGTGACCTTAAAGCTTGGTTTCAGAAAGATTAATCTGGCAGCAGTCTATAGTATGGGATAGAAAGTGGTGGCAGGGAGAACAGTTAGAACATTATTGTGATAGGCCAGTTAAGAGATTAATGTGGGTCTGAATTTGGGACGTGGCAATGGAGAGTAGGGAAGCAAGAAGACATCCACAGTAGAGAGGAAATCAGCAGGAATTGGGAACTAACTTGCTATGAGGATGGGGAGGAGGAAAGAATTAAAGATGATTCCAAAGCTTCTAGTGTAGGAAATTAAAAGGGGAGGCAATCTGGGTGACAAAAACTGATCACTGATAAAAACAGAAATGATGGGGTAAGGTTTTGGGGCAAGATGTGAATTGCCAACACAATGCCAAATATGTCTGAACTTTCCAATAATGGATAATACTATAGGTATGTAATAAGAAAAAATATAAATGCAATGAGTAATAATTTGCATAACTTTACCATACTTATAGTGGGAACTTCCCAATTAGGCATATAACTGTCTTGCATATGCAAAATTAATCGTGTAAATTTTTTTAAAATTTCTTATTTTAAAATATGTCACCCAGAAACTGATGAAAAATATTTTTTCTTTCTCCTAAAATTTTCTGGCAGTAGTGTTTTCCAAATTAGAAAAGCTCAAAAAACAACTATGACTCAATTTTATCTTCACCAAACAATGTTATTAATGACTTAATTATAAAAATGAGTTCTTCAAAACTGCTCAGAATCCTTATTTGTAATTCTAATTTTTTATTTTGCTTTTTTTTTGAGAGGGGAAAGTAGGGCAATTGGGGTTAAATGACTTGCCCAAGGACACACAGCTAGGGGGGTGTGTGTGTGTGTGTGTGTGTGTGTGTGTGTTAAGTGTCTGAGACCAGATTTGAACTCAGGTCCTCCTGACTCCAGGGCCAGTGCTCTATTCACTGCACCATGTGGCCACCCCTGTAATTCTAATTTTACAAGTAATCTCCTTGAAGCTAAGGACAGCTAATTTTTTGTGTTTATAGTCCCAGAACCCAAAAGAACGCCTTGCTAAAAGTAAGTACTTCATATCTGTAGAACTTAAACATATTAGCTAAAAACATAATAATTTAGACATAATACTGGTTTTATGTGGAGAGCTGTTTTAATGCTTCACACAAATTATCTAGTATAAATATGTTCTTTAACAGAAAGGGTCCTCTCCCTTTTCTGATTCTGTATCCCTAAGGTCATACATAATGTGAAGTTTCAAAAAATGTTGATCTAATTCTCATCATGTCCCTCCCACACATAGCCCACCCCGGAGATACACATACACAATGTGAAGAAGACAGGACATATATTATCATCATCAATGAAAGATGAGGAAACTAAGGCTCAAAAAGGTGAAAAGGCTTGCCTCATATCACGCAGCTGGTGAAAAAGACAGAAGAGGTTAATTTGGTGGATTCCCATTGTGCTGATGTCATGTTGTTTATCATTAATAAATTTCAATTCCAACAAATCAAATTCCATTTTATGACAATGTAGGCATTTTCTAATTTAAACATTTTATGCTTCAATTACATATTAAACATGAAACTCTTCTACATTTAAGTTCTCCAAATTCTAACCCTAATTTTACATAAAACTGTACTGACTTTTCCCTTCACAAGCATAGCCCAGAATAAAGTTTGGGGAAAAACCAAAAACTTACCAATCATATTATCTAAAGAAAGATCTGGAAGTTTATTCTGTAATGCTCCTACAGGAATTCCACAGAAAGATATTGGTGAATATAAAGGTGATGCACCTGAACTGCTGCGAAGAAACAGTTGTTACAATTTTACAAAACTCAAAATAATTTGAAATTCATACGACATACAATAACTCAAATTATTAATTCCAGATTATGGTCCTAATATTTTTGGGGGGGTATTTTTCCCCAGTATTTGTCTCTTTTGCCTATAAAATATTTCCAAATCTTAATCTGCTTTTCATTTTTCCCATTGAAGTAATTATTTGTAATTTACAAACCACATAGTGGTAGTAGTAATACTGTTTGAAGTAATAGCAACAATATTAAAAGGCTGTGTAAGTCTTTTAAGTTAAGAATTAAGTTACCTGTTACGAAAGTTTCTATAAGAAACAGTAGATTTCAATTCCCATATCATGACTCTTCCATCACTCACGATGAGAGCAGCAGAATTTTCATTAACAGGACAACACACCATACTGAATGGACGAACAGTTTTGGTCACCCTAATTGCATCACACTGGCTTCGCAAATCATAGGTCAACTCCTGAACTGGATCTGGATCTTTATGTAAAAGAATTGCTAAAATTATTCCAGAGATGAACAACTTCAATCCCATTACTATATCAATATAAAAAGCCTATGACCATTTTTTTTTTAAATAACACTTCATGAAACCTACAATTTTATAGTGATTCCCTCATAGAAAGACTATTCGATTCCCAGAGAAGACAAAGATAAAACTATTTAGGACACATAGCAAATTTAACTTCTGGAATAACCTAAATTCAAATCTTTTGATAACATGTTTTTATAAAGGCATTCCCATGACACATGACCAAAGAACAATATGTAGTGATCAGTTAATCTCATTCTTCACTACAAGAAGATAACTCTTCTAAGACTTAAGTCAATAAGAGTTGCTATGGCTGAAAAGTTAACAGCCTTACAGCCAACTTGGTGATGAACTTACAAGACTTAACAATTCAATTAATGCCTCAACACAGCACACAATTCTGCTAACAATAAATTCTATTCTGCGACAACAGAATTAATAATCATCTTGATTTTGTCTCTTGTATACCTAAGTCATTCTCAAATGGAAATGTCTTAAAAGGAAAGTCCAAAAGCGGAGTGTAAAGTTGGCAAAATTGGAGTAATGCTCAAATATACAGATGTATATAATGTTACATAACATTACCTGACTCTTCATTTGGAGTCCCAAAAATAGCATTATAAGATCTTCGAACTCTTAAAGTTATGCAACCATTTTCATGTAGGCAAAATAAGCCATCACGCTGAAAGCAGGGGATTACCTATGGGAGATTTAACATGTAATTCTCAAAATACAGTGGATTTATTAATATAGCATTTTAGATACTGTGATATTTACAATAAAAACAACCACGTGGAACAGTAGACAGACCTCTGTACCTACAGTCAGAAAAACCTGGGTTTAAATCCCACCTCAGACACCCTCAAGCTATATGACTCTGGGCAAGTCACTTACCTCTGTCTTCTTTAACTATTATAACAGAGATTAACAAAAGCACCTAATTCCCAGAATTGTTGTGAGGATAAAATGAGGATACATATTTGTAAAATATTTGTATATATTAAAATATAAATATTTGTAAAATGAGGATAAATATTTGTAAAGAACTCATCAAATCTTAAAGCACTATATAAATGCTTTATTACTAGCTATTATTTATGCTAAATAGACCAACCAAGAAAAGAAAAAGTTCAAGTTTTTAACATATATTTAGAATTCATTTAAGCTACAGATGTATGTAAATGTGTGTGTGTGTGTGTGTGTTCTTCAGCATGGGAAATTTCCAGTGTGATAATGCCCTACAATATCAAAAGACCCTAACTGAACTGCGCTTAGCAGATAAATCCTCAGAAATCACGTGAAGCACAAAGAGGTTAGGTCCAAAAGTTAATAGTATCTAAGAACACAAAAGCTTCCTAAATCCATGTGTTTAATTAACACCACTTAAATAATTCATGTTCCCAGAATATTCTTAGTTATTTCAAGGGCAAAATAAACTCATTAAGAATTGTAAAGAACAGGAAAGATAAAATAATGTATTTGGTTA